>PISX010000358.1:0-299516 GCA_004024625.1 Mellivora capensis | reverse complement strand
TTAACCAACTGAGCCACCTAGGTGCCCTGCTAAAAGAGCTCTCCTTCCTTCCTTCCTTCCTTTCTTTTTTAAAGATGTTATTTATTTATTTATTTGACAGAGAGAGAGTGAGCAGGAGCAGGGGAAGGGGCAGAGGGAAAAGCAGGTTCCCTGCTGAACAGGGAGCCCGACCTGGGCTTGAGCCCATCATGACCTGAGCTAAAGGCAGGTACTTAACCCACTGAGACACCCAGATGCCACTCAAAGAATTTTTCTAAACAAAGAAGGAAATAATAAAAGAAAGAGTATTAGAGCATCAGTAAGGAAGAAAGAAGATAAGGAACAGTGTTAGTAATATTGGTCATCACAAGAACTTTTCATTTTCCTCTTGAGTTTTCAAAATTGTGTTGATGATTGAGGCAAAAACCGTTAACACCATCTAATGGGATTCTAAAAGTATGTAGAAGAAATATCTGAGACAATGGACTATTATAAACAGAGGGTAAAGTGACATACAGAGAGGTAAATTTTCCACACTTCACTCAAACTTGTCAAATGGTGACACTCATAAACTGTGGTAAGTCTCAGTAAGTGCAGAGAAATCATCTGATAAAATCCAACAAATATTCCAGATAAAAACTCTTAGCCAACTAAGAGGAGATGGGAACTTCGTCAACCTGATAAGGGACATCCACTAAAAATGTATAGCTAAAATCATTTTTTTTAAAGTAGGCTCCATGCCCAACATGGGACTTGAACTCATAGCCCAGAGATCGAGAGTCAGATGCTCTACTAACTGAGCCAACCAGGTGCCCCTAGAGTTCCTATAGTTACCATCATCCTTTTCTTGTTTTGTTTTATTTTTTAAAGGCTTATTTATTTACTTGAGAGAGAAAGAGAAAAAATACTCAGGCAGGGGGAGAGAATCTTTCAAGCAGACTCTGGACTTAGTGCAGATCCCAACATGGGGTTTGATCTTATGACCCATGACAGCATGACCTGAGCTGAAACCAAGAGTTGGGCGCCCAACCCACTGAGCGACCCAGACACCCCCTTAGCATCATTCTTAATGATGAAAGACTGAATGCTTTCCCTCCTGAGATCAGAAATTATCACAGACTCTATTCCACACTGTCCTAAAGACTCTATCCAGTGTAATATGGCAAGAAAAAGAAATCCAGAGATCCAGGTTGGAAATAGAAAAGGAAAGCTGTTTTTATTGGCAAGAGTCTACATAGAGAATCCTGAAGAATTAAAAAGCCCCTAGAACTAAAAAAGTAACTTTAATAAAGATACAGGATACAAGATTAATTCATAAAAATCACTTGCATTGCTCTTTATTTGCAGTGAACCATTGGAAATTGAAATTTTAAAAGTACTATTTACAATAGTATCAAAAAGTATAAAATAATTAGATGGAATCTGACAAAAGGTGGACAAGATCTACACATCAAAAATTATAAAATGTTGCTAAAAGAAATGAAAGAGGACCTAAGTAGAGATATATATATAGAGAGAAAGACACTGTGTTCATGGGTCAGAAGGCTTAGTATTTTTAAGGTATACATTCTCACCAAATTGATCTGTAATGTCAGTGTGATTCTGGGAAAAATCTCAACAGGGACTTTTGTAGAAATTGACAAACTTCTTCTAAAACTCATATGGAAATGCAGAGGACTTAGAATAGTCGAAACAACTTTGCAAAGGAGTAACAAGGTTGGAGAACGAACACTGTGGGATTTCAAGACTTATAAAGTGACAATAATCAAACCAGTGGAGTAAACATGAGAACAGACATTAGTGGAACTTCAGAACGGAGACTAAACAGATCCACTCCTGTATGAACAACTAATTTTTGACAAAAGTGGAAAGCAATGCGGGGAGGGAGAAATGGTAGTCTTTTCAACAAATGCTGGGGAAACACTGGGCTATCCATAGGCAAAAAAAGTGAGCTTCACTCCCTACCTCATGCCATGTAGAAAAATCAACTCAAAAACGGGTCATCATAGGTTGAAATAACCACAGCTTCTGGAAGAAAACAGAAGAAAATTTTTGTGACTTTGGGCTAGGCAAAGATTTCTTAGATATATCAAAGGCATGATACATAAAAAGAAAAAAAGTGATATTGGACTCCTTCAAAATTAAAAACAAAAGGAAATGAAAAGATGAGCTACAAATAGGAGAAAACATGTGCAAACCATATATTTAATAAGGGGCTTGTATCCATTATATATAAAGAACTCCCAAAACCCAATAATAAGAAATCAAACATTCCAATGAAGAAATGGCTAAAATATTTACATAGATATATCACCAAAGATCTATGAATTAGAAAGAAGTGATGCAAATTATTTTCCAGAGAGATCACAATGCAACTATTAGGATGACTACAATGAAAGAGACTGACCACAATAAGCATTAGGAGGATGTGGGGCAACTGGAACTCTTGCATGCTGCTCATGGGTTTTTAGAAAAGATGGGGCTGTCATTAAATAAATCTTGCCAAACCCCATTCAAAGAATCACAGCTTAATTTCTTCCTGCCCCAATTTCTTTTGCCCAATTTCTTTTGTCACACCAGCCACCTCCAGCCATAGTGAGCTTTTCCCTTCAAGCAAACTGGAGTTGATCTAGTTTAGAAACACTCTTGCTGTTTTGTTCTGCTTTTTAATTTAAGGCACCAGACTATGAATTGATTTGGTGTGTTCAAGACAGCCCAGCCCTCCTTAGGTCCTCTTCTCCATGGACTGGAAGTGTCTTGAAGGGCCGGATTCAAGGAAAGAGAAGAAGGCAGAAAGCACCAGGACTCTTGACGAACTTTTGGAGGATTAAAGACAACTCTGGGTGTGAGTCAGCTCCAGCCCCAGCAAGCAAGAGTTTCTGTCTGCTTGTGTCTCTCTGCCTTGGCAGTCGGAGGAAGGGCCCAGTCAGTCTCTGGCCAGGAAGAATCTGCTCTCCGCTGATAAAGTCAAAGCCCCAGTACCAGGAACCCTGTGGTTTTTCTGTCTTTGGAAGTTCTCCAGGTGAGGCTGGGAGGAGAGGACACTCTATAGGAGCAGTTACTTCCCCACGCTCCCTCGCCCCCCCTCGCCCCCCCCCCCCGCCCCGCCCAAAGCATCCTTCTGCAAATCGCCCAGGCGAGCCTTTGCACACATCTGGGCCGAAAGACCCCGCGCACCCAAGGCTGTGGGCTCCGTTTCAGGTGCTCTGGACACGGGTTTCTCCCTTAAATGTGCGAACTGTGAAGTTCCGTCCCGCCTCTTGCCCTCTGGGGACGGGCGGAGGGAGGCAGCCTTGGGGGCTGGGGTGGGATAGCGGTGGGCGTGCGGTCCGGGGAGACCCGTGGTGTGTCCGCCCGCGCCGGGATGGGGCGCTGCGTCACGGTGACCGTGGCCGCGGGAGCCCCAGACCCTGCCAAAGCAAGCCTGCTCGCTCCGCTTTGCTGCCTTTCTTTTCTCAAACCAGTGCTGGGGAGTTCCAAGGCTCTGAAACGGCCAGGGAAACTCCAGGACTCCGATCAAATCACTCGAAGACAAGCAAGACAAGGGGATTGTTTTGTTTTGGTTTGGCGTTTTTGAGCCCATTGTTGCAGGGTAAGCGGAGCTGTCAGTCTAGAAGCCCCCCAGGAGCCCGGCGTGAGTCTGCAGACCCCGGTATTTTTAGAGTCTGCTCTCCCGGATTGCAGCTGGTGGACCCGAGCCGGCTCCTGTGGGGCTTAGGGCGCGGAGCTTTGCGGAGCCTGTTGCAGCCCCAAGATAGGCTTAGCTGAAGTTTAGCACAGACCTGGAGCCCGAGTAGTTAGAGGCAAGCACTAGGCACGCAAAAACCTTTGTTCAATTTCACCTTCAATTAAACAAACAAACAAACAAACAAACACCTCTCAACACGTTCAGATGCCATTTGGGAGGGCTTGGGGCGGGATTTATCAAAGATTTATAAATGGGGTGATCTAGTACAAATAAAAATTGTCCCATCGTTTCACAGGATGGCAGTCTATTTGCTTTTCTTTGGCAATGATCCATGATTGAGCTACTGATTAAAATATACCTTATAAAGTACATGTATTTCTATGGAATGTCTCCCTAAGTATTTGCTGACTTGCTTCTGAATTACATGCCTGGTTAAGCGGACCCTGGCCACAGGGAATTGCTTCTCCTTCACATAGGTGCTCTCTGCACCATTCCCTGTGGCTGGGGTCTGGGCTGCTGTGGGCTTTGTCTTTTGCTCTGTCTGGGGAGCCCAGCACAGGACTTACCTCGGGGAGGCTCTCATTCATATCCACTGGGGACCCCTAGCTGGTCATCTGTAAAATGGGACAATAAGTGTTGTTCTTACCCGCCTGAGAGTCTCCTTTACAGATCCAATTCATAAAGGATGGGCAAGCTGCTGGCAGCCAAGTCCTTTCCCCTTCTGCTTCTTACTTTGCAATCTGTGAAGTAAAGGAAAAGAGTACAAATTTAGCAGTGATGACTCCGTTATTTTACTTAAAAAAAAAGAAGAGCCATTCTTAGAAAATAGTAACATCTGTTAATTCTGGAATATGGTTACTCAGGTGTTCCTTACATCATTCTCTTTATTTTTCTGTATCTTTCAAAGTCTCCTGCCCCAATAAAAGAAGAGGCAAGAGAATTTTTAGAAAGACTTGAATGAAATCTGGTCTCCTGCAGTTGGACTTTCTCTGGTTCTGGATACAGGAAAATGCTTAGTAAACCCCAGAGTCCTGAGACTTTGTAAGGAGAGGCATTAATATTATTCATCTTGTTTCTGTTCTCTCCACTGCTCTAGGAATTTACTGATACCCAGCAGCAGCCTTCACCCCTGCGCCCCTCCCCGCTGTGGAAGGCAGCCAGCTGTTTGCCCACCGGGCCCTTTGACTTGCCCGTGGGATAGGAGTTTCCTAGTTGAAGGCACGTGAATTCAGGATGGTGTCACTTACAATGTTCTGATTCAACTTCATCCAACACCGCCCCCCCCAAAACCCCAACCTATACCAGATAAAAGCATATCATATACCTGTATGAAGAGTAACTCCTATCAGCAGTCATTAAACATTTGCTTTGTGTAATAAAAATCCCAACTTTCTTGGGCTTGCGGGAGAAAAGGCACATTGACATCTCCACTCCTCTAACGTAAAAGCAGCCGAACTAAATTAAGTAACAACAACAACAAAAAAGTTGTTTCCCACACATTTGCCCTGTTCTTACCACCAGTCCTCAGCCTGAAATAATTTCATGCTTGAGTTATTAACTTATGAAAATAGGCACAAAAGGGGAAAAATGTGAGCAGATCCTCGGCTGTATTATTAGTCATTGCTACAGCTGAGTGCATTCCGGCACAAAGGCGTGTTACTCTGCCTGAGTACCTCAGTTTTGAACAAAATGTAGCTCACTAATGGGTTATGCCTCATACACCTTTTTGTAATCATTAGGTTGCCATTCTCTGTAATTTATCCTGTTTTTCATTAAGAGAATGTGCATTAGGCAGGCATGCACTCAGGTGCCCATGCACGGGTGCGTGCATTCGTGTGCGCCCTCGAGTGTGTGTGTGCATGCGCGCGCGCACACACACACACCCACACATCTGTTAAGTCCCCTTTTGTTTGTGGCTGAAAAGAAAGGTCATGGGCTGAGCTGTCAGTCGTTTTAGGGAAACATCACTGTATTGATTAAGATAGTTGAGAATTATCATTGATTGTAATGCTTTGGAAATCAGGGTGATGGATGGGTGTGAATGTGTAGATTTTGAAACACCGATGAATTGGGGGTAGGAACGTGAGTAAATGAAGGGGATCCAGAAGCATTCTGGAGAAGATGGAGACAGAGTGGGGGAGTCTGACCTGTCTCTATCAGGGGCAGCACTGGGCTAGAATCTTTCTGGGCTGGGCAGAAGCATGTCACTCACTTGCTTAGTGTTCTCGGGTCTTCTGGATGAGCTACAAGATTCCGGACGGTATTCCTCTTTTTGGAGGTTTCTGGCATGCGCTCAGAAGTGTTGCCCCAAATCAGTTTGAGTCAAATGAATAAAAGAACCAACTTTTGAACCTACTGATTTTTGCTTCTGTGAAGTCCAGGGTTGGTTATAGAAATCACGGCCTTTGAGTGTGAACCTCTGGACAGAAAAAAACTGCAACCAGAATCGCAGGCAAGAAAATAATCAAGCGAAAAAAATACAGATGGGAAATATGAGAAGCTTGGAGAAGATCAAGGTTCTCACAAACAAGGATGGAGCATTTGAGCTATCGCCTGAACAGATGAGAGGTCTGCATGGAGCTGGCAATCCTGGAAGCAGTCCCCCCACCAACCTGGTCCAGGGAGCACCCCTTACCCCCTACCCTCCCACCCCTACGCCCCACTCATAGGGCCCAAGTCTCAGCTGGTAAGAGAATCCCCTGGCATCTTCCCCCTGGGTTAGGACAATGGGATTCTTCACCGGACACTTGCCTGGCCAGGAGAGACGCTAATTGGGAACCAAATGTGTTCCTTGAACCTCTTTGAAGTGTTAACGAATGCTTTGATTTTGTTCTTTCCTGCTCATGAAGACAAATGCAGTTAGCTTTCCCCTGAAAAAAATCTGATCTCACCTCCCAAGCCAGCTGCTCATCTTCCTGTTGCAGTGACCAAGCCCTGCAAGAGGGTCCCCTCCTGTCAGGTGACCCACCTTGCCAAAGATCACTGCGATCGCTGTGGCAGGGTCTCTGTCTGGGGCCTCAGCACATCACACTGCAGTCAGAGCCTGGGATGCATTCCCACGGGGTCCCCGCTCATGGAAAAACACAAAGGTGCTCGTGGTACCTCTCTACCCAGACTGCCCTGTTAGATACCAAGCATCCCAGGCATGTTGAGGTTCCCGGATACTGTGCCCTGAGGAGGCAGTCAGGCTGGGCAGAACTCCAGGGAGACAGAGCCCCACCCCCCCACCCCCGCCACCAAGATCTGGAATCTTGAGAGTGTGTGAAGCCAATTTTGCCCTTATCCTTGTTTTACTGGTGATCCGCTGGGGTGATGTGATGGCAGACCTTGAACTGGAGGTCATGTTGCTTCTTGCAGCTGGCATCGAGCCCCTGAGGGTTACCTGCCATAACACCCACCCCCTCCCCCCCAACACCAAGACCTCCCTCCCTCTTTCCAATGCCTCAGGGAAAGTCACTGCATGGAAATCTGTCTAACGGAAACAACCACAGCTTGGGGTCTACTCAGAGACCACTGAAGGTGGGACAGGTGCCTCCCACCCCCAGTGCCAGCCACAGGGGACACACGGGCCACTGGGACAGAGCTCTGCTCCAGAGGCGAGCACTGAGAAAGAGGCCCAGTGCCCAGCGGGGGCCCTCCTGGAGATGGCTGCAGACCGTGGTAAAGATGGTAAAGCGGAGAGAAAAGTGTTCCTGAGAACAGAAATTCCAACCTGGGAAAACATCATCCATCCTATCTCATTCTCTTAGTTATAATCTTCACAACCAGCAGGCCCAAAGTCCTGCTATGTGTCTTATCTCCTTGGACCCTCTTCCCAACCGCGAGATCAGCATCAGGGTTAGGCCCTCTTCCCCTATTTTTGTTTTTACCGCCTTAACCGTTTTAAGGGTCCGATTCCGGAGGGTCAGGTACATGAACACTGTCTTACAACAGATCTTAGACCTTCTTCATTTTGCAAAACTGAAACTCTACCCATGCAACAGTGACTCCCCATTCTCCTCTCCTGGCAGCCCCGGGCAACCACCAGTCTCCTTCCTGTCTCTCTGACTTTGTTTGACGTCTCTAGGGATCCCACGTAAGTGGAATCGCACAGCATGTGTGCCTTTGCGACTGGTTTATTTCAGTCAGCCCAAGGTCTTCCCAAGTTTCGTGTATCTTGTGGCCTGTGACAGATTTTCCTCCTTTTTAGGCTGATATTCCACGGTAGCATTCCATCGCATGTGGAGACCCCCGGCTGCCTCTCCATTCATCTGGTGAAGGACACTTGGGTTGCTTCTGTCTTCTGGCTCTTGTGAATGACGCCGCTATGAACATGAGTGCGCAAATATTCCTCGGAGATCTTGCTTTCAATTCTTTCGGCACTATACTCAGAAGAGGAATTGCTGGATCATATGGTGGTTCTATTTTTAATTTTTTGAGGAACCTCCCTACTGTTTTTCACAGCAGTGGCACCGTCTTCCATTCCCACCGGCAATGTGGGAGGACTCCGATTTCTCCACACCCTCCCCAACCTTTGTTATGGCCTGTTGGTTATATACACACATATGCCCCCTGAATGGGTATGAGTAGCTTTCTTTTGAGTTTCCCTAATTCTTAGTGATAGTGACTCTCTTTTCCTATGCTTGCTAGCCATTTGTATATCAGCTTTAGGGAGGTGTCTATTCAAATCCTCCCTCTCTCCCTCCCCCGGGTGTCTGGGTGGCTCAGTTGGTTAAGCGCCTGTTTTCAGCTCGGGTCCTAATCCCGGGGTCCTGGGATGGAGCAATAGGGCTGCCTGCTCAGAGAGGAACCTGCTTCTCCCTCTGCCTGCTGCTCCCTCTGCTTGTGAGCACTCTCTCTCTGTGTCAAATAAGTCAATAAAAACTTCAAAAGAATTCCTTTCCCCCTTTTTAAATTAGATCATTTAGTTTTGTTGTTGTTGTTATTGTTGACTTGTAAGAGTTTTTTCATATCTTCCTTCTTTTATGTGTTGAGCTAAAAAAAAACAAAACAAAAACTAAAGGATCAGAGAGGTGGATAACTTAGTTGCTTGTGCCTTCCAGGGGTGGGGGGCTGCATGCTTCCGCAGCCTCGGGGAAGGCTGGCCACGGAGCAGTGGCCCATCCTCCCAGCCACGTGGTCTCACGCCAAACACTGCCCGTCAAATGCACACCCCACAGCCTCGTGTGCCAAATTGCCAAATTGCCGTTCGGAAACCGACAGCAAACACTGGTTGTAGGGAGCTCAGAAGCGTGTAATATCCACTTTAATGATGGTTCCACTTTCTTGTTTCCCCCTCCTCAGAGGAAGGGGAGAGGGAAAAGGCCGTTCATGGAAAAATACATTTAAATGGATCAGTGCCGGGCAACGCTTTGCACATCTGTTCTTAACCGGTTTCAGCTGAAACTACTGGAAATATACACAGATCTGTTTATGTGGAACCTGTGACATCTGATAAGATTACAGTTTGGAGGGTAACTCTGGATTTGGTGGGGGGGTAGGAAAAACCCCTCCACACTTGGTCTCCACACACGCTCCTAACCTTTTACTGCAGATGTTGTTGAGGGAATCGGATTTTTTAATTTGCTGCAAATTAAAAAGACCTAAATTATTTGAGATTTGTTACCAAAAAACCCAAGATGTCCTGACAGCCATTCTGTGTGGCACAGGAGTCCTGCTCCCCTCCAGTCGGGGCCGAGCCCTTTGTTATTAGAGCCTGGAGACCACAGCTGGGAAACTGCTTGTTTCTGAGTAATTCTGTCCTCACTCCTCGCATTTGTCCATTTTAGCAGGAAGATGGTAGGCAGGGTGTTTGCACACGGAATGGCTGGTTGTCTTCCCTTGGAGGACACCAGCAGCCCCTGGGGACATGCAGGCAGCAGGGAAGGAGTGTTTACTGAGATCCTCTCTGTGCAGGTGCTGGGCTCTTTCCCAAGCCTTTCTTACAGAGCACCAGAACCATACCTTGAGGTCATCCCATTATAGAGATGAGAAAACTGAGGCTCTGAGATGATTTGCCCAGGACCATACCGACAATAGGCAAAGAGGAAAAGGAAAAGTTTTCTCCTACCTAAATGTCTCAGGGGGCAAAGCCACACCTCAGATACCCACAGAAAATGTAGATACCATGGGTGCAGATCTCCTCGATTTGGTAAAGAGAGCCAGAAATGACCAGGTTTTCACATGTTGGCTTAGGTCTTGAAGTCAAACAAAAAACTCAGACCGGGCTGTGGTTTGCGATCCCACTGCGGGCCTTTGATGCCTCCAGAGGTGGGAGGCAGAAGCTGTCTTGGTTTTGCTCCCTCTCCAGGTGGGGACTTGAGGATCTGACTCTCAGTGTTCTTGTCTGCTGGTGCCAGAGGCCTCTGTCACAGGCAACGGGTGCCACAGCTCAGCGTCTCCATCCCTGTGTCCCTTTGAAAGCCTTTCCTGGTGACTTCGTGGGGACTCCTCCCTTGGCTCTAGCATGCTGTGAACGTGTACTCATCTATAAACATTCATCTAATCATTTATCTCTAAAAGATGACATCAGTCTATAAAATGCACCGCAGGACGTAAGAATAGCAGTCACATGGCCTCAGAAACAATCAGCCCAAATTGACATCTAACAACACCCGCCCACCGCACGCCCAGGAGCTGGGCTGTGACTGGTAAGGTTTTCATTCCTGAGGGACCCCACGCTGTGAAAATGCACCTATTATTGCTCATTGAAAATAATTTTTTTAAATAAGCAGCCCAGTGGAAAACAATTGTGAATGGCAGCTTCATTACATGTGGATTTTTAGAACAAAGAAAACACTGCTCACACTTGATGACCTGTTCAATGATACTGAATTTTAATTAAAAAAATGTTACATGCTAAATTGGTGACAAGGAAGGTGTGACACTAGGGCTAGGAAAGAAATCAGGAAAGCAACTGAGGGTTGACAAGTTGCCTCGGTGATCTATTTGACGTTATTTCTTCTTTTTGTCCTCTCTCTATTTTCCACTTGAAATGGTCAGTTTTGAACTAGTGGGAAGGTGCTCCAAGCTCGATGGACTTCCGATGGGGAGGCTGGTGGGACTAGAGGAGGGTACAAGGAGGGGAACCTCATTTGCCCTCAGGGCACCTCCAACGTCATCTTGTGCAGTGGATGGGTTGTGGTTCTAGAGGGCCTCCTCAAAATGGCTATGGCCCAGTCCACCCTAGAAAAGGCCTTTTGAAAGGGCCAGTTTTTCTGAGTGCCAAACCTGGAGATGCTTCTAGGTGATTGGTTTAAGGTCATTGTCGCAGGCCTGCTAACTCGGAATGAATTATTCTGAAGAAACAGATTCAATGATGTGTGGACAGGCCAGGGGATGTTCAACCCAACCTAATTTTCACCAACTATGAGAGAGTTTTCTTTTGAGATGGTGCAATAATTGAATAGGAGAATCCAAGTGCTGAAAGTATGTCAGCATGTTGGGTTTCAGAAAGGCTGACTGGGTTGGGTGAAAGTGGTCAGCTTCCTCTCTGGGTGGGCTTCTGAAAGGTCATGGTGTGTCTGTTCATGACCTAAAGCCCCCATGATAGAGTAGCCATTTGCCCCAGTCACAGAGCCCTGAAGTCGGCCTGGGCTGGGAGAATCACCTCCACCGGGGAGGAAGCAGCAGCCCTGTGTCAGGGAGCCTGCCTCAGCTTGCCGGGAGAAGCGGGGGTCTTGGGGCTGGGGGAGCTTGAGTGTCTCCTTCCTCCTGAGAGAACAGATGTGCAGAGCAGACCGCAGAGTTCACCACCAGCCAGAATAGGCCCTTGACCTTCCCTGAGGAAGAGACCAGCATTCAGGGTCTAGGGTCCCCGGGCAGGAAACAGCAGACACAGAGGCATTGGGGGTGCTGGTGCAGAGTGAGTGGGCCACAGGTATGACATATGGGCGGTGTTTGCCATGCACAAGGAGGAGGTCAAAGTCTGTTCTAAGATCCCCCGGAAGCCACTGTCATGGTCCAAGCAGGAGAAGCTCTCATTTCCGGCCTGGGGGACAGGTGACCCTTCCTTGACTTGGTTGTACATTTCCTGGAGATCATGCTGGCTTCTGTCTAGAGTGGGATGTAGAGGGGTAGGGGGCTGGGCTGTGGGCCAGGTGGGAGGTGATGGGACAGGATACCAAGGGGCTACTTTCACCAGGGGCTGCTTCCACAGGTAGGACCAGCGTGGCACGGTGAGGAGCTGGTGAGGAGGGTGAGGAAAGGGTCTGTGGAGGAGACATGTAACCCCTGGTCTCCCCACTGGGGAAGGCTTCAATAATCCCCACCTCTAAGAGAGGTCGTGGAGGTTAAAAATGAGGCCTGAACCACAACAGTTACCCAAGACTGTGTTTCCATTGTCCCTGTTGTCCCCAAGAGCACAGATAGCAGACGGCCGTCCTTAGCAATGCTATTCTGACCCCCGTCCTCAGTAAAGTGGGAAGTAGAGCCTGGGCTGGAATCGGTGACAGGGCGGGTTTGGATTGCTTTTTTCTGAGAAGTCATGTGCAGATCCCCAAGCAAAATGGTGATGCAATAACCTTCCATGTTCTTAAAAACATTTTGATGTTTTTGAAAAGAAAGTTAACAGGGAGCCGCATTATCACCGTCATGAAGCCCAATGTGCCCATGATCACATGGCTTCCCAGAGTACAACAGGTAAGACAGAGCAGAAACTGTCCTTTGGGCCAGGATCCCAGTGTCCATCCCCAGTACTCACGCCTGGCAACACAGGTGGGTGGGGAGTGGGTGAAGGTAGGGGAATTCCCACCTTCAGGTCAAACATGCCACTCTGAGCTCACACTGGGCCCAGCACACAGTGTAGAACCTCATGGGTCTCACCCTTGTGAAGTTTATTAACCGGGGAAACTGGCCTGACCCTATGGGGTCTTCCTGTGGCTGGGAAGGCTCCCTGGAGGAGGGGGGCCATCAGGGCTGTGTGAAGGATGGGAGGAGGGGCCGATAGGGCTAGACTCCCTGCTCAGGGTGCAGCTTGGAGAAGGACACATGACCAGTTTTCTTTGAGCCAGCATATTTTCCATTCTAAATATAGTCCAAGATGACCCAAGACATCTTCTTCCCCTCCCAAGGAGATGCGAGGTTCTGTATTTTCCCGTATTTCTGTGACTTCTGAAGAAGTGAACAGTGAGATCAGAGGCTTTACCCTCCCATCTCCTGACCCCGTGGACCCTGGGTCCTAAGGAGCGATGTCTAACCCCCCTTGAGAAGAGAGCCTGCCCCGGGTCGAGAGCTCTTTTTGGCCCCGAACCTTTAGTAGGTACCAAAATATTGGGCCAGCCCTCTTCCTCCAGCAGAGTGGAAACAAGGCTTCTATCCACATAGGAAGGGTCACCCATCACCCAGGCTGGAAATGAGTAGCTTTCTGCCACTCTTGGGTTGGTTCACCCCATCATCCACAGGAGCGAGGCCCCCTTGCTGAGTTTTAATTGGACAATGGATCCTGACTTCCCCTTGAAACCTTGCTGCACCATTAAGTTGACATTTTGATCCCATTTCCAGAAGGTACAGGATACAAGCCTTCTGGAAAGAGGGCACCCACCGGCTGTGACTCTTGGCTCTGAGCACCTTCACGGCTTGTTTGCAAAGGGGGGCAGGGGATAGTTTTCTGTATCTGAGCGGGGCTCTGCTAATTGCTGCACAAGCACTTCTGGGGAAGTTCAAGTTTCCAAAGGCCTGCCCTTAACCCTGACCGTGCCAGTGCTTCCCGAACAGGGCGCTTGAGGGCACTTGTGAAAGCACATTCTGGGAGACACAAAGCGGAGCAATTATCTCCAAAGGGTTAATGACCAAAGAGTGAGGACAGTCATGGTAAGTTATATATAGCAAACCGTGAGCAAAGCAGGCAAGGGAAAAAAAAATATAAAGGAAAAAAACCACATGGAGACACTCCCCCTCCCCCCTCAGGCAGCCCACCCCCCCCTTCCCCCAGCACTGTATATACAGACCACAGATCGGGGCATAGTTAAATTTGGCACACAGAGACTACAGCAAAGAAAGAAAACATATCAAGTTACGCGGAGTCCTAGTCAGATTTGGGCCGGGGCCTCACCCACACAATGCTGAGCAGAGGAGAACAAGGCCGCCGTGTGTTGTCGAAAAGCACACCGGTGAGTTTGGCTTTCCTTTCAGTCATTTGCTGGCCCGGCCC
This sequence comes from Mellivora capensis, assembly GCA_004024625.1. Classification (NCBI taxonomy): domain Eukaryota; kingdom Metazoa; phylum Chordata; class Mammalia; order Carnivora; family Mustelidae; genus Mellivora; species Mellivora capensis. The sequence goes on along the minus strand of PISX010000358.1, from coordinate 285,720 downwards.
TGGGCAACAGGTTAATTCCCTGACCCACAGGTGGAGACAGATAAAACAAACCCAAATGGCGTAATGGGCCACAGGAAACCTTTCTTTCAAAACTTGATCCATCTCCAGAGAGGAAACACGCAAGGACTTTGCTCTGGACAGTAATCTGTTTTCTTAGAGCCGCTGGGAGAGACCTGGTGGCCAGGGTAAATAAGGCAACTCGGCAGTGCCGGGGGTTTTTGGCAGGCGGAGCTGCAAGGGAAGTTCGAAAAGACCACTTCCTACGCTCTATTCCCAGCCGAGAGCAACCTGTCAATCTCGGAGGATGAAGGTGCTCTGGAAAAAGCCAGTGGAGAGAAAGGGGTCCCCCCTTGAGGGACAAACCTAAGCCACAGGTGCACATCAGGGTCCCCTCCTTCTCCCCGGGGGCCGGCTCACCTGGCCAGAACCCAGCCTGCAAGCCCGCTCCCCTCCGAGCTCCCTGAGTGGGGAGAGCAGGCCGGGACTTGTGAAATGCAACCCGGGGTGGCTTTCGGCCCCTGCTCTGAGCAGCAGACAGGCCAGCCACAGGCAGGCGGGCAGCGGGGACTGGCGGAGGCTTGGCGGCAGGCAAAGTGGGCACGGGGAGAGTCAGATATGTTTTAGTCATCAGACGTTGTCCCTGCCAGCAGGCGCTGAGGAAGGACTCCCTGAGGAGATGAGACAGCCGCCGGCCAGGGCTGCACAGTACATGGGTTTTTTTCAAAGCCAGGCCATGTTGTGACCCTACTTGAGCTTCGCTGGACCCGAGGTGGGCAGGGTTGTGCCACCATTTTGCAAGGGAAGGAGTTGAGGCACAGTGAGGCCACATGCTGTTGGTGTGGGTACAGCTGGTCCAGAGGGCAGCCCCTTATCCTGGCCCTCCGGGTAGGCATGCCTGAAGAGCTGGTCCCCGCCACACAGAGCAGTGGTTCTCACTTCTGGGCATGTGCCAGCATCCTGGGGTCATCCTCTATCTGGCGGGACCCCTTCTCCTCAAGGTGGGCCTGGATATCCTGCCTCAGTCCCAGCCCCCAGTAGGGGGTGGGTGTGCAGCGATTTCGGCTCACACTGGCCTCTGCCATGGACCCAAGTCCAGTCACCAACAGCAACTGGGGGACAATGGGGCAAAGTGTGTCCAGAGCTGCTCCAAACCCTGAGGGACCCAGCACTGCATCTCCTCCCCTGCCTGTGACTTGATGGCTCCACAGTCTTGGCTCCTCATACAGAAAAGATGCTGTAGAATTGTGTCTGCTTAAATTTCATATGTTGAAGTCCTAACCTCCCCAACCCTCAGTATCTCAGAATGTGACCTTGTTTGGAAAAAAGGACATTGTAGATACAACTAGTTAAGATGAGGTCATACTGGATTAGGGTGGGCCCTTCATCCCACATGACCGATGTCTTTATAAAAATTAAAGAGGAATTTTGGACATAGACGTGCGCACACAGGGAGAACACCATGGGGACACGAAGGCAGAGATCAGGGTATCACATCTACAGGCCACCGAATCCCACAGATTGCCAGCAAGCCCCAGATGCTGGCAGAGAGGCCTGGACCGGATTTTCCCTCGCAGCCCTCAGAAGGGACCAACCCTGTGGACACCCCTGCCCTGGGAGCTGTGGCCGCCGGAGCCTTGAGACAGTTCGTTTCTGTTCTGAGGCCCTGTTGTTGAGACTTTGTTACGGCAACCCTAGCAAATACAGATGAGGAAAAGGCCAAGGTATCTGTGGTTAGTTTACCTTGAAACCTGACTTTGAAGCCCCTTCCAGCTCTGCTCTGCAGACGTTGATTTGATCCTGTTTCAAAGAGCGAAATGGTGCAACTGCAAAACACAGCCCGCGACTTCTCTGCTCCAGGACACCTTGACAGGCAAAAAGAAGGAAAGGTCCCTCCTGCTCAAAATCCCAACCTTCCTTAGTTCTCAACAGAAATCACATTCTGCATAATTCTCCCCCAATGACTCCAAGCCAAGACAAGCCCCACTTTCTCTTCTGGGCACAGGTGGGACCCTCTGCAAATTATAATGTAGAAGAACCCCTCTTTTCCAGCCAAGTGCAAGGTCTAGCCTCTTGCTTACTTCCCGGTCATCCCAACTAGATTTCCGGAGAAGACCTGAAAATTTATTCATGTGACTAAAATGATGAACGAGGATCAGGAGCTTGAAGCCCTAGCTCACCCAGGTAAGGAATTATGTTGCCTAGAGCACCGGCCAATGCTCCGCCTTCTGCCCTCACTGGATTATGGAGTCCTTACTGTGACACATCCCCCCTTGGTGGGAATTTCTCCTGGCATGACAACACCAATACCCGTGTGCCTTTGCCTCAAGCCTTGGTCTCCCTCCCCCGATGGCATGGAGCCCAGGTACGCCAACATCCTCTCAGACTAAAGAAGTCATCCCAGAGTGTGCCACCATCCCCCAGAATCCTGGCAGCATCCCTAGTGATGGGTCTTTGGGCATGGTGATTCTCGGGGCTAAATTCTGGAGTTCTAATGTGGCCCATGATGTAAGGATTATTAGACTTGGTCTTTGAATGTCCTCCTTTCTCCCTTGCTTTTGTTGCTTTGTTCCTGAATTCGGCCTCCTGCTCTACATCTGCCTGCCAAATACCTCTTTCAGCCTTACTGTTCCCCCACAGCGTCTTATTGTTTATACAAGGTATTTTTCTTCCACTGAGAATTTCTTAGCACATCAATTAGAATGCAGGATTTTGAGAGAGAGTCTCCTGCTTCCATCCATCCCCCTCCTACACTTTAGTGACTTGCACGTAGAAACTACACAGCACAGATTTGTTGAAGGCTGATTCAATCTGAGTGTCTTCTGTTCATTTACTCTTGTTACCTGTTGTGGTCCCCAGTCCTTTCCCCATTTGGTCCCCACGTTCCTCCCGCTTCACAATTTGGTCTGCTCATCTAGGGATGTCGCTGTCTCCTAACTTAGACCGAATAGACAGGAGTGCTCACTGTAGCTGATTCCTCATCCACTCAGAGCCTAAGAATTCATAAGCTTTTAGAGCTGGAAGATTCTTTAGAAAGTATTCAGTCCATTTCTTTAAGACGAGGCCATGTGACTTGCCCAGGGTCAAATGGAGGGGTAAGTGGCAGAAGAAAGAGCCTGGAAGCCAGATGTCCTGGTTTGATGCGAGACCATTCATCAAGTGGATGAAGACATCATCCATATGGCCGGTATAGGGAGAAGGGGACAGGGAGTCACACTGTATCTGTTCTGGAAGCTTCCCTCTATTGGTCTTTGAGCATTTTAGCTTAATTTCAATGGCTCCCAAGGAAGTCCAGACCCCTTTGTCCCATTTGCTCCACAGGGGTTGCATGTGGACCGCTGGAAGATGGACCCACCCCCAATACAACCGGGTCCCACAGACTCTGTTCCTAGCATGGGTGCTGGAATTCCTTCCTGTCCACGAAACTGCTCCCCAACTCTCTGGGCCAAGCAGAGACACCATCTCCTGTTCTATCTCGCAAATCCACAGATATGAACGACAGAGAGCGTCTTCCATTTAAAGTGTCACACAGATGTCAGAGGTAGGGCTGTTTCCAACCACTGAAGAAACATAAAGCAAAACAGTCCTGTCGGCATAGACATATGCCTCATTGTTTTCAATCTGAACACATGTTTTACATCAAGAGAGGGCTTGTGGTCGGGGTAGGGGGAGCTGAAGGGAGATTCAAAGGTTCTTCAGCTCTCAAAGATCTCAACCTCTTCAAAGTTTCAACCCTCAGAGCTCTTATAACGTTTCATCCCACTCAGGAGAGGCACTTCTGCCCACACTCTCATGTGCCTGCATGGGGGCTCAGCTCTGGTCCAGAAGGACGGAGAAAGGAAACAGGATGGTCGTCTCACTGCAGATATTTTCCCCAGGGACGTCATTTCTCCTTTGGGATTTGACGGGCTCCCTAAGACACATTCAGCAGCAGAGAAAAGGTGGTATCTGTCTGCTGGGGAGGCTGTACCAAGCCATGGGTGGTGATGGGTATCATGAGGTCACACTGGGGAGGGGAAGGTAGCAGCTTCTACCTGGGACCCCAGACAGGTGGGTGCTTGCTTGAACCAGAGTCAGGGACAACAGCTGATTAGGAGAAAGGGGAAGGGTTTGTATTCAGTTGTCACCAGTGTTTCTAGCCTCAGTCTTCTCAATGGCGCATTGGGGGTAATAATAACTTCATGATATTTCGGGGGTTCACCAAATGAGATCATTACCTGTGGAAGTGCTTGGCACAGAAAGATGAGGAACGGTTTCGTGGACGGGAAGGAATTCCAGCACCCAGGCTGGTTCCTGGCCATCTTCTCTCTGAGTGATTGTTTTTAAGGGGAAGGAGAAATTAGATGATGACTCCAGCCCACAGGTCAAGTCCAGGCAGGTCACTTGGAATATAAGAATACCACGTACACACACTGTGTCCCAGATGGTTTGTAATCAGAGGGACACGTGGAAAGCAGAATGGCAGAGCAACGGAGTGGGACTGGCAGAGCCCAGTATGAATCCTGGGGTCAATGCTTGAGCTCTGATACCTCGGATGGGTCTCTTGCCTTCCTGACCTTGCTTGCCTGTCTGTAAATTGCACACAGCAGTCATGGCAAGCCTCTTGCAGAATGATCCAGGAAGACAGCTGGAAATGACAAGGTGCTGAAACGTGTGATGCTGTTGTTGTTCTTAAAAGGAGGGAGAAAGGAGGGAGGGAATGAGAAGAAAGGGGAAGAGATTAGCCCTTATTTAAATTTTTTTAATTTTAAAATAGCTTTATGTTTCCAGAAAAGTTGAAAAAATAGTCCAAAGAGTTCCCACCTACATCACACCCAGTTTCACCTGCTGTTAGTGTCCTATATTAGCATGGAACATCTGTCATATTTAATGACCAATATTGATACATAATTATTAATTCAAGTCTCTACTTTATTCGTATTTCCTTTGTTTCTATCTAACATCCTTCTGCTCTAGGATCCCAACCAGGATACCATTACATTTAGCTGTCAGGTCCCCTTTATGGCTCTTCTTGGCTGGGGGCAGTTTCTCCGATTTTCCTTGTTTTTGATGACCCTGACAGTTTTCGAAGTCCTGGTCAGGCATTTTGTAGAATGTCCCTATGTTGGGATTTGTCTGGAGTTTCCTCATGATTAGGGTAGCACGGTGGGCTTCTGGGAGGAAGGCACTGAGGTAAAGGGCCCACTCTCATCACCTCATTATCAAGTGTACATGCATTCCACATGACTTATCACTCTTGACGTTGACCTTGACATCCGGCTGAGGTAGTGTTTGCTGAGTTTCTTCTTTGAAGAAACTTTGAAAGGAGAAATCTTTGAAAGGAGGTCACCGTGCGCACTCGACGCTTACAGAGTGGGGAGTTCAGGGGCACCTGGGGGGCTCAGTCGTAAGGACTGGGGAGTTCTGCTCCACGTTTTTGGGGGTACAGAAGCTACCGCCATTGTTTGAAGTTGTGCATGGGAGAATTGTCTAGTCTCCTCCATTCATGTATTCATATTATCAGTATGGAATATTTCATATTCACATATACCAGTATGAGTCATGCATGTTTATTTTATACTTGTATTATTTATAATCCAAGATGACTTTATTGCTCTGATTACTCCAGTTTAGGCCTTTGAGAGCTCTTCATACGGCTGCTGTGTTCCCACCGTTGTGTGCTGTTTGTTCTTCTCAGCACTTCCTTAATTTCTGACATTATAAGATGCTCCAGGATCATCTTGTAAATTTCCTGTCTACCTGAAAATCAGCCACTTCTGCCAGAATTCCTAGCTCCTTTCATTGGAGAATGATACTACGAATCTGAAATCTGGGCACCAGATGTGTGCATTGCTGCAGGGATGTCATTTAATTTGGACCCTCTCAGCTGACAGAGCGAGGAAATATACGTGTTTATACCAACCCATAACTACAAATATTTTGTATGCATCCCTCTGTATCTGTATGAGGCTAAACGTGAGTTCTTACTGATGTTGCCAACACTAATCCTCTACCACATGAACCATTCCAGCCTTAACTTGTCTGTAACTTCTCACTCCAGCATGAGGAAAATTCGCTCCTACCACCTGTCATCCATTTACTGAACTTTTCAATTCCAAAATTCATGATGGGTGGCTTCAGAATCATCAACTTCTATCCCATGGGCAACAACTTTATCAATAAGAAAATAATGTTAAGGATGATTCCTTTTGCTTTGGTCTTACAATTTCCGCTTATTTCCAATACTATTTAGGTCAGCACCTTTTATGCCCACCCCTTCAGTGAGGATTTCCTACATGTGTAATATATTTACAGTTTTTTGTTGTTGTTGTTAGATTCAGCATTCCCTCCCAGGATCCCCCGACCTCTTGAATAAATTTTAAGAATTTGCATACATCTGAAAATTTCCCAAGAGGAAAATTTGGATGATTAATTTTAGATCTTTGTTTCTTTCTTTCCTTTTTTCTTCCTTTCTTTCTTTCTTTCTTACTTTCATTTTATTTTCTTTTATTTTCTTCTCTTTTCTTTTCTTTTATTTTATTTTTTCAGTGTTCCAAGATTCATTGTTTATGCACCACACCCGGTGCTCCATGCAATATGTGCCCTCCTTAATACCCACCACCAGGCTCACTCATATGGTTTCACTTACTTTCTTTTTAAGAGAGGGAGAGAGAGAATCTTAAGCAGACTCCACGGCCAGTGTGGAGCACAAAGCAGGACTCCATCTCACGGCTGGAGATCATGACATGAGCCGAAATCAAGAGTTGGATGCTTAACGGACTGAGGCAACCAGGTGCCCCAGATTTGTCTTTTTCTCTAATATATGTATTTAACACTATAAATTTCCACTAGTCTGTGTTCCGTCACTATGAATTACTTTATATTTTCTAAAATTTTTTATGTAAATAGATTCGTGCAGTTTGTGTCTTTCCTGGCTCTGGCTTCTTTTGCTTAGCATAATTAATTCAGATTCATTCATGTTCTTGCATGAGTCAGCAGTTTGTCCCTTCTCATTGCTCTGTAGCATTCCATTATATGGATGAGCCTCTGTCTATTAACCCATTTACCTGTACTGTACCTCTGGATTCTTTCCAGTTTTGAGTTATTGAAAAATAAAGCTGCTATTAGCCTTCATGTGGGAGTCTTTGTACAGAAATATGTTTTCATTTCTCTTGGGTAAATACCTAGGAGTGGAATGGCTGGGTCATATGGTGAGTGTAGGCTTAATTTTGAAACAACTGCCCATCCATTTTCCAAAGTGGTTGTACCATGTTACATTCCCACCACAGTGTGTAACGTTCCAGTTCTTGCCCATTTCAGCACAGTCAGTATTTTTAACTTCAGATATTTCAGTCGGTGCATGGTGCTGTCTCATTGTTGTTTCCACTGGCATTTCCCTAGTTACGAATGGTACCGTGCTTATTTATCATTCATACTGCTTCTCTGATGAAATCTATGCCCAGTTCCTTTTCCCACTTACAAAACTGGGTTGTGTGCTTTCTTCTTACTGATTTTGAGAATTTATTTTTTTAATATCCTGGGTTCAAGTCTATTATCAGGTGTGTGATCTGCAGTTATCTCCTAATCTGTGGCTTATCAGTTCCCCTCTTTAGGGTGTCCTTCATAGACCAGAAGTTCTAAAATTCTATGAAGCTAATCTATCAAACTTTTTTATATGTCATGTTTTTACTATCTTATCTAAAAAGTCTTTGCCTCACTCAGACTTGCAGATTCAGTTTCTGAGTCTTTTGGATTTGCCTGTCTGCTTAGAACTTTTTTCTGTATTTTCATGTTGGACTTATACAGTTACAGATTTTAAAAATGGGCCCATGACCCATTTTGAGTTAAAATTTTTATATGGTGTGAGGTGCTTATCAAAGTCCAATTTTTAATGCAGATAAACATTCAATTGTTCCAGCAGCATTTACTGAAAGAGCATTTTTTTTCTTATGGATCTGTCTTTGCCTCTTCACTGAAGATCAGTTGTCCATATACGTGTAGGTCTATTTCTGAAATACACAATTTGTTCTATTGATCTGTTTGTCCATCTGTATGCCAATATCCATTGCTTCATTCTGGTAAGTTTATAATAAGCCCTATAATCAGGTAGTGCTAGTCTTCAAAATTGTTTCTCTGCTTCAGAATCCTCTTGGGTCTCCCAGATCTATTGTGTTTCCTTTTGAATCTTAGAATCAGTTTATCAATTTCGACAAGAACACAAGGGTTCAGGGGTTTTTGACTGAGATCGTGTTGAATCTACACATCAGTTTGGAGAAAATTACCATCTTAACAATGCAGACTCTGACTCAAACATGGTATGTCTTTCTATTTACTTAGTTTTATTCAATTCCTCTCAACAAAATTTGGTAGTTTTCAATATATAGACCTTTCTCATTCTTTGTCATATTTATCCCTAAGTGGTTCTGATTTTTAGGTTGCTAGAAATAGTATTTTTAAAAAAGATTTTATTTTTGTATTTGAGAGGGACACAGTGAGCGCGCGAGAGAGAACAAGTGGGAGGGGGGCAGAGGCAGAAGCAGACTCCCCGCTGAAGAGCGAGCCTGATAAGGGACTTGATCCCAGGACCCTGAGATCATGACCTAAGTCAAAGGCAGACACTTAACTGGCTGAGCCACCCAGGAGCCCCTAGAAATAGTATTTTTTATTTTAATTTCAGATTGCCCACTGCTTGTACAGAGGCATGCAAGTGATTTTGCTGTATTGATCTTGTACCCTTTCTAAACTCACTGATTCCTTTTAGTGGCTTTTGTAGATTTGTATTATTTTTGCCATTTTTTTTCTTTCATCTGAGAAAATAAATCTAGTCTCTCTACTCCATTTGACTGTAATGGAAGTTTGAAGGATTTGCTTTTAAAAAAGTGTATTTATTGGTGCCTGGGTGGCTCAGTGGGTTAAGCCACTGCCTTCAGCTTCGGTCGTGATCTCAGGGTCCTGGGATTGAGCCCCACATCGAGCTCCCTGCTTGGCGGGAATCCTGCTTCTCCTTCTCTCACTCCCCGTGCTTGTGTTCCCTCTCTCACTGCGTCTCTCTCTGTCAAATAAATAAATAAAATCTTTTTTTTTTTTAAAGTGTATTTACTAAGGTGATTGACGATATGGGTAGAATCACCATGGGTCAGGGCACAGTGTCAGTAAGACCCATATACATGGGAAGTAATGAGTGTAGTCTGCTCCCACTGTGGCCCATAAATATGGAGGGTAATTCTCAGAACACTTTCCCCAGTGAATGACAATAAGATATGTGACGACGTGGCCTGGGAGCCCCATCTGTAAATGAGTGTGTTCGACCCAGTGATTTTGTGTGCATCACTAAAGGATGCCAACAACTTTAATGAACATGCAAGTGGATCCTTCCCCAGAGCCTCTGGATAAGAGCATAAAAGTAGCTGGCACCTGATTTCAGCCTATGAGACCCGGAACAGACACCCAGCTGAGCTCACCTGCACTTGTGACTTCCAGAACTGTGTTTTAAGATGCTGAAGTCTGTGCTGAATTGTTATGCAACATTGGATAATGAGTGCAGTCATAAACTACAAGCATTTTCATGCCAGTGAACTTATTTGACTTCTGTTTCTGTGGCTGCAGAGTATTGTATTCCATGGATGTCCATACTTTAGTGAGCATCCTTTAGTTTGTTTTCTTTATCCTCTAAGTGTGTGTGTGTGTGTGTGTGTGTGTGTGTGTGTTTATTTTATTTATTTATTTGACAGAGAGAGGGAGTCCCAAGTAGGCAGAGAGAGGGGGAAGCAGGCTCCCTGCTGAGCAGAGAGCCCGATGCGGGCCTCTATCCCAGGACCCTGAGATCATGACCTGAGCTGAAGGCAGAGGCTTAACCCACTGAACCACTCAGGTGCCCTGTTTTTGTTTGTTTGTTTTGTTTTTTTTAACAACAAATATATATCATTAGAATACTATGAATAATTTACATAAATCCCAAACCCATAAAAACTTGCAAGACAGAACTCAAGGTGCATTTTCCCATAGACACACGTTTTGGGGTGATTAGAATCCTACGACATGCCACAAAAGACTTCATCCTAAAGTTCCATGCCCCATGCGCTATTTCTAGCTGACAGTAAATTCCAAGTTTTAATTCAAGAAGCCAAGAATAGATGGCTTTTCTCCCTTCACCCCCCACCCTTAAGAAGACCAGAGCTACTGTTAAGCCTACACAAGACCAGCCCTGCAATAGGAGAGGAGGAGACGGAGCCCTTCAGGGCACCGGCACCAGGACTGGCCCCTGCACTTGCAGGTGTGCGCATGCGTGCAGAAGTGTCCGCGCAGCGCCACCGACTGAGCGCGTCGGCATGCACATGCGCACGAGCTGCCGGTGAGCTGCAGCAAGATACACAGCCACTTCCCAAAAGAGGAGTCCAAGGAACTGTGTGTGTGTCCAAGAATATAGGTTCTAGGGCAAGTAACAGTCTGTGGGGTGTGATCGTATACCTTATAACCTTCCCATGTTTTTGTTCTCTCTTCATCGCCGCTGTCTTCTCGTGCAGGCAGCCCCTTCCACCTCTCCCCGTCCCCTGTCCTCTCCGCCCTCATTCTCTGCACAGGCTTGTCCTCTCCCTCTCTCTCAGACTCTCCCGGATCTCCCCACTCCAAACTAGAACAGCGCAGATGTCCTTCAGTGATGAGCGGTGAAGCAAACACCCGGCGGCACATCCCTGCCTTGGAGTCCAACCCGGCAAGCAAGGGGATGCTGGGTCTCCATACACAGGATGAATGACTGGATGAATCTTCGGAGAGTTATGCTGAGCGAAAAAGGCGTACATACTACGATTCCACTTAGCTAATATTCTTGAAATGACAAAATTACGAAAGCAGAGAACAGACTATTGGTTGCCGGGAGTTACGGAAGGGGAGAGGGTGGGAGGGACAGATGGACTGCTATAAAATGGCAACACAAGAGATCCTGTCAGTCACAGAAGTAAAACACATCTTTTTTTCTTAAAGATTTTTTTTTTTTTTTAGATTTTACTTTTATTTATTTATTTGACAGAGAGAGATAAAGCGAGAGAGGGAACACAAGCAGGGGGAGTGGGAGAGGGAGAAGCAGGCTTCCCACTGAGAAGGGATCCCAAAGCAGGGCTCGATCCCAGGACCCCAGGGATCATGACCTGAGCCCACAGCAGATGCTTAACGACTGAGGCACCCAGGTACCCCTTATTTATTTATTTATTTATTTATTTATTTATTTATTTATTTTAGAGAGAGAGCATGTGCATTAGAGTAGAAGGATAAGAGGGAGGGAGAGAATCTCAAGCAGACTCCATGCTGAACATGGAGCCAACGTAGGGCTCGCTCTCACAGCCCTGAGATCATGACCTGAGCAAAATGAAGAGTCAGAGTCTTAACCGACTGAGCCACCCAGGCCCCCTAGAAGGAAAGCATATCTTGACTGTGGTGATGGATACCCAAATCTACACACTGACTAAAACTGCACGGGACAGAATGCATACACGCACACACGCGCCCACACACACACACACACACACACACTCTCTCTCTCTCTCTCACTAATCAGTATACATAAAAGTTATCAGAGTCAATATTCTGGCTATGATATTATAATATAGTTCTGCCAGATGTCACTTTCGAAGGAAACTGAGTGAAGGGTACATAGGATTTCTTTGACGTATGTCTTAAAACACCTATGAATTTGCGAAGATCTCAAAAAGTTTAATTGCAATAAGTGAAGGAGTAAAGATTTTCTCAGACAAACAAAATCGGACAGTGTTCACTCCAGGAGATCTGCCCTGCAAGATAAGGGACCGAGAAGTTTTTCAGGCAGAAACCTGGGTCTGCATAAGATAGGGATAAGTGCTAGAGAAGGAAGAAATGGAGGTAAAATAAAATTTTGCGTTCTTCTTGGCCTTAATTGATTTAAATTACCAACTATGGCTTTATAGCTTTTAAAAATATATTTTGGAGTTAATTTTTTTTTCAATGTCAAGCATTTTTTTTCTTTAAAGCTTCAGCCTTAGGCAGGCCCTGCACTCATGGGCCAATGGCTGGAAGGGCCTGAGAGGAATCCTGAAGGCACCAGGTTCTCCTGAGGGTGCCCCAGCCTCACTTTGCCATGGTCCCCATTGTCTCTAAGAAACCATGACAGCTTCTGTTGGTGGGGGACCGCTGACCTCTCAGCACGTGGATATTGTGCAAGGCCACTGGAGCGAGAGACAGAAATAAGGGCACTGGAATCAGGCAGACCTGACTTCAAACTCCAGTTTGCCTCTTAGCTGTGTGACGTTGAATAAGTTACTTAACCTCTCCGGTTCAGATCTCACATTTAATAGTACTTTTCAGGGTATCTGTGGCAGTTAGAGGACCTAACACATGGGGCAGAGACTGCCACATGCTGGGCACTAAAATATGTTCATTTCTTTCCTTATTAGGATGTTTATGACTGTTCCTCCTGGCACACTCACATAGAAGACTCCACTCCTTAATAAAATTCACATGTAAGATCCACACTGCTTTTTGTTCTTGCTCGAAAGCTGATTCTCTGCAGGGAGGTGAACACAGCTATCATTTCTCAGTTCTCCTTACAACTCAGGCTGGGAAAAAGTTATGTAGGAGGCCCTGCGGCTTCAGGCAACAGCTCTTGATCCAACAACCTGAAGAAACAACGATCCCACTTTGTCCCTTCTCCCAAATCCCCTGGAGAGCTGAAGCATGGTGCTGCCTTTCTGAGGTTCTGAACCCTTGGCACCTTGGTTTTCATAAAATTCTATAGTCCGTTTCTCTGCACAGAAGTCAAAATGGTGTCTTTAAAATGAAAATCAGTTCCTGTCAGACCTAACTCCACTCAGTGGTTCACGTTGCACTCGAACCAAGAGCTCTTAGTTAGGGAGGCTTATGAAGCCCCCAAACCTGTTCCAGCCTTATCTCTTTTTGCTCCCCCAGTGGCTCACACCACTCGGCCACACTCACCTTCTTTCTGTTTCTCAACAACTTGAGTGCATTTGGCCTCAGGGCCTTTGCACTTGCTGGTTTCTCTGGCTGGAATGCTCTTCCCTGATCTGAGCATGCTGGCCTCCCATCTTCTTGCCCTGTCTCCAGTATTATCTTAGCAGGCACCTTCCCTGACCATAGTCTATGGTGGAGGGACTTTCTCTCCCTCAGCAGCCCTCCCCTGCCCCCGTTTGCTCTGAGGCAAATGCCACAATCCAAAATCATCACGTTCATTTATGTGTTCATTTGGCTTTTGCTTGTTTCCTTTTTGAAGAACATCAGCAGAACAGGACAAGGGACCGTGACTTTGAAAACCCTCGTGCCCAGATCTGGGCCAGACATTTGGTGTGGGTGGTTCCCGATACCTCTTTGTAAATGGATAATTGTTCCTTCCTATCCTGGCACAAGTACTCACGCCTGGCCAAGGCAACCCTGGCTCCTGGTCTCTGGAGAGCCATTTGTGGATCCCAAGCCATCCCAGACCACACTTGGTGAAGCTCACCCAAGGGAAGCGTGCCAGTGACCTCAGACAGTCACACATGGCCTGGGACCCAAGAACAGAGGCTTCTTAGTGCAGGCTGGGGAGCCAAGGTGCTGGAAAAGGGGCAACTGAGTGAGTCCCTCCCTCTCCATCCCCCCCCACTCACCCCCCCCTCCCCAGGGGCAGTCACATAGGCAGATTGCTTGGGATTAGAGAGTGGTGCTAATTCAGCTGACACCAAGGCAAAGGGATTGTACCTGAGGAAGATTTACATCTCCTCTTCCATATCTCACGCATCCCCCCGCCCCACCCCCCACCGCTGAGCTGCACACCACTCCCCCAGCGGTCATAACACAGCAATAATAACCAGCTCAGCGGCCTGCCACTCAGCCTGCTGAGCCACAGCCAAGACGAGAGGGGCTGCCCCCACTCCCTGTCAATATACAGATATGTACATATATATCCACAGAGGAACATTTGTCAGGAGGCTCCAGGAGAGAAATGACTATTCCATAAAGATTTCATTTTTGTTGGAGCCTACCCACGTCTCTATATTGTCATAAAAATTCAATAGGAAACTTCCATAAAAGAAGGAGGCACAATTAAAAAGAAATAGGGACAGCTCCAGGAGAGGCTAGAGATTAAAGACCAAGAGGCCCAGTTCAGGCGGGGGAATTTTATGAGCTCCCAAAGAAAGAAAAACACAACACACAGAAAAAGTGCCCAGTAGAAACCATCCTGGCTGCCTTAGGGGAGGCATGCCATCCACTCTGGGGCTGTCGTCTCTGAAGCTTGGGGGCCGGACACCATGGGCCCTGCATGGCACAGTGGCTGGACTCAGTAGGAGGCTGTGAATGTGAGTGTGGACTGGACAGGGGTGTGGACCCCCAAGGAACACTGCAGCTTTCCGGGGAGCCAGAGAAACGCCAAGTCTCCGAAGCAGGAGAGCCCTGTCGGTGTCGGAGCCACAGAGATCTGGAGCTCCAGACAAGATAATCCCATGGCCTGGGGGATTGAGTTGTTACCCCAGGGAGGGTGAGAGGGCTTTTAACAAACCTTTGGGAAGTCAGATCCTTAACCAACATTGGATCAGAATATTCAACCTCAAGATCTCCCTACTCCCTTTTATCCGACCATTTTCCCGATTATACACACAACAGATGTTCATTATAGAAATTTTAGAAATACAGAACACAGAAAGATTAACACTGACCATCATCCTTCTACTTAACCATATATATCTCTCTTCCTGATGTTTTTATTTCCCAGTCTTTGGGAAAGCACAGTTTGTAAAGAAGAAAATCATAGGAAAAGCTTGGGTATTGAAAACGGGGCAGGCAGGGGAGAACCATCCTCCAAAGCAGCCCAGGGGTGCACAATGACTGAGCCCCGGGACAGAGCAGAGCAGGGACAGAGCAGTCCTATCCATCAGATTCCTGCGAAGCTCAAAGGAGCAACTAGATGTTTACAAAATGGGGGCTGGAAGAAAAAAGAAGTGGGGGAACCCTCAGGGTTTTACCACCAAACAGAAGCAGCAAGATTTGATTGCCTGTCCCCATAGGGATGGTCTCTCTGCAGAGATCATGAATGTGTAAGCCTTGCCATGCTCCTCTCCAAGTTCTGTGAACTTTGTGGTGACGTCTGGTTCTGATGCTGATACCCTACCTTTGCTCCAATCCATGACGGTGGTGGCTAGTCCGGCATTTCTAGAGATACAGTCTCGGAGCTGCCTGTAGCTGTGGGGGTCCCCAGGGACCACTCTTGAGACAGTGGTGAGCCTCAGGCATCTGCACATATCATCTGATATTTGCAAGGAGACAACTCTCGTTACTGTTACTTTTTTTGGTTACATCGCCATGGTCAGTATCGTTCAGTATGATGCTGAAGATCGCAGACAGGAAGTAAGCTTTGCCTTAAGACAGGGCCAAGCCAGGCCCATTCCAAATCAATAAAGGGCTTTTGGAGCGACTTTTTTTTCCCCCTATAAAAAATGAAAATAGCTATACTGCATCCTTGTTTCCAGTTTTTTGAGTCATCTCTGGGGACTTGGCGCAGCTCTCCAAGCGTGGCAGTTGGTTGAAGGCTGGAAGCATCTCTAGGCGGCCCTTGGCCTCCCTTGCAGTTAGCTCAGGTGACGCCTTGACATTGACCACTCACAGGGCTCAAAGGGCACCTGCCACTGGGGGCACCGCCAGGTGTGACATAGGTGAGGGACAGGTCCACAGAGCCTTTCCCAAAGCTGTTCTCCTCCTACTAAATATGAGCTCCATGGGGCTGGACAGGCTCTCGTTTACCCACACCCCTGCTCCTGCTATGGCCATGAGATCACCACTACACATTTATAGCCATAAATATTATTTAAACTATGTTTAGCAACACAGATTCTGGGTAATAAAGAGAACTCTAAAGAAGATGCTGGTGAACCCTCTCTTTCTCTACTTTTCAAATGAGGAGCTCAGGGCCAGGGTGGGAAGGGAGGCATACAGTCGCCTGGCAATCACCCACAGAAGCCACAGAGAGCTCTCTTAAGCTGTGGGGGCGGAGAGGGAGTTTTCCCAGGCAGGGTGCAGCCCACAGAATCAGAGGCACTGCAGGACAGGGGGCGACATCAGTGGCTCCGGCAAGGGTCCCCCCTGAGGAGCCCAGGGACCTGGAGAGATGAGGGAGACCAGACACATGGGGTGGGGTGGGGTGGAATTGCCTTGGGTCAGCCCTGGTATCTTATGTGGGCTTCTGGGGAGCCCCGTTCTTGATAGGGCTTGAGGGGAAAGGGTGAACTCCTGCAAAAAGTCTCAGGTCAAAGAGCCAGGCTCATAGGAAGAGTCTGGGATGGGTTCAGACCCCAGGCCTGAAGTATCAGACCAAAGGCTGAGGGTGGTTTCTAGGACCATGCTCCAAGGTCAGCCTGAACCCTTGGCAAAATGACCTTGATGTCCAGATGTTAACCCACTGACCAGGCTCTTGAATTCCTTTGAGCTAAGAAAGGCCCAGCCCCGGGGTTTACAGCCTCGGTGACCTGATGGCCTTGGCCCAGAAGTCATTCTCACCCAGGCTTGTGCACTCAAACTCACTTACGCAGTTGCACCAATGGTGTCTATTGGGAAGTCAGAGAA
The DNA here is from genome assembly GCA_004024625.1 of Mellivora capensis. Taxonomy (NCBI): domain Eukaryota; kingdom Metazoa; phylum Chordata; class Mammalia; order Carnivora; family Mustelidae; genus Mellivora; species Mellivora capensis. The sequence goes on along the minus strand of PISX010000358.1, from coordinate 269,169 downwards.
AGCATTGGAAAATACGTGCTGTTCTAGAAGAAGCCTGGAAGGATCTCAGGAAACTCATAGTAGTGGTTATCTTGAGGGAAGGAAATCAGCCTTCGGCAAGAGTTGGGGCTTTTTGTGCTTGAAGCTTTTTAAGATGTGCATGTATACATATTTTTCTTACAATGTGCATATATTAATTGTAAAAAAATTATGACAAAAGAATACTATTGTTAATGATGATAAAAAAAAATTACACAGATACTTTTTAAGTTGAAAGACAGGATGGGGCCCAAACCACAGTCTAGTGAATACATCTACTCTGCTTCAACACCCCTGGCTGGGCACAGGGACAAAAATTGTATCATTGGCCCCAGTCAGAAAAAGCAAAAGTGAAGGGTATGTACAGGCCAGGGCTGGGAGAGGTAGAGGTAGCTAGGCTTTCCTCCTACCTTAATAATAAAGTGATTGAGATCTCTTTTAGAAATTAGGTATGTGCAATGACCAGAAGGAAATTAAGCAAAAAAACAGTTATAAAAATAATGATGTATCACACTTATATTGTACTTACTATATGCCAGGAGTTGTTGAAGAATTTCATACATAATAGTTAATATAATCTGAATAACAACACTATGAGGGAGGCACTATCATTGTCTTCATTCGAAGAAATTGAGGCTCAGAGAGGTTAAGTAACTTGCCCAAAGTCACACAGCTAGTACCTGTTGGAGCTAGGGTTACACTGGTGGTCCAGCTTCAGAGTCCACATACATTTCTATGTCTCTACAATATATGTCCAAAGCATTCAGCTTCTCAAATCCTTTTATTTGAAGAGCTCATATGAGAGGAGAGAAAATCCAATCCACAGATCCAAATGGACAGGCTTGACATCTAAGATGTCCCATGGTCATATTCTCACCACACAGAATTCCTTCAGTTGTCTCTAATGGTGACAAGGACAAAGCAGAGGCAAAAAGCAAGATTCCCTTCAGGTCAAGCTTCAGAAAAATGGTGAAGGGGCAAGAAGGAGAATCAGATGGGAGTGATGGGATCTAAAATCCCCAGCTGGAAGCATCTAGCTTTGCTAAAAGTGCTGCAGGACCTAGAGGAGGAACAGACCCCTTTTCACATCTTAACTGCAAGAAGCTGTGTTCTGTGTTTATCTCAGCCTGGCCCCGCCCCCAGGATTAGCCAGGCATAACTGGAAGAGACCCTGGCCTGGCAGGGTCTCCTCCCCGCAGAGTGTGCTGTGTGCTGGGCCTTTCATCAAAGATGGCCGAACCTCCCCTTCCACCCCCTCTTCTGGAGAGCCTCTCCTGCCTCCTCCTCCTGCAGCCAGTCTCTGCGGGGTTGTTCCCCACCCTACTCTCTGTAACCTATCACAGCACCATTCCTGGTGTCTTTTTGCACATGAATCCTGGTTGTGCTGTCAGAATGGGGGGCCCTTGGGGTCTTCCCTTTTTGCTACGGTGATGACCTGGCTGCAAACCAGTGGGAAAGGGTTTGCTCCTGAGAAGGGAGAAAAGCCTATGGACTGTCCTAGGGGTTTGAGGCCCCTGCACTCCCCAGGGGTTGACTGGCTTTTCCTTTATGTGTGGCAACTGCCTTCCCTCCTAAATGAGCAGGTCATCCCAATCCCAGACCTCTGACATGAGTCTGAGCAAATCTGAAATGCGTCCTGGCTTCCTGAGACAAGCTTCATGCAGACCCCAGGTGGGTGTGCCCGATTCAGCTGGTCAACCTTTAGAGCACAATTAGAAATGAAATGTCAGAGGGGAGGGAGAGGAGATACAAGGCCAGCTCATACAGTCACTTTCACTCTTATGTAGCTAACCTAATGAACACACACATGAGACATTGCATACTCACACACTCAACCTCATACACACAAAGGCAACAAGTGCTTCTAGGTGGAGGTAATTAAACGTCGATCTAAGTCCCTTTGAAACAATAAGGCTAAAGTCTCCATGGTGTCATGATCACTGCCTCAAATGAGAACCCTGACTTTTCTGGAAAAAATGTGGTGGAATAAACCTAAGTTTTGCTACAGAAAATATATACTGAGGAATACGTAACAGGGGCCTGGGTGTTAGAGAAGTTATAAAAGGAAAGCAGTCTATGTGTTTGCCATACTCGGGTTATGTCCATGTGATTACAAAAGGTGGGAAGGGTTTGCCTTTGGAAATTGAGGAGATATGAATCTGCACACATGCATCCAAATCCAGCATCAAAATATAAGAAGCTAACATCATAGACAAGTAAAGGAAAACCTCGCAAGAGACAATGGGTCTGCATTCAGCTAAAATCGTGATTGGTTCTTACTTGCCTCTGAAAGTTAATGACATGGAAATCATGGGCACTTCAAAGAACATGGCTATCCACCCAATCGTTAACATGCTCCCAGGATAGTTCTCTAAAATACTCTTCTCAACATTTACTCTTTTATATTTTTCTCCCTGAACCATGGTAGATATCAGAATCACTCTTTCACAGTTAAAATATGCTGCCATGTTTGGAACAAAGTCTGATCTTGGGTTTTGATCTCTGTACCCACAGTGGGAATAAGTCTGTGTGAATCCAGGCAAGCTCTTTCATCTCTTTGGCCCTCAATAAATAAAGGGGCAAACACTATCACAGACAAAGCTGTATGCACAAAGATAGATCCAATGATGAAGAATAAATTTATCTGCAAGAAACTCCCATCACTGTTCCCAGGGCCCAGGGCCACCAATATTTCCTCTGATTAAATTTCTTCCCAATGTTGTTTGTTATGTCCTAAAAGCCACTCTTCACTTATCAATAATAATGTATTCTGCCAATTTGGGTTGGCCAAAAACATGCTTAACTCTCAAGCATAAGTCCTGACTAGCAAAAGAAACCAATGTCGCCATGAAAAATATGTTGTAACTCTAAAAGTAATGGTGTTTAAGGTTTTAGTTATGGGTACTTGTATATTTTATATTTGGAAATAGTGCCTATAACTTCTAGAAATTGCCCTTCAACTCATTACGACCTTCATGAATTGTTTGGGATCCAGGGACCTTAAATGGCAATTACTGTCTCTGGCAGTCTCTGAGGTTCTGGCATTCCATGATATTTAGCTTAAAAATTCTGGCTGCCAAATGGGAAGGCTATCAAGGACTCTCATCTATTGCCAGTGAGAATGTAACTTGGTACAATTTTTGTGGGGGTCAATTTTGCAATATGTTTAAAAACCTTAAAATATGTATAGAGGAAATTCTCATTCTGACAATGGTGGAGTAGGTCCTACTGGGCCAACCTTCCTGCAGATAACAATGATAAATTCTGAACAAAATATTTAAAAACCAACTATTTTGAAGTATTGGAGAGCAACCAGAACCAGGCAGAAACTGGAGAGATTTTGACCTTTGAAAGAAGGAACCACACTGAGGGCCATCTGCTGAGGGCTTTCCTCAGCCAGCCAGACAGAAAGCTTATTGCTCGAGGTGCCAGAGGACAGAGTTCAGGGCTACCAGAGTGGAGGGAAATGGAGGGAGTAAATTCTGAAAGGAGCAAAAAGTGTAAAAAGCTGAGCAGAGATTTCAGCTGCTGCCTATTTAATGAGAGACAGTTTGGAGTTTGAATCATGTCACTTTTACCAGGACAGATTTCATAAACACCTTGGGCATACCATTGAAATCCTGGACTGGGGGCAGGAGGATCCTATTTTGGAGCAAAGACTATGTCTCAGGGTTAAAGATCATCCTTGAGACTAAAGAAAAATCAAAACAGACCCATCCTAAAGAGTATAAAAGCAAGCTTCTAAAATGTCAAGGTGAGAGGCCAGAAATAACTGCCTGCTGTTGTCAAAGGAAGACAACAGAATACAGAATCTCTAAACCTATCATCTGTAGAGACCAGTATACAAATAAAAAATTCCTAGTCATGGGGTGCCTGGGTGGCTCAGTGGGTTAAAGCCTCTGCCTTTGGCTTAGGTCATGGTCCCAGGGTCCTGGGATGGAGCCCCACATTGGGCTCCCTGCTCAGCAGGGGGCTTGCTTCCCTATTTGCTTGCCTACTTGTGATCTCTGTCTGTCAATTAAATAAATAAAATCTTAAAAAAAAAATTCCCAGTCATGCAAAGAAACAGAAAAATGTAATCTATACTCAAGGAAAGAAATCATTCAATAGAAACACTTGCAGGGAACCCATATGTTGGAGGTAGCAGAGAAAAACTTCATAGTAGCTATTATAAATATGTTTGAGGACTTAAAGGAAAATATTGCTGAAATAAGTGAATAGGTGAATCAAGTAGGAGTTCTAGAACTGACAAGACTCAGAAATGAAAAACTTGGCAGATAGGCCTCACATCAAGTTGGAGGCAACAGAAGAAAGGGCCAGTGAACTAGAAGACAGGCCAATGTAAACTGACCGATCTTAAGAACACAGGGTGAAAAAGATTTTTTTAAAATGAAAGCACTTCAGTTACATTTGGTACAACAGCGAACATTCTAAAATAAATCTCAGAAAGGAAAGAGGGAAAGAGTGGGCAGAAAAAAATATCTGAAAAAACATGGCTGAAAATCTCCTAAATTTGATAAAAGAACATTAACATATAAACCCAAGAGTCATAAAAATCCCCAAGGAAGAACACCACAGACAAGCACATCATAGTTAAACGACTGAAAAATAAAGAGAAAACCCCAGAGCAGCCAGAAAGGAAAATATCACAGATAATAAGAGACCACTGGTATGAATCACACCTGATTTTTTTCAGAAGCAATGAGAAATTATGAGATAAGGTGATGGAATGACAGATGCTGAAATTCTGCAACCAATAAAATACATTCTTCAAAAAATAAAGGTGACATAGACACACTGTCAGTTAAAGGAAGATGAGAGCATTCTTCCTCAGGAAATGTGAAAGGAAGTTATTCAGGGTGAAGAGAAATGACATCAGACGGACACTTGTGCCTTCAAGACGGAAAGAAGATATCCCAAATGGCAAATACGTGGGCAAAATGAAGACCGCTTTCTTTGTTCCATTGTAATTTCCTTAAAAGATAACTGCCAATTGTTTTTGCCTGTAGTTTATATGACATCATGCATGCTGAGTTTATCTTTCACCCTATGGATAGTAGAAATCAACAATAAAATATCTAGAAATTTTTCAAGTAAAAAATTAGCCACACACATGTAGGCTTATCAACTGTAAACTTTAAAGTAAAACCCTACAATTATGAATCCTGTGGAAGAAAACATAGGTCTTTGCAGTCTTGGGGGTAGGCAAAGATTTCGTAGGACATGAAAAGCCCTCCTTGTAACATTTTAAAAATGTTAAATTGGTCTTCATAAAATTCTTCTCTTTAAAGGAAAGGAAATGAAAATGAAAATGAGACAAGCCAGAAGCTGGCAGAAAACATTTACAACCTATCTGTCTGGCACAGGATCCTGTATCCAGAATATATAAAGAATTCCTATATCTCCATAATAAAAGACATACAGTCTGATATTAAAAATAGGCAAGGGACAAGAATACTTTACAAATGGCCAATAAACACAGGCAGAGGTGCTCAACATAATTAGTAATTAGAGAAATGTAAATTAAAAGCACAATGAGACACCATTTCTCATGCACTAGAATGCTTAAAATTTTTACCAGGACTGACCACACCAAATGTTGGCAGAGACGTGAAGCGACTGCAACTCTCATACATTGTTGGCAGGACCCTACCATCACCTAGAAAAAGTATTTGGCAGCGACTTATAAATTCAATATTCACTTACAGTATGACCTGGCCATATTTCTCCTACGTAGTTCTCAAGAGAAAACACGTTTGTCCACAAAATGACTTGTGCATGCTCTTTCCAGCTTTATGCATGATACTCCAAAACTGGAAATGAGCCAAGTGGCCATCAACAGGTGAAGGGATACATAAAGTATGATATAACCGTCCGGTTAGTTACTTCTCAGCCAATCAGAGGATGGACACCAGTTACAGCAGACCTTAGTGCAGGGACCATGATGAAGATGGGCTGAGAGTCCTCCCAGACACAGACGCCATGGCCACGGGGACACGGTGAGGCCAGAGACGGACCCCTGAAGACCAGGAGGGAGGAACTCCGCTTCCTCGTGAGGCTAGAGCTTTCTCTCTGAATGCCACGGAGCACACAGATCCACTTCTGGCATGTGGCCCACATCTTGGAAAAGGAAGAGGGGAAGAGAAACCTAGGCCAACATCAGACACTTAGACCGCACGGAGTCTAAGTTTTAAAACAGTATGAAATTGAGAAATCTTGTGGGTAGAAGGAAATATTTTGTTGCTACCAATAGGAAAGGGGCCTTTAGTTTAAGGTGAGCTTAGATATTTTTTAAAAAGGATGAAAGTTATGCATTTTCACACATCTGATATGCGGTTGAGCTATTCCTATATTTCTAGAGGATCTAAAAACTGGCTTGAGGCACCAAGGGGATCCTTTGCACTAAGGTGTACTCCTGGTCATAAAACATGCTACAATAGGCCTCAGTGAGCTGTGTTAGCTTAAATTCAAATGAACTCCAGGGCAGTTTCTCTTCTAGAAAAAGAATATTTACCACACTGACTCAGTACCAACTCTAAGAAACAGGTCTGCATTTTGTCAAATATTAAAAATCAATTGTTGAAATAAAACCTTAGAGGTCCCATGAAATCCTAAAGGTGTTCAAGTGTTCACCTTCTTCTTCAGAGTCCAAAGTCTTGAAGAGCCCTGGCTTCTGCTCTAGGAGGGAAGGGTGGGGTGATCTTTCCCTGCATCCTCTGTACCCCAAGCATAACCTGTGGGTGAGCGGGGCATCTCAGTGGCCTCAGGGGACTGAGATTCTTTCATCACTAGAAAATTCTAGAGACAGGTTGGAACTTGAGTGACCAACCATCCTTGTTTGCTTGGTACTATCTCAGCTTTAACACTGGGAGTCCCACATCTCAAGATATCTCTCAGTTTCATGCAAATGATGCTTTGGTCACCCCACAAGTAACCCAAGAGTTGTAGGTTAGAGGCTCACCCTCCCTGCAGGGCTGCCTCCTGTCTCAGAGCCTTCTGTTGGAGTGGCTTCCTGAGGCTGATACCTTCCTTTGTGCCCTCCCTGCAGCCTATTCTCCAGGCCTTGTGTTCTCTTTGTTATTAACTGCCCCCCTCCGACCCCCCCCCACCATGTGTCCTTGGATTTGGGCTACAACCTGCCTGTCTGTCTTGGCTCTTGTTGGTATCTCCTGTTCAGTGATACCATTGTAGTTCCCAAGAGGATCCAGAGTTTAGAAAGGTTGGTTTTTTTTTTTTAACACCTATAAGTTATGCATAAATTTACATAGCTATCAGTTCTGATGATAAAAAGTCTTTTGTCTTTTATCTGCTGTTGTTTTATATAGAGCAATGTAATTCCAACATGCTTTAAAATTATATGGCATCAATGTTCACGGTACTCTTCTGAGCCCTCTTAGGTTCAAGGGAAAGCCCAGTTTGGGGAGTGGAGTTTTTGCTCTGTGTTTGGACACCATGAGTCCTGGCGAGGTGGAACAGAGTGACAGAAAGGAGAAGAAGGGTCATGCTCCCCACTCTTCTGCTGGGTTCAGGGGCCCGTCTCTGAGGTGCGACAACAGCTCTAGGTGAGCTTGTCAGGTCACCAGCGGGAATGATGGTGCAGACCCTGGCAGTCATTCATTCATACATTCTTTCATTCAACAACTCTGCATTAGGTGTGGAGGAGCTTCAAAGGTGAAACAGAAGCTGCTCCAGCCTTCACTGAGGCTCTGGTTGCCACTGGCTGCCATGCTAACCAGCAGGTCCAGTTGCATCCCCTCCCTGCCTTGCAAACAGCTTTGCAAGTGGAAGCTTCCTGAGCAACTATAGGGCCGCAGCGGAGGAAACTTTCTTTTTCCCTCAACCACCTTGGGCTCCTGTGTCTGAACATTAAATGAAAAGACAAATTAACAGGAAAAAACATACTAACTGGTGGGATCTAAGTTCCACATGATACAGGAGCCTTCATAAGGAAATGAAGAACCAAAGGAACCATTCGACTTGAGTTTTTTATTTGAGGTTTGATGAAGAGTTGAGGAGTCTGAGGCAAGCGCTGTGGATGGGGGCATATGCAGCGAGGTGTGTTTGTAGGAATGAATCTTCCTGGCATCTCTTGGTCTCCGGAGATTCGGACGTGCCTTTCCTCTGGGTGTGGGCGGTGCACCTCTCCCATCAGTGTTTTATGACCAGCTTTAGGGACGAAGGGCAAGTGGGGGAGGAGGTCTGAGTCACTTTCCATTTTCTCAAACCCCATCAACTTAAAATACATAGGATGTCAAGCAAGGTGCCATATTTTGGGATGGTGTGTCCTGAACCCCATCAGGGCTCTGGCAATCACAAAGCCATCTCATGTCAGAGCAGAGTCTGGTGTTGTACAGTGGAGAACCAGGGGCAGAGACTGGTGAACCCAACACCATTCTCTATCATGGCCCCTTCCCCCCGTGGACCCTAGGCACACCCCTCGGTGACAGAAGCCAGGGCCTTGATGCCAGGACTGGGTTAACAAGACACTAGCCCATTTGTAAGATGGCACTAAAAAAAAAAAAAAAAAAAAAAAAAAAGAATCCCCAGTCCTTCCATTTGTTGGACACAGCAGACAATCCCAGAGTCACAGATCTGAGCACAAGCACCAGAATTTGCGTCTGCGAACTCCCTCACAAAGGGCCAAGAGAATGGCAGTCCATGGACTCCTGGAAAAGGCTGGGGCACCTGGTTTAGGGAGGGAGGAATGGCAGAAACGGGCACAAAGCAGGAGTAACGTTGTCGGGGGGTCACTGCTGGGCTGAACAACAACGTGAGCTTTCACAGAGCTCAGTGGTGTGTCCACCTCCCAGACAGGAGAGGAAGAGCTCGCACCCCCGGCTCCTGCCCACCCCTCCCCAAGGTGTCACACAATGGAGGGAAGGAGTGCTGCCCCGGGGAAGCTGGGGGTTGCAGAGATGGGAAAAAGTGCCGAGTGGCCCCAAATACACCACAGCTCTCTCCCCAAGGCTTCACTGTTCCTTTGCTGCCGGGCCTCTCAGAGGACTCTGCAGAAATGCAGGAGGATGCTCGTGGGTCTTCACTACAACCTTCTGTGCTATGTTGAGTAATGGCGTCCTCAAAATAGCCGTGGGCTAATTCCTGGAAACTCTGTTACCCTCTGTGGCCAAAGGGACTGTGATGTGATGTGATGTGATGAAATGACAGATCTGGAGAGGGGGAGCTCACCCTGAATCATGAGAGTGGACCCTAAGTATAATTATTAGGGTCCTTGTAGAGTGAGGCAAGAAGGTCGAAGGAGAGAAGGCCCTGGATGATGGAGCCTGATGTCAGAGTGATGCACTTTAAGACAAAGAAAGAGGCCACATGCCAAGATACCCCAGTGACCTCGGGAGGCTGGAACAGTCCAATCTGCCCCAGAGCCTCCCAGAAGAACTGCTCCTGGACTTGAGCCCAGAGACACTGATTTCAGGCTTCTGGCCTCCAGAGCGGGCAGAGAATACATTTGTACTGTTTCAAGCTTACCAAGGGTGTTCCTGCAGCCCTAAGAAATGAGAACACTTTGCAGGGGAAAGGCATGAATGGGGAGAGGGACCAAGGGGCTGACCTGTCACATCCCAGGAACCCAGACCTCTGCCTCCCTGCTGGGAAACACCCTCCCGGCCTCCACCCCGAACACCTCCCGAAAATCCTCAGGAAGGAAACACTGGGTCCTCCAGGATTCAGCAGAACACTGGGACAAGCCGTGCTCCTTCAGGAGCTCCAAGTGGGCCAACTCAGTCGCCCTTGGCCTCCAGCAGGTAGGGCATTCTATGACCCTTCTGGATCTCGGGCCAGCTTAATAGGCTCCCAGCACGGCAGTGAGCCTGGACAGCTGGAGCGGAGGCGGGCACAGTGGGAAACTCCGCGGTGCCCAGGAGTGGGAAAGAGCGTATGGATGGTCTGAACACTCACATATGGGCAACCTCCAGATCAGAGGAGGAGCCGAGAAGGCTCAGCAGCGGAACAGGGCCACTGCTCCCTCAGAGTTGCCCCTGTGCTCCAGGCACAGAGCGTTGGGGACACAGGGCTGGGTCACAGGGCCTTTCAAGAGATGCACAAACAAACCCAGGTGAGAACCAAATGTTTCCTGCTGGCTCATTTTGTTCTAGCCTCAGCCCCAGTGTATTTACCTCGACATTTCTCAGCACGGTGGGGTGTGGAGAGGGGGAGGGGGGACACTCCAGTCCCTCCTTGTGGGGACAGGTAATTTGGGCAAAGCCCCTATTTACTGAAATGGCTTTCTACTGACAGAAAAAAAAGTCCCGAAACAAAGAGGTCTGTAATTGTTTGCTTCCTTTTGCTTTTTTGGTTACAACAGTAAAAACTGTCCTTCAAACAGAGTCCCAGAGGACATCAGAGCTTGACAATGACGAATGGGGAACAGATGTTTCTGGGCCATCAGAATGGCAGCTTCCTCCTCGACACGTGGGCTCCGGGACACAGGGACTGGGTCACTGATCGACCTTGGAGGCCAGACAGACCAGCCCTAGTGGCCAGTGCTGGGGATTCGAGAGCGTGCGGGCCTCCGGCTTCCCCTGCCTGAGTTGGGCAACTCCAGGCTTCTGACTGCCTTGGGAATGGGGGCGTGTTGCCTTGAATGAGGAACTGGGACCAGCCCTGATTTCCCAGCAGGGGATGGCTCAGCCCGCAGTGTTTTCTCTCCTCGGGCCTACCGGGCAGGTCTCAGGACCTATGAGCCAGCTCAGCAGTTCTGGGTCCTTGTGTCAGAGGCCCCCGCTCACCTTCCTGTGTCACTTCGCTCCCCACCCCACTATGTGGCCCGCGTGTGGAGCCTGGCAAGCGGTGGGGGGGGCGGGGGCTGATCACCAGGGCGGCCTTGTCCTCCAGGGCCTCCCCTGCCCCATTCAGCCCCTGCCTCATCCACAGGCTACCCCCAGCTTCTGCACCCAGTGCCCATGGGCTCCTGCCACCACTGCACGTGGACCATTCAGTGGGAGGCTCTGGGGGGTTGGAGGGTTCAAGAGGGAGCAGTGGACCAAGCCAGGTAGACCGGGCCAAGGCTTGGGGGACATCCTATGGGGAGCCAGAGGAGCCCTACCCTCGGCTCTGAGGTTCCCCTACACTCCAAACCATTCCCTCACCTGCCAGTGACACGGTAGAGGGGGTGAAGAGGCCGCACACGTCACCTTCCCCTCCACACTCGCGACATCCCCCGTGCGGCCAGTGGACACTGGCTGCTCTTCCACTCCCATTAGGAAGCACTGGGACCTGCTGTGGGAAGGGCTGCAGAGGCGAGTGGGTAGGAGGCGGGTTCTGGAGGACAACACCCTGGGTTCAAATCCCAGCTCCAGGACTCACCCTTCACATACTCCAGCATTTCATAACCTCTGGGTGCCTCAGTTTCCCCATCCTTAAATGGTGAGAAGTTTATACTTACCTGTAAAGCTGTCTGTGAGGAGACAGGGCCTATCAAGCGCCAGTGCCGGCCTCCCCCAAGGGGAGGCCGGGTACAGATGAGGAAAAGAGGCTCAGAGAGCTGAGCGCCTGGCCTCAGGGACGGAGCGAAATCTGAACCCAGGCAGTTGGACAGTGTGTCCACCAACCCGCAGCCACCCGCACCCGGCAGCCTTTTGTGGGCCACTGGCACACACGCTTGGGTCTCCCTGCCCTTGCAGCCGATGTGCACCAGCTGGTATCCAACGGGGAGGCTGCTGGGAGCCACGTCATGGCACCATGAATTCTTTGCAGAGGGCAGGGGGGCAAGGGGGTGGCTGGAGCCCAGTTTGCTCTCGCGAAGCACTTCCTGAACGGCACATTCGGTTACCACAAAATGAGTCAAGGTCCCTTTCAAGTGGCTTGCCGAGCTTCCCTCTGATCTGGCACAGCCTCCCTGGGATGGACAGGCAGCAAGCTTCCCTGATGAGCAGCCAGGCCCCGCCTGGAGGCCCCTTCATTGGGCACAGGCACTGACTCGCTTTCCCTACAACAACCCCCCAGGGCCAGGTCTGCTCTTGTCCCTGGTTTACAAACGGGGACACCAAGGCTCAGAGAGGTTGGATGAGTTGCTTCAGGTCACACAGCTGGCGGGGACTAAGGCTGGGGTTTGAATTCACCCCTGTTCAGCCCTCACCGGCCCCTTTCTTCTGCCTGGCTCACTGTGGGAAGAGGAGGCAGTATTCACCTCCCCTGCCTGCGTCAAGGAGAGGCCTGGAAGCTCTCTCTGGTTTCTTCTGCACGTCAGGGCTGGAGAGGCAAGACTGTAGAGATGGAAGGATTAGAACCAATCTCTCACATCTGAGGGGGAAATAGGGGTTTGTGATCTCTGGGCAGGAAATACAAGAGCCCCACTGATTGGCCAGCGTCCTCCTGTGGACTATTCCCAAATAAGAAAGGGGTCACTCTGCCCACAAAGGATCTCTTCTGAAAGACCGAGGGTCCCTGGATGAGGCAGAAGCCACAGAAGGCTTTCACTAAAACCTGGCTTCAGGACCTGGCACGTACCTGAGTGGAGGGGAAGATGGGAAGGGTCCTTCATCCTGGAATGGGGACAGGGGGCCACAAGGCTGGAGGCTCTGCTGGGAATGTGCTGCCCAAGACCAGTGTGGGTCCTGCCCCATGGGGTCTTTTTGGGTCCCTGGACAAGAAGGAGGGATTCTCAGTGGCACTTGGGAAATGAGAGAGAGAAAAAGAGGAAGCAGGCGCATTTTGAAAGAAACACAGCCTATGGAACACCAACCCTAGCCAAGAGGGTCTGAATTGTACCTGTGGGGATTCGGTTCTTTGTTTTTGCTTTTGTCATTGATGTTTTGATTCAGTTTAGGAGTTTTCTTCGTAATCACTACTAGGAAACTCAGAAGGCCATTGAGACAACAGCAAAACAAAACGGGACAATAGCAACAGCTCAACAAATCTGACAGTTTCAGCCAGCTCACCCAGCTGTTGAAATGGAAATCAGTTCAAACCTGAAGTCACACCTTCCCCTGCACAACCCTCCAACTGCCCCCCCCCCCACCGCTGCCTCTGCACAGCTAAGGATTGCACATAAATGTCCAACAAGCTTGGGAGACAAGATTAAGAATGTTCCTCAGGACATTAAGAGTCCAGAGAAGTCCTGCAGTCATAGAAAAAGTTCTACTACCAAATCCAAGGCTAGTCCAGAAAACATTTTTCTGGCAAAATGCCTATGTTATCTCTCTGTAGAGCACATACTGAGACCCACCAGCCTGGCCATCTAGGGGTGGGAGCAATACTGGTCCCAGTGCTTATTGAGGAGAGGTGAACTTCTGCTCCCTACTGTAAGGACCCTGACTCCTAGTCTTGCCCCTGAGAGTTTAGCCTGCCATTGTTTAAAACCCTAGGACGTAGCTAACCCTTTTAACGACTGCCTGGGTTCAAACTAATGGGATCTCCAACTCTGGCCCACTGCTTGTCTTTGTCAATAAAGTTTTAGCGGCACGGAGCATAATTCTACAACGCCTGAATATCATGGAAAGTTTAGATTTTAAATCCCCGTAACTTGGACCAATCCAGGATCTACAGTCAAGTGGTTGATGTGACTGGCCCACAGAAGGGTTCAACTGTAAAGGGGTGTGAGTGTGTGTGTGTGTGTGTGTGTGTGTGTGTGAATGAAGAGGATGCAAGTAGGAACAGAGCTGGGGGAGGGAGAGAGGTTTTGTTGCTCAAGAATATTAAATCGGGAGTCAGAGCAGGGTGCCGATCCCAGCTCCATCACTGGGCAAGTTATGTCACCCAAAAAGCCTGCTTGATTATGTGTGACAAACACGGAGATAATGTCTTTGGCTGGGCAGTGTTGTTGGGGACAGCAAATGGGATCATATACGCAGAGCCCCTCTGTCACCTCCCAGAAGACTCAGCCCTTCTGGTTAAGTGTGCCCAGCGTGCATTCATCAGTCAATAAATACGATTCCTATCCAGGAATTATTCATGGGAGCCATATTCAGGGGCCAGGCAGTATCTAGTGAGACAAAATCCCCTATCTTTCTGGCTGGCTGTTAGGTGCTAATTCGGGTCACTTCCCAAGGGTGACCTTCAGCTCCATTCCCAAATGCCCAGTGAGGGCGCTGATGGTCCCCATGTAATGAGGGCACGCCAGGTACAAACCACATAACCACCCAGGAAGCAGGTGGTCCGGGAAGTGAAGACTTCAGATGTGAAGTGAAGACACAGACTGAAGAGGACCCTTGGGCACATGGCAGGGTGCGAGTGGCTTTCAAGCTGGGATTCATGATGAAACATTTGGGATTCCAGGGGGCAAACTTGAACAGACCTGCTCTCTGTCAGCCGGCGAGGTCTGCTTGGAGAGACGCGAGTGTTTATCGGCGACAACATTTAGTTTTTACTGCCCTCAGTTGCCTTGTATATTTAATAGGGAAATTTGCTGAAGTGGTTACTAAGCCACGCGGAGAAAAAGGAAGGGAGAGGGGAGCCACTCTCCGACCCCGAAGTTGGCAAAATCGCCTCATTAATCAGACCTGTGCTAGGATACGTTATTCATGTTTAGGGCATTAAAACTTGAAGCTAAAATTGTAGCAAGAGGTAATCTGAGTACACGCAGCCTGTCTCTCTGCAACAGATTTATGATGTTTACTCAACGATGGATGGGAACTTTCGGGGAGAGAAGGATTTCCCCCCTCCTTTTCAAAATACATCGTCAGCCCACAGTGATCAAGTTCCCAATTTTTGTGTGAGTGTGCACAGCCTTCAAAAAAAAAAACAAAACTGGTCTGCAGGGGTGATAAGAGCAGATCCTGTATTTCTGTATTTAATCTCCACCACTCCAAGCTCAGCTGAAGGACAGACTGGAATGAGCCGTCTGCGAGACAAGTGGTTCTTGGGGCACTCTCGGACTGCATTGCTTGGCCTGAGATGTTCTACAAAGAACCACCTGCCCAGGCCCTGATGCTGATCAGGGGCATTGACATGGGGCCGCCCCACAAGGGACTCAGAGAATTCCCAGCAAAACTCTCTGGGTTCCATGCTGAAATATGGCTTGCAGGTGCATCGTGGTTCTAGTTTTGGGAGTTGATGGCTGGTGACTTCAGAAGAGTGAGATCTCCCATTTCCCAAGTGTTCCCACCTCCTTCCTCTGCATGAGCTGCCTCTCACATAGAGAAGGGAGAGGCAGGGCTGCTCAGAAGGGAATCGCTTTCCAGAAGGTTCCTTCACCATGCAGCAGGTGGAGCGGTCATCCTGCACCCGGAAAGGAAGCAATGAGTGCGTGAACCAGGAAGCACTCGGGAGCACTCATCTTCTCACCTGGCGGCAGGTGAAGTAGGAGTCAGGCAGCCACACGTGCCTGTTCTGGTCCGGCTGGTCTTTGGTTATACAACTTTGCCTCAGACCTGGTGGATTGGCGATAGACTGGGGACAATAATACCCATTAGAAAGGGCTGTTTCACAGACTAAATTGGTATTTCTAAGCCATTTGGTTAAAGAAACCCACTGTGAGTATCCCCTTTGCCTCTTCCTGACTGGGTCACTTTGGGCAAGCTACTTGCCCATTCTGAGCCTTCATTTGTGTACCATAAAATGAGGATAAAGCTACTACTGGCCCCACAGGACCGTAGATGAGGCTTTGCAAGTGCTTTTTAGAAGAATACAAGCTTAGAGATTTTCAATAAATACGAGGTTCCTGTCTCCATTTGATAGAAAGATGCATTTCTTTTTGAATTTGGGGTGAAGGGTGGGAATTAGAGATTGTATTTTGTGCCAAAGTCACAAATACTGGCGTGAAAAGCTAAACATCCTTCTACAATACAGACCCTGAGGGGACCTACGTGATGCTCCAACGTGTTCCCCTTCGATGCATGGAAAGCCTGCCTAAAGGGAACACTGCGATTTCACAACATTTTCCTTCCCAAGGCCTCTAGCTTTCCAGTACTTGGGTGTTTTTTTGTCTCATCATTGAACCCAGTGTGGCACAACAGATTGAAAGTAGGCGCAACTTTTTCGCTCCCAGTAAACACTAGAATTTCCCTGTTTGAACTAAATATAAAAATCATGAAGTTAGATTCAAAGACACAGCTCCCCGCTCCCACTCGGCTACACTAAGGAAGCCTTTCTCTAACGTCGGGGGATTGGGGGGAAGGCTGGGGCTAGGAGAGGGAAACTGAACTAGTTTCAAGTATGACTAGCACTTGTAATGATGAAGATTTATTTGCCAATGGAAGAAATACTTGCAAATCAACTTTTTTTTTAAAATAAGGGGTCATGCTCATGTATACAGCACAACTCGCATACAAGTATTTATGCAATTTTGCAAAGAAGTTTCAACATAGAAACACACACACACACACACACACACACACACACACGAATTATATTCAGCAACACTGCCCAAGCAGCCTTGGCCTTAAAAACACCTACTTTACTGTCTGGCTGGAGAACCACTGGCCAGGGAGTGAGAACTCTGGTCATTATCTAAGGGCCCAGAGAGTTGGGTTGTAGAAACTAGAACCAACCAGCCAACAGGAACAGTGACAACAAGCACCACCACCACAAAATGACTTTTTCGACACTCTAAGTGCATTTTAAAACAGCCCCCAACTTTCCAATTTAAATAGTTCAAAATGAATCAAGGGGAAGAAAAGACAGCATTAAACCACACACAACTGAACTTCTCAAAACTATCTTATTAACACAGCCTTCCAAATAAATCCTCAAACTTACCAGTCTCAACAAACTTTGCACACTGACTGATGCTCTTGTCAACTAGAAATGATACAGAGGGGGAAATGAGTGCCATTTCCATTCTTTACTGTTTACCTGATGTCCCACCTTGTTTGCTTTGAGAGTGAGGCTGTTTGCAGAGCCACTGGAATGTGTGGAACAGTTTGCTGGTAATGCCAGCTCAGGCCTTCCAGAACTAACCCTCCAAATGAATTGCAGAGGACGAAGACCTTGAGTTCTGTTTTTCTGCAGAGTTGACTCATATGTGTGTGTGTTCATAACATTTAAAGAAGTAATGTGCCTGGAGAACAGGAAGGGAGCTGCTTTACAAGCAAAGATAAGATGTGATTAGAGTATGAGGTTGATCAGATAAAGATACCACACACACAATTTGGATTTTAGCCGGTTCTTTAATTTATTCTGAAAGGAAAAGGAGGAGAGAAGGATGGGGACCAAGAGCGTTAGGAATTGGCTTCCCACGAGCTGCCTCTCTTAAACACTCTTTGTGGCTTGTTCCAATCCCATCTTTAAAAAGATGGGATTCGTTTCCTCTTCTCGGCCTCCCTGTCCTCCCCTTCATCCTTCTTCTAAGAAGGCAGGAGGAAACTTCCTTAGAAGTCCTATCTATACCACCCTGTCTTAGAAGACTTGAAACATTTGTTCTCAATGTCCTCAGTTTACCTGCCAATGGAAGCATTACTGGAAAGACATTCCACGAGTATTGGGCTAATAATCACAACTTTTACAAGTATAAATAGTGAGAAGTGGGAGAGTCATTCCAAGACTGGGGTCCCCATCAAGTCTTATGAATCCAAAAGATGTGCCATCATCTCTTACGATGTTAGTGGAATCTCATCACAACTGCACACAGAACGAGTTTCTCTTTTCCCTCCAACTATTTGAAAGCACATTATAGATCCTGTGGTCTGTGGTCTTTTTTTTTTTTAATTAAGTGTTTTATTTTAATTCTAGTATCGTTAACATAGTGTAATCTTAGTTTCAGGTGCAGAATAAAGTGATTCGACAGTTCATCCATCCCCCAGTGCCCATCATGACAAGCACTCCTTCATCCCCTCCACCTATTTCACCCCTCCTGCACCCTCCTCCCCTCGGGCAACCATCCGTTTGTTCTCTATAGTTAAGAGTCTGCTTCTTGGTTTGCCTATTTTTTCCCCTTTGCTCGTTTGTTTTGTTTCTAAAATTCTACATATGAGTGAAATCATATGGTATTTGTCTTTCTCTGACTGACCTACTTTGCTTAGCATCATACTCTCTAGCTCCATCCATGTCGTGGCAAATGGCAAGATCTCATTCTTTTTGAGGGCTGAGTAATATTCCATTGTGTGTGTCTACCACATTTTCTTTATCCATTCATCTGTCCATAGACACTTGCGTTACCTCTGTAGTTTGGCTATTGTGGACATCGTTGCTGTAAACACTGGGGTGCATGTATCTCTTTGAATCAGATCTTGTGTTTTGACAATACCTCTATGGAGCTTGAAAGCGAAAAAGTCATATCTTCATTTAATAGTTAAGGAAATCACAGAGCAGAGGTCGAATGACACTTGCAGGTGGAAAGCTTGTGCTAGAATCTGGGTCTTCCTTGTTCCGGTTGGTTCCCTCTCCTTGTTCTCATTGATCACAAATATTCTTAGACAATCCATTGGCAGCAACAGTGTTTGTCAACAAAACCGCTGCCAGCTGCCTGCCTGGGGAGAAAAAGGTAGCACCTTGCATATCGCAAATCTTTCTAAAGTCTCGTTCTGAGGCCAGGACCTCAGATGTCCATTGACTTCCATCCCAAGACCTCAGAGGTTACAGCAGATGGAAAGGGAGAGTAGGACCAGAGTCCACAGGAAATGAAGGGTGGAAAGTTTCTAATTAGAAACAACTCGGAATTTGGTAGAATTGTTCTTGTCTCAGAAACCTACAGAATGACTTCCCTCCCTCCATTGTCTTTCTAAGTTTTGCGATTTTCTAAGTTTTGGCATCTTTACACATTTTAAAGTTTTCTTTTTCATAAAGTTAGATAAAGCAATTTTCGGTGACTGAAAGTCTCCTGGAGCAGGTCTGGAGAAGCGGAATAATGAGGTTTTCAATCATGTACAGGACCAACAATTAGCTAATGAAAATCCTTTTTTTCCCCTATTTCCTCAAAAGTCAGTTCTCAGAAAAACAATCATTTACTGTACATACACTGTTTACCAGCAAGGTTAAAAGTTCAGGCAAAGAAAGACATCAAAATATTTACATTAAAGCAAATCAGTGTTTCTATATGGTGCCTGGGCTCTGCACATTTAGGATTGGGCCCCGTCACGATCGTGGAGAGCAGAGGAAGCAGTGTTCTGGGAGGCCGGCCCTACATTTCTCAGGCTCTTTCTAAGACTAGTCTCTCTTCTGAGACTGCTATCTCTGCTACCCCAGCTTTTTAGAAGTTTTCTTCCTTTTGATATTTTACATTTTATAGCTTAGGTCATTAGGACCTCACCAGAGTATTTTCACACATGGCAAGTTTCTATTACTTCCTTGGTAAATTTTTTTTTTTTTAATCCTCAATTTTTAAGAATTAAAATAATAATGACGATAAAATTTTATTTATTTATTTTGACAGACAGAGATCACAAGTAGGCAGAGAGGCAGGCGGCGGGGGAGGGGGGCAGGATCCCCGCTGGGCAGAGAGCCCGATGAGGGGCCCGATCCCAGGACCTTGAGACCATGACCTGAGCTGAAGGCAGAGGCCTTCAGTCCTTTGTGCTCTCATCCTTATTGCAAATATCCCCCCACGTTGACAGGGTGAGTTTGGCAACTGAAGTTCAGGGACCCAACCGCTCGCCAGAGACCGTGCTGGCCAGGACAGAGGCACATCTGAGTTCTGTAATTTCTGGGGTCTCCGTTGCTCTGACCCTAAAGGAGGGGCCCCAGCACTGACCATGTCTTCAGAAATACTTTCCTGGCTCACTCTTGTCTTAAGAAAAGACGAATCAAGGAAAGTCAGGAGGCCTTTTTCTTTTTTTTTTTCTTTAAAGATTTTATTTATTTATTTGAGAGTGAGAGAGAGAGACAGAGTGAGAGAGCATGAGAAGGGAGGTCAGAGGGAGAAGCAGACATGGAGCTGGGAGCCTGACATGGGACTCGATCCCAGGACTCCGGGATCACGACCCGAGCAGAAGGCAGTCGCCTAACCAACTGAGCCACTCAAGTGCCCCAGGAGGCCTTTTTCTACAAGAGCGATGTTCTCCA
This sequence comes from Mellivora capensis, assembly GCA_004024625.1. Classification (NCBI taxonomy): domain Eukaryota; kingdom Metazoa; phylum Chordata; class Mammalia; order Carnivora; family Mustelidae; genus Mellivora; species Mellivora capensis. Next base: position 249,261 of record PISX010000358.1, on the reverse strand, counting down.
GAGGGACCACACATGAGCGCTGGAGCGGGGGCTGTACAGGCCACCCGCAGCCGTTGTCAGAGACCTGCAGCCCAGCAGATCCCTGTGGAGCTCTGGCCGTCACGGAGAGAAGGACGCCAGCATGGTTGTCCTCGGGCACCTGAGCAAGACAAGGCATTGCTGTGGGTCCTACAGCAGGAGACATAGTGTTGGAGAAGGGACTCATCTGTCCCCCAGCACAGACCCCAGATGTGAAACTTGGGGCCCAACGCGCTCTTCGGCTGCCCTATGTCAGTGAGCAGAGTAGAAGCAAGGGGCTTCTCTTCGGTTGCTTCTGGCCTGGGCCCATCCTTCCTGGCTTAGTACTGCCCTCAAGGGCTCCAGGCACAGGTGGTTCAGAGCCCGCGTTTCCCAGGCCCCGCTGGTATCCCCGTCCCCGCCATCCATGCCCCTGCAGGAGTGGCTTCCCCTCCTGGTGGGCAGAGGCCTCCCCATCTGGTGGTGTCATGTGGGGGTCTGCGTGGGTCTGAAGAGAGCCTGCCAATCGCCCTCAAGGGCACACACTTCGGCTGTCCCTCACATGCTCAAGAAGCAGCCCCCTCCCACCTACTGCACACACAGACATGCCCACCCCCACCTGCACACATCCCAGACACTCACATACCCACCCATCTGCACACACCAGGGACACCTGCAGGTATACGCACACACATCGTGGGCTCCTCCCCCCACCACACCCACGCCACATGTGCACACTGCACAGATACCCACCACATGCACCCCTGCACGTACATAGGGGCTCATGTACCACACACACCCACCACAGGTCACACACGACACGCACGTGCCACATGTGCACACATGGGACACACACACACACACACACACGAGCTACATTTACGCATGCCTGTACTGTACCTACATCCAGTCACACACACACCACCCGGGTACCTACCCCATGCACCACACCCAGGAAGACCCACAGCCAACAACCTCCACCACACCCACGTGCACACACCCACACCACACAGGTACCACTGATGCCCACACTCACATCCACCCCCATAGGCACGTCCACACATGCACACACACCACACAGATACATTCCCCACACGCACCCAGGCACCCCCAAACAGTACTTACACGACCACACCACACACTGCCATATCTCACACACACACACACACACACACACACATGTGCACGCATGCACACACACACCCTCATTCTCACACCCCCATTCTTGACTGCTAATTCCAGGGCAGACCTGCCAGAACCACAGACATACTGCCAAATCGCCTTCCTTCTCCATGAGGTGGCACCTATATGGACTGTAGAGGTGACTTCTCGGGACGTAAAAAAAACCCGACAGAAGGTAAGCTAGAGAGAATGGCCAGTTACAGAGCTGTGTGCTTCCGCCTCTAGAGGTCCCGAAGATCACAGTCATGGAACGAGATTCCTCTGCATGGAATGAGAGCTGCTCAGGGGAGCAGGAGGAGCACTATGAGTTCCGAGTGACACATTTCCCTCGTTTTTGCTTTTCTTCCTCAAATGGCAGCAGCCACCCTTCCGAGGGGTCCCCCTCTTTTCCTGGTTCCTTAGCCCCATCCCCTCCCCCACCTCGCTGACTCTCAAACAGCCTCACTGTTAGCTGGGACCCCCAGGAGCCTCTGATTCCCCGCCACCCCCCGCAAGATCCCCCAACTAGTTTCTCAGAATAAAGACCAAATTCACTTTACCAACACTGACTCACCACCTACGTAAGGCAGGCATGCGTTGGGCTGTGGAGGTAAAAGGTGTCACCACAGAGCTCTGACCTCAAGAGGCCCAGAGAGCGGAGCTAGCAGCTGTGCTCACCAGGCTTCTGGGATCTTGTTAAAATGCAGATTCTGGTGCCAGGGGCCAGGACGGGACCTCTGCCTTTTTGACCCTCCAACCACACTTTGAGTGGTAAGCCATTCTCAGAAACAGTCTGCCCACATCCCAGCCCACCGGCAAGGACCCTCGCACAGCTATGGCATGGGCCAGGGCCGGCGGGACTGCTGGTGTTCCCAGAGAGAATGGCTCAGGTGGCCACCTCACCTGCCCGCGGTCCTGCGGTAGCCAGAGGGGCACCCGGGGCACAGCGAAGACTGCTTGACTTCCTATCCTCTGTTTTTAGGTGTGCTCTGCAAGCTCTCTTCCAGCTGTCTCTTACTAACCACACTCCTTTGTAAAAGAAAGTGGCTTTGCTTTTCCATATTTATAAAATATGAAGCAACAGCATGGTAGGGGGCTAAGGGAGGCCCGACGAATCTGGGCTTGAATCCAGGATGCACAGGTTTTGTGAGGCGGGGCACACCCAGTTTTCTTAACTGAAAGGAAAGAATAATAATCCCACCTCTGGGACCAGTTAGGAGGAATGGAAATACAGCTGACCACATGGGTTTGAACTGGGCGGGCCCACTTATACTGGACTTTCTATAGTACGCTACTGCAATGTATTTTCTCTTCTTTCTAATTTTCACAATAAGGTTTGTTTCTCTAGCCTACTTTATAGGAAGAATCCAGTATATAATCCATGTAACATATAAAGTAGGTGTGAATTCACTGTCATGTTATTGGTAAGGCTTCTGGTCAATAGGGGGGAAGGCAAAACTAGACACAGATTTTCAACTGCAGCGGGGTAGGGGGAGGGGTTGGTGCCCATAACCCCGTGTGGTTCAAGAATCAACTGTAATGTGTGAACCATCAAAAGTTGTGTCCCGAGCAAACTAAAGCCTCAGATGGTAGCCAGGATTACTCTCAAGGTGCAGGTTTACTAATCCATGTCCTTAGGTGATCATCACGGGACATGCACTACCTGGGGAAAGCGAGGCAGGGGCACGAGGCCGCAGGGGAGCATGTGCCATACTAGGCATGGGGACTCAGCATGGATTTCAAGATCCCCCTAAGTCACTTAAGAAGGGAGACAGAGCCGTGATGACCGAAGGGAGAGCAGAGTGCACAGGCAGACCTCCAAGGGGTCATCCAGATCTCGAGTCTGAGGACATCAGTCCTCCCTGGACACCTGTGAGTCCAGGGCAGGCATCTCCCAGCTTGACTCCCCTCTGCTGGCTAGAAGCCAAAGTGACTCAAAGCTATCTCAGTATCGACAAAAAGACATTTCAATCCAGAAATTTCCAGTCAAGCCATCCATCAGGAGACCTCAGCAGAGAGAGAGAGATAAGCATGTTGCCGCTTGCCCAGACTATGAAACCCTCTCTGCTTTTGAAAACTGAGTCAAAGAACCCATCGTGGGGATTCGAGTGAGGGAAGCTGGCACAGCTGTTTTCATCGTGGTGCCTTCCTGAGCCAGAGGCCCACACGTGGAGCGGGGCAGGAAAGTGGATGGTTTTCACTGAGTTTTCATCTCTGCCAGATTCGTTTTTCTTCCTGGCACACCTGATGGAATGGGAACATGTGGGCCAAGCAGCATGAGAAGGCAGCTACCCCAAGCCCATGTGTGACCCCTTCAGCCTGGGCATGTGCCCGGAGCCATGTTTGGGCTGTGCCTGAAGTCCGTGAGTCCCTAACCTCGGAGCCACTTGCAAACATCTTAGAGACACTGGCCTGAAAGGGAGAGGATCTGGAAGGCTGGGAATGAGCCCAAATCACCACCGTTTTCCAAAGGAACGGGTTCTGAAAATTACAGCAAGGCAGACTCACTCCAATTTCCGGGGCAAACCCAGAAGCGGCATTAGACAAGGTTCACAAGCATTTGGGAAGAAAGTGGTGGTCTCTAAGAGGTAACACAAGTTCTCTAAGAGAAAGTCATTCCATGCTAACCTCATTTCCTGTTTTGACGAGCTTCACCAGAACAGTCGATTAGGGGAATGCCCCAGAAAGTGTGTCTTGCTTTCAGTAAAGCATCTGAAAACCTCTCATCGTATCCTATGTACTTAAGACACACAAGATGGGCCTGTTGGTGGTATGACTGGGAGAATTCGAACTGGCTGGGACGACCTTCCCAAAGAGATCAGGCTGTGGCATGACGTCGGTCCTGCTCCCCAGACTCCCACCTCCACTGCTGGAGACGGCCGTGCTGGCCAGGCCACCCACTCGATCTCAACAGCTCAGATGATTCAGAGTTTTTCTCCCCACTGGCAAGTGAGCTTTGAAGGAGCCTCTGCAGCTCTACACATGGGGAAGGTTGAGTGTGGGTCTATGGCTTGTTTTGCTCTATTCACGTCCTTAGGAGGGAAGCAGGGATGTTTCCATGGAGACCCACGGGGCCCTGTCCCACATTCCATTTTAAAACTGACTTGGAGGGGTGCCTGGGTGGCTCAGTGGGTTAAAGCCTCTGCCTTCAGCTCAGGTCATGATCTCAGGGTCCTGGGATCGAGCCCCGCATCGGGCTCTCTGCTTAGCGGGGAGCCTGCTTCCCCACCCCACCCCTCGCCTGCCTCTCTGCCTACTTGTGATCTCTCTCCCTGTCAAATAAATAAATAAAATCTTTAAAAACAAAAATAAAAAAATAAAACTGACTTGGAGGGGAGATACTGATGGCCTATTTGTCACATCTGCAAATCACACAAACCTCTCGGGAAAAATGGCCTCACACCATCAACTCACAGAGGTCAGGAGGCTGGGGTGAAATGAGATAGGAGCAAACACAAAGCCTAGGTTTTTCTGAAAAACACAGTGTGCTGGAGAAGCACCGAATTCAGGCACATTCGACTTCTAGCTATGTCACTGCCTGCCCGTGTGTGACCAGAGATGACAAAATAACCCTTGAGAGTCTTCACCTCTACTTTTTAATTCTTTCCGTAATACTGAACTCTCTTAGGGTGTTAGACCGGCACCAAAAATCCTTTCCCTACTTGGGTTAGGGCCTTGTTGTGAGGACGGAATAAGTCAGAGGTGGTAAAGTGCTTTGAAAAAGGGAAAGCTCCGAAATTCAAAATAGTATTATTATTTGTTGTAAGGTGCTTTCCCTCCAAAAAAAGAAGAAAAAAAAAAAAACTCTGACAGTCTATGAGTGATAAGCAGAAAATGATTCAGCTTTGGCTTCTGTTTCTCCAGCTGTAACCCCAGACTGGCTGGGCTTGCGGAGTGGCCCCAATGCGTCCATCACAGATTCTGAACTCCTGCAAGACTCCAAACCCCTCCTTTGGCCCTCTGCTTTTCCAGAAGATCTTCCTGGAAGGCCTGCTTCCCACTGTCCCAGATTCTGGTAATTAAAGAATCATTCAGACAGTTCCCTTTCCAGGGCTGGGTATTCAGAGATGTAAACCAAGTACATAGCCAGAGTGAATGCTGAATGACTTGGGTCGGGACCTTGGACTTCTCCTGGTATTTTAAGTTATTTTGGATCCTACCAGGTGGTCCTTTGAAAGCATGTCACTCTTGCTACTGCACGAGCCCTGGCTCAAAAGGTAGATGAAAAATATACTGCAGGCCCAAGACAGGAGAGCAGGCCCTGGTCAAATTAACAGACAGAGAGAATCACCTTAAATTTCTCTTGTGTTCAGTGTAATTTCACTTGGCATCAGAGTTCACCTAGACAGAGCTGTCTTATAGAACTTTCTGTGATGACACACAGTGTTTTACATCTGTGCTGTCCAATCTGGCAACCACAGCCTCATGTGGCTATTTATATTTAAATTAACAAAAATTTAAAAAGAATTAAAAATGTATTCCTGTCACACAGCCATGTTTTCATTTTTCATGAGACACATGTGGCTAGTGGCCACCATATTGGAAAACACAACCTCAGACCAACAGTTCCTACCCTTGGCTACTGGTTGGAATTACCTGGGGAGTTTTAAAAAAATACTAGCATCTGTCCCTCCAACCCAAATTCTGTTGTGATTGGTCCTGGTGGAGCCTGGGCATTGGATTTCTTAAAACTCCTGGGTAATTCTAATATCTGGCCAGGATTCAGAACCATTGTCCTGACCATGGAGAACTCTGGACTTAATTTTCATTTGTTCCTCTTGTTACCTTGTGAACTGATTATCCTACAAACGCCACATGAGTTATTTCTGCTTCTGCCTGTGACTTCCACCTATTCCACCTTTTCTAGGTCATAAGTATCCTAGTGGATTACTTTCTGGGAAATGGGCAGAGGAAGTTAGGGGATCCAAGAACTGGCAGAGTAAGAATGAGGGTCATGTACTGCAGACTCCTCCCTGAGGACACATCCCTCTGTTACATGGTTGCCTTTAATCTTCCAGGAACATAAGCAGATGTAATTTAACTTAAATTAGCAAGACAAAGCTTGGTTTCAGGTGAGAATCTGATTATCCCGATAGCAGATAGTTTATGATCAACCTTTTCTGCCGTAGTCTACTGACAGAAAGTCTGTGTCCTCACCTTGGCTGCTCCATTTACCTCTTTACATCATTGGAGGTAAATGGATTCACGCTTTCCTTATCCACCAAACACTGGTTAGAAAAGAGTTACTCAACGTCACAGTGTCACTCTGAGAAGTGATTAAGACGATAGATCTGGTCACTACATAGTTATTGAGCCTAGTGCCAGGGGCTGGGGACAGACTGGAGAATAAGACAGACTAGAATCTTCCTTTATAGAGCTGAAATGTGGAAGGCACATGACAGGAACACAGATGATTAATAAATGAACAAACAGGATAATTGTTGATATTACAGGGTCATGAAGTAGAGAGAAGTAGTGGGGGTAAGCGGTTGTATCGGGAGAGGTGGTCAGAGAGAGCATCCCCGAGCAGGGGGCATCAGGGCTGAGACCTGGACATACACCACAGCATACATCATGCCATGTAGGAGGGAGGGTTGAGATGATGAGCATGATGGACTGAGAAGTTAATTCTGAGCAGCATGAAACGGTACAACACTATACTTTTAAATCATTTGTGGACATCTCCTAAGCTTAAAAGTGAAGGCTGACAGAAGAGCTGGAAGGCTGCTACCCATGGGCTCTCTGGCCAGGTCCCCAGGAGGACTGAGTTGTCCCATTAAGGGCTGGGGACGAGGGTAGTACTCCACTGAAGGAATGCTTTGACATTTACCCATTCTACAGAATGTTGAGTTGCCAATTCCAGGGGCTCAGGTTTGCAGGGCAGATTAAAAAACCCATGTAAATGAAGTGAGTGTGCTGTTTATCCACGATGAATAGCCCAGTGCTCCCCTACAGTTTGTGAGAAAGGTCCCAGCACGACCCACTCATATGGAGATTAGAGGTGCTGAGAAGACCAGGGCAAAGTTGTTCCCACCCAAATTGTGTCCAGAATGTGGCACACAGTAAGCCCCAAAGAAACCTTGTGGGATGAAGAAGTGAATGGGTGACCGATGGGTTGGGGCAGAGAAGGAGGCAGCTGAGAAAGCAGAGGTCTTCGGCAGAAAGCTCAAGTTTGGTGACAAATTGGGGGGTCACCACTTGTAGGCCATGACCACAGTAATGTGGAAAGAGAGTTCGCAATGTTTTCCTCAAATGTTAATGTGCCAATACTGACTCAAGAGAGGCCTTCTGGGGCTGCAGAAGAAAAAGGCAGGGCAAACAAGGCTCAGTAATAAGAGAGTCAAGTTCAACACTTTTCTAATGATGCCCTCATGATCTGTGTGGTTAGGGCAGGGTTTACTCGTGCTACTATAGAAATCAATCTCAAATGCTCTTTGGTGTCCTTTCCATTAATGCTGGGGTACAGGTAATAAGAAAATAATTCATTTTTCTTGAGTTTTGCTTGGAATGAAGGAAAAAGAATTAAGACACACAGGGGTTGGCTAGATAAATGGGAAACTGGCCAGACTAGACCATGACCACATCACAGACACATCCTCAGTCAATGTGGATTGATCCACAGCAGTTAGGATCAGGCCCCAGCGGGAAACCCTTCACCTGCACTCCGGCTGTGGGCAGCAGGTAGAGGCACTGGAGGGGGCCAAGTCCTGATTTTTCTGTGTCTGTGTCATTTTCGATCAACTGTGTCATAGAGCTTCCTGTTTCATCTCCCAGTTATTCTGAAACAAAAACATGCATGAAAAACACAGGTCACTGTCAACCGCATTGAGACAGTCACTCCAGTACATGGAAACCGAAAAGGGAAAGACAGATCATCAATGCCACAGTAAGCTGGGGAATCAAATTTATCAGCATCTATTCAAATAGTGATAATCAACGAAAAGTACGGGTGGCAACGGCGGAGGGGATGGGGGTGGGGGTAGGGGGTGGTGCAGGGCGTTCATTTAAAAATAATTCACAAGAGACTGAAAAGGCAGATGTTCCCAGAAGCCCACTACCTGTTTACTGAAAGTTGCAGTCAGTTCTGACCTTCTGGGTCAGGGTCTACTACTGGGGCACACTGAGGCTTTTCCCCTACGTGCTCCTGTTGGCCTTGCTAAAGGCTCACACATGACTTTCGGGACAAGCCCCGTATTTGCCCAGGTGATACACCAAGCACCCCTCCCCAAGGGTCAAAAGAGATGTAAGAGAAGTCACCAGGGAATTGCAGCCCAATGAGGATGGACGAGGAGGATGGTGGTCCCCTGTCCTCCCCCGTCTCAGGGGCATTAGACTCTCAGGTACATCCAAGCATTGTGAACAGACGGACTTGCACCAAGAAGCCTTAGTGAGGTGAAGGAAAGAAAAAGAGGGGAAGGGGCTCCTGACCAAACAAAGGGGAGTCCGGGGCCAGCCAAATAAAAGCCTTGAGGATAGCACAAGGCTGAGATAGCTCTAAGGACTATGGTTCTAATAAAAACTGCTTTGCCACTTGAGACCAGCACGGTTTGGCTCCCAAGCAGCACACTGTGGAAGGTTATTCTCAGTTCCCAAACAAATGAAAGGATAATTCCAAAGACAGGTAGAGGGACGGGTCAATTCAGACATACAGACAGTGTCACCTCCCCCAAAGATGGTGGCCCTCCAAGACAGCTCTGTGCTTACATCTGTGGCTTAGACAAGCGGGGGAGAGTGAGAAGGCAGGAGACAGAACTGCAATGGGAGGGAGGTCAAAGCCACGCCTGCCTACACCTTCCAGCCATATTCTCTGACCAGGAACTCCTTACTGATGGTCAGAGAAGGAACGGGCTCTGCCTGTCTACTCAGAGCCTCCTGGGTATGGCTGTCCCCTCCACACGCGACCTGCCCCAGATGCAACCCCGAGTTCACCAGAAAAACCAGAAGCCCCCTTGCCCCACCCCATTTCCTGACTTTTGTTAATGGCACAAAATTCTCTGTAAAAAGGGAGGAAGGGGTGCACGATTTTGGAAAAACTCCATCCTGCCCCTAGAGATTCATTTACAATGCATAGCAGCATACAAAAGACCCTGAGAAGTTAGGAAATAAAGAAAGCAGCTGAAATTCATTTACTGTGTGCTTCCCAAGCATATCTGGAGCAGAACCCTTTTTACACAACTAGTCTTTGCCAGCCGGGCTCTGCTGAGTGACAGAGATCAAAGCTTCTCTTAACACTCGACACTTCGCGTGGCAGTTGTGATAGTCTCTATTCCTTTCTCCAACCTCTGTATTGTTTTTCCTTATTTCTTTCCTCCAGCCTTTTGTATGAGTGAGTTAGCTGATTCACATCAACCCCTGTAGCCTTAGTTTTCTCTCAAGAGCCCCATTTGCCAGTGACAGTGAACTACTGGACTTTCTGAGAACCGATAAATTTGGCTCTGTGGTGGCTACCATTCTAGGAAGAGTGCTGCCCTGATGAGTCTGCTGGGAAAACTGGCTTCCTGATTTGTGTCCTATGAGCTAGCATTTTCTAACATGACTTAAAGTCTGGAAACTGAACCAAAGATGTCTTATGTAGACTTTCCTGGGTGGGCAAAGAGAAACAGGAGTGAAGAAATGCATCGGCATGGATGTGGGTACAAGGGAAATCCTGGTTCCTTTTATCTCACCATTGAAATAGAGAGGTGGCTTAGGAGCTTGTGCTCTGGTCCAGTGGCACCCCACTTCTGAGGGATTAAAAAAATCAAATACAACAGCCCAGGCAGACTTTAGTAATGAACACTCCACTATGCAAACCTTGGCCAGAAACACAAAGAGTGAGACACTGCTGAGCTTTAAGGATCATCTGGTCAACCTTCATTTTACAGGCACCCAGAGGGAGAAAAGTTGGCAGTCTTCCTAAGGTCACACTGGAAGGGACACTCTTGGTACTGAGACCTTGGTCCCTCCCACCTACTCCCTAAATTCTGAATTCCAGCTTCCCCCGTAAGACCTGAGCTTGTTTAGGAGCTCTTGCAAGGATAAGTGAAGGTCATAACAACTCCACGTTGGCCTGGGTATCTAGTTATCACTGAAAAAACTTAAGATAACCCATTCAGGAACTTCCAGAGATTTGCGCCTAATTCAAAGCCAACCACACATTTAGCTTCCCATATGCTGGCATCCACAAGGAGTGGGGAGAAGCTAGCAGCCCCATGTTGGACAGTCCCAGAGGAGCTTTGGGTCATGTTACCCCTTTACTCTTACTCCCAGTCTGGCTGAATTACACTACTCCTGCCTGTCTTTCTAGTATTCAAGGGGCTTTAGGTCTCCCCACTGTGCACACAACTTCACTCTCCCTCGGATCTGAGGGATGGCCTTAGGGTCATCACACTGCAAATACGAGCCCTCATCAGGGACCTGAAATGTAGCCCAAGCAATTTTCCGGATGTTCCCTCAGCTAGCTCCCAAATCCTGCCCTTTCTGTTCCTAAGGGCAGAGGAAAAGCTCCAGGCATGGGAAACTGAGAAGGTGCGACCAAACAGTAGCTCAGACACCCACCCCCAGCCTGGGGATTCACGGGCTGGCCTCACCCAGGCCTCTTTCCCAGGTAGTAAGTACCAGGGCACAGGGGCAGGGGAGCAAAGCCACCGACTTCAGTTGGCTAGAACATCCATGGCTCTGCCAAGCCCTCACTGCCAAAAGGCCAAACCCGGCCCCCCAGCCCCCCAGGTGCAGAACACACACTTGAGCCTGTTCTGCACCAAAGTCTTTGTCAATGCTTGGGAACATGACAAGCCAGGCACTCACATCCTGTTCATGCTGACTCACAGTGGACTCTGACAGTGCCGGGAGCCAACTTTTTAAGATTTCGAAATAGCTGCCCAGGAGGATAGGGTATATTCAACAGCATCAAGGTGTCTAGCTCTCGGGACCCCACTGTTTTTATTTCTCAGGAAGTTAAGACCAAGAGGGCATGGCCAGAAAATGCTGGTTGCTTATCACAGACTAATTTCAGAGATAAGTGTATGGGTCCCTTGTGTAAATTTCTAGGCTTCTGTGTGGCCAGGCTGGTCAGGGCAGGGGAGAGAGAAATCTTCACTTGACGGCCCCCGGTTCCCTTGTTTCTGAAGGGGGCTCGTAGTTCTCGAGCTACAGCCACGTAACTCTGAGCAGACTTAGAGCTTTTCCTGAGGGGATCCCCCCTGAGAAGTAGTTTTTGCAAAATGTTCCATGCATCATTACAGACCTACACGTAGTTCAGAAAGACTCTGTGTCCCTCAAAACCCCCATCAGCAGAGCACGAGCCTGTCCCAGGGCTGCCGCAGAACACACCCAGATCCTCCGGGTCATCATTTATTGGGCCCATGCCACACAGCAGACACTGTTCCAGATGCGTGCTCCCCCTTGGGCATAGCATCGGCCTCCAGGCTGGTGCTGTTCCGCTCATCCCTCTCACGCGGAAGGCAGGGGGAGCTCCACAACTAGCTAGTAGATGGTGGCTCCCTGCTTCCCATCTAGCATCCTGATCTGGGCGTTCTGGCCCCCTTCTGAGATGAACAGGAGCTCACAGGTGATTCAACACCTTGTCCCCCAAGGGAGCTTGGAAGCTTGCCCACCTTCTGGTACGGGGAGGTACTTACTCAAGACCTTCCTCCATTTGTACCCAAGGTGGGAAGAGAGACAAGAGTGGGCAACCCAAGGGCGGCCCTCAATGGAATGTTTCCTGCTGCAGTCAGGCCATTGCCCCCCTCTCCTTGGCCACTCCATCTATCCTTAGGACAAAATCCACTTTACAAAGAACTGAACCTCAAAATCATGCTAGCGGACCTATCGTCTGGCAAGCGCTGTGAAAGCTCCGATTTACAGGGAAACTTGCTGTCTAGTTACTGAGGGATGCCAAGTTCTGAGGGCCGGATTTCCCGCTGTGTCTGTGCTGGGCGCATGAAGCGATGAGGCAGTGGAGGGAAGACGGACACACTGACACGCTCCGTCAGACACGCCTTTCAGGTGTTCCGATCAGCCATGGCCCAGGACCCTCACCAGCGCTTCTCAACACAGGGCTCTGGACCAGCGGCATCATATCACCTGAGAATTTGTTAGAAATGCAGATTCGCAGGCCCTTTCCCAGACCTTCTCAACTTGAAACTTCGGCGGTGGGGCCCAGTGATGTCTGTCTTCATTAGCCCCCAGGTGGTTCAGACGCATGCCCAAGATCACAGTGGTGACTGAACCTCAGAACACCCTAGGGATGCTCTTGGACGTGGGGCCGTGGGCTTGGTCCCTAGCGACTGTGGGTGACCGCATGGTAGTTAACTGTTCCTAAGTGTGTCACTGGATGGCTCTCTCCTGAGATCCCCACAGAGGCAGGAAAGAGGCCACAGCTCAGGGGCTGTCCAAGACTTTCAACAAGCTCTTGGGGGGATCTGGGGAGAAGTGTTGATACGATGGGTCGGTCCCTTCATCTCCTTTTCTGGGCACTGCTCCTCTGCACAGCAAAGGCCGAGTGCAGAGGGATTTGAAGCCTGCACGAGTGACTTCCTCTGGTCATCCACTTCCCTCCGGGCCAGCTGGCCTGCTGCCTCTCCCCACCCCCACCCCACTGCCCCCCACCCCGCGGCCCCCCTCTCCGGCACTCTCAATCCGCTCGGCCCGAGGACAACACTTGAGCCACCAGGTTGGGTGGCATTTCTCTCCAAAAAGAGAATAGAATATGGTTCCACCAGCTTGACCCCCCTTACTGCTACCCTGGGAGGAGGGGTGCGGGCAAAGCCCACCCTGCTTCAGATCTCTGCTCACACAACAGACAACACACAGGTTGGGGGTGGGGGGGCACCAGCACCGGACCGACGACCAGACAGGTAGGTGGCAACATACGACCAGGCCCCCTCTCCCCAAATTAAACAATTGTTTATTATTTTAAAAAAAAAACAAACAAAAAAACAAAACAAACCAAAAAACCCAACTAACCTCATACGGGAAGTATGAAAAGAAGAAGGAGAAGGAGAAGGAAGACAAACCCAGGCTATGGCATTAAACATGGCCAAGATGGAGGTGCACAGAGATACCACGATAATCCTCAGTTTCCACAGTCCACTTCAGAGGGGTGGTGGGAAATGGCCCAGTGGGGCACTGGGGGTGGGTGGGGACTGACGGGGCTGGAGGACAGGGAACAAAGAAGGGGACGATGAGTCACGGGGCACGGCCTCGCCAGACAAAGGGCAGAGCGTGTGGTAGGACCACATCCCATTCAGGGCCCTCTCTGCAGGTGTAGCCGTGCCAGCCAGACTTGGAGAAGATACCTAAAATGGAAACTGCCATTCAAGGTCATCCCACGCACCCGCTGCCTCTCCTGGCCCACGTTCTGCCCTCCAGTGTGTTTCAGATGAAGACGCGGGAGTTCCCAGCTCATGATCACCTCCCCGCACGCCCCTGCCAGAGGTAGCCGAGCAGCAGCCAGATGGAGAGACACCCCCATGCGGGGCTCTACAGGCAAGCCGGCGGCCGAGCACACCTTCAGGACCACAAGTCCAAACTGGCCTGACCTGCTTTGGCTTGATGGACACTGATGTGAGGCCGCCCAAGGCAGGCAAGAGTCAGGCCAGATGCTTAACACAGAGCCCCCGGCCTTCTCCAAGAGGTAACCCATCTGAATTTTTTAAAATGGGGGCCACGGGACTCACAATGTCCACCCAAGGATTAGGAGGAGGAAAACCAGTGAGACTAAAGAACATTTCCTCTTTCACAGCACCAGACAGTAGGAGAACAGGAAATAGGAGCCCTCCCTCCCCGTGATCAAAAATAAATACAAACACTGTAAAATATGCACGCATTGAAAAGACAGCAGTCAAAAAGGATTTCAAGTCATTGCTATCGCCCTCAAAGAAAACCCTTGGTCTTAAAAAAAAAAAAAAGAAAAGAAAAGAAAAGAAAAAAAGAAAAAGAAAGAAAGACAGAAAGAAAAAGAAAAAACTGTACAACAAAATCTCAAAATAGAACCAAAACCTGCAAATCATCCTCAAGAGTGTATTAGGAACCCATGTCTTAGCAGGCTGTTGAAAGGTTAATAATTTTCCTACCGAAACTGAATGTGGGTTGTGAAAGAACATTAAAATGAAGAAAATTTCCCCGTGGCTGCTATTTTATTATCACCAAAGCCATCAAGTTTCAGTTTGAGTTATTTGTATTTATTTGTGAAAACAAAGATTAGATAAGTAGAAACATAAACCTCATCCTAATTATTACCCAGGAGGATCTGATTTTTAAGACAAAAAAATAAGACCATCTCACACACACAGAGACACACACTCAAGGCATGAGAAGTCAAAACAACGGAGAGGAGAGAGGGTGCTGTTGCCTCTTTCCATCACTTGAAAAAGTGTATTGTCTCATGTCAAACACTAATATTTCTATACAGTCTGAGAAAATAATACGAGAGCCATTGTGTACATCTGATTGCTGAAATTTTTTCTCAAATGCATGCTCAGATAGAGAGCTTTTTTAAAGCTACAAACTGTAATTTTGTTTGACACTTGCAAAAAAAAAAAAAAAAGGCAGTTAGAGCCACACCATTCAGTGTTGCAGGCCTGAAACAATGGCATCAAAGTGCTGCTTTCAAAGATCAAATTAGGAGTTTGGAGATATTTATGACCTGGTGGAGCCTGGGGAAACCGTGGGGTTTAGGTGCAAACGGTGGATTTAGACTCAGAGGGTCTCAGATGCCAGGTGAGCTGCTTTGTTCTCTGGGGTTTTAAAAGAAATTCACTAGATGAAATGGTTAATCAAAATCGATGGGTGAGCAAAAACTTCTCTTCCAGCAAAACATAAACATCAGAATGAAAAAAATAACATGCAAAAAGACCTTCAGTGGTCTCAGATCACCGAACAAACTGTTTTTCTACCTATTTTGTGTTGCTGGCTTTTGTTATCAGCCCAATCGGCAAATTGTGGCCAATTTTGTCATGGTTTAAGCAGACATTTTGTTCCCAAACTGCTTTCAACATTTGAGCTACCAAATACAGTTTATGAGAAATTGAACAAGCCACAATACAAACAGAAGAGGTATCTATTTTTGCTAAATTAACCCCTTTTAAGGTTAAAATGACACAGACAGAAAAATTAAAAACAAAAACAAAAACAAACAAAAAGAATACTAGTAAATCCAAATTTGAAACAACCGAATCAGAATTTCTTGGAAAAAAAAAAAGAATAATTCATGATTAACCCACTGATTGGATTCTGAAACCAACTACATGACATTCCCCAATTCTGATCATCATTACACTATGAACTTGCTTTTAATGAGACAATATGTCATTTTTATTTTATACACACACACACATCAAATATTGTTGGAATGTACAGAGCAAAATTCCAAAGGAATTGATTAAATTAGGCTAAGGTAAAATCATCGGTTAAGCAGTTATTTACTACTGAAAATAAATGACACCCACGTAGTTCATCTTATATATTAATATTGAAACCAAATGGCAGTCTTCTACCGCAAATCATTTCATAAAAAAAAAATAATGAAACTAGTTAAAATGAAAACACATGGTTTTAATTTTATGAAACATTAAATATTAAGATCAAAATAATAGAAAACTGACATGGCTTTTCAAATTTTGTTTTTGCTTAATTACAACAACAAATTGAATATGAAAAAGAATGAAAGAACCCATGCTAAAAATTCGAGAATTACTACTTGGAAGAAAAGCAGAATGTCAGAGAGAAGACTGAAGAAAACTTCTCTGTTTGCAATCCTACCTCACATTTGAAGGCACAGCAATATGTACACCATTTTTAGCCTTTTAAAATACCAGCATGCCCACACACCATCTCAGATTAAACCAAGGAGAAAATGACACATTCTGAAACCATTTTCTAAAGCTTCTTTTCCTGATAACACTCAGACGCTTACAATCAAATTAATGAGTTTCTAAAAAGCCCAAACAACTCTCCATAAAGAGACAGAATTGTTCACAACAGCCTGCAGACATTTCTAAATTTTTCAGGCAACACTGAGAGCATTAGTCCTTGCTATTTATATTTAGAAAAGCTAAGCTGTTTTTAAACATCTATATTAGAAAGAAATACTACTCAGTGCTTTGGCTAATTAAATTGAGGAACAATTTGAAAAACACCACTATCCCCCTCATTTCAAACAATTGAGAAGTTAGTTCATTCTTTTCCTCCAGCTTTTTGCACAAATCTGTATTCTCATCATCTATTCACACTTGAAAATTCTTCAAGTAGTAAAGAAAGGAAACACCCACAGAGAGTAAGTCATTATTTCTTCTGAAGTATATTTCTTCATAAATCCTAGACCAACAAATAAACAGTAAAAGGAACTAAGAAGAAAGAAATCACAAAACTCAGGAAGGACACTGAAAATCTCTACTGACTGACAGAAAACTTAGCATGAGGAATTTTAAATCACTGGACACATCTGTGGCAGGTTTAAAACCTTCTTGGTGAGAGGCAGGCATTGCTTTTTGGGGAGCTCAAACTGATGGCAGTATCAGGGTAACATCTTCTGTGAAGGTCATGGGTTATGCTGTTTAATTCCAGACCTAATTTAATTCCAGACCTAATGTGATTCAGACTTTACACTTTATGTTTGTAGATTCCAGATCTTTCAGGGCTTGGCACTTTAAAGCAAGTAGCCTGACTTAGGCAAGACAACAGCATTTGAGAACAAACAAACCAAAAAAAGCCTGGAAGGAACCCTACAATTTAATGATGACAGGGAATAAGAAGACTAGGGTAACCCCCTGAATTTGTTACCTGAAGAGATTTTCTGTCTGACGGTTTGACCCTAGAATCTCTGCCCTCGCCCTCAGTCAGCATCATCGAATGTTCACATTCAGAAAAAGTCTGACCTTAACTAATACTTGCCCACTCTTTTAAACCACACATATCCCCTTCCCCCGACGTAAGACTTGGGAAATGATGGTGATTTTAGTCATCTGGAAAGAGTGAAACATGACATGGTCTTGAAGCACTTTCTTGCCCACAGGCTGTCATTTTAACTCTATTTTACCACAACTAAAAAGGCCGTGCTCACGGAACAGAATCAGGTTCGCCTTCAATTGTATGTGTAACCCGGGAATTTCTGAAGAGCGGAGTGGCACAGTACAGAAGCTTTCATTGAAGAAATAGTCAAAGCAAGAAAAAAGAAATTCCCCACTTTTGGGGCAAGGGTATAAATCAAAATGTGAGCGCTTCCACAGTAAAAATTATTTTCAGCATCATTACTCCACATACAACCAGCTAACCTGTTCTTTTTTTTTTTTTCCCCCTTTCACAAAATGCATTTGTTAACAGCAAGATTTTAAAACACTGTTGTTATGTTCAGAGGCATTTCTGAGTGGAAGTAAAATGGTCTCTCCCCCCCCACTCCCATTTACTAGATACACCTTTTTACTTGAAGCCAATCTATCATGTATGAAATGGTGACAATTTAGATAAAGCAACTTGGCTTTAAGGGTTATAGGGAAAGTTCAACTGTAAAATTAGAAGACTAGGCTTTTTATCTTTTTTTAAAAAGCAAGTAATAGTTTTCCAGAATCTAAAAATAACTGCAACTTGGGAGGGGGAAAAAAAAGAAAAGAAAGAAAGGAAAAAAAAAAAAGAAAGAGAAAAAGAAAAAAAGCCAGACAGACAAGAATGAGAGAAGCCTGGTAACTCAGAATTCTTGACCTGGAAATAAGAGTCTCTTGCATTTTATTTTCTGTTTTCCACAAGGGAAACACAAATAGCTTTCCAGTCACAAAATGAAATGTGTACAAGAAAAAGAAACATGAATCTATTAAACACTGTTGTATCTAAGTGAACAAAGAAACAGGAATTGCATTTCTTGGTAGTGTGACTCCAGTGCCCCGTGTTAGTGACACAGTGAGTGAACAAAGGCAGAGCAGACCTTCGAGAACAGGATAACTTTGCTTGTCGACTCAGGCTACAACTAAATAATTCTCCTCTGACAGGGTCTGTTAGCACAATTATAAAGGTACTCTGGATACCCTTGGAGTAGGAAGAGTAGAGTGTATTTCTGAGTCTAAAACTTTTCATTGATGTTAGCTTGAAAGCTGTTTAATTAGCTGTAGGGATGCCAACCAATCTCTTTATCAAAGCCAGCTGAAAACAAAACTGAGAGAAACAGCTTGTGGTTTCACAAAAATGTATTTACATGAATATATTTTAAAAGGAGTTCGATCATTAGGTTCGATGTCATCTGTGATATGAGGTGGATTTGACATTTAAAGATGTCAGAGGTTGTCAGATTTATCTCCAGTCGATACCTAGTGGAGATGTAACCACTTTGGTGAGCCGACCTTATTTTGCTGAATTCCAGCCCAGAAATCTTAAGAGACTTAACTCTTATATACTGAACACAAATTCTCCTCGTGTCCTCTCACTTCCTTAGCTGTGATCTGCTGAGCGGCAAGTGGAGCCGCGGGTGACAAGTGGAATATAAGCCCACTTTCACACCTCGTCACCGGGATGGCGACAGAGGCGAGCAAACCACAGTGAACCGAGCACCCAGGGAGAGTTATTGATAAGCGCGGTGTTTCCTGCACTAGACAAGCGTCCGAGCCCTTTAGCCTACTTGTTCACCGAGGCTTGTCTTGGAAAGAACATTCTGAAGAGACTGGCTTTCTCCCCCACTCCCCCACACCTAAAATCGTCCACGGCAAGGAAAACCCAGAGCGACGAGGACTGCTTTACCACGATTCACGCTGCCTCAACAAAAAGTTCTCTCGAAGGGGCAGTGCGACGTCCTGGATAAACATCCTCCCTCGGGTATCTTCAACCAGGGGCAGGGGTCAGTAGCCTTTGTGCCTGTTGGTTCAGCCACCAAGAAGCCATGCTTTGTATTTTATCAGGAGATGGGGGAGTGAATCACTGCCACTCCACTATCACAAGAATAAGGTTTGGCGAACGTACCAGACACTCATCCACTCTTTTCCGAATGTCACTTTCCATTTTGCCTAACCTGTTGGGAGTGGAAATTCAGCCCTCAGACAAATGAAGCTGAAGACAGGCTGTTGCAGCCCCAAGTGAAATCACCACACGGCAGCCAACACCACCCCTGAACCACAGAACCTCATACCTCATGCAGGGGACGGCGCGGAGCTCTCAGAAAGGGAAACGGTTGTTGGTATTATGTGACAAAAATGTATATTCAAATAGGAAACTCTGTTCCTTACCACCACCCTTCTACCTTCATTCACATGGTGGAGCTCAAGGGTGTCTTGGGATCGTGCAGCTGACAGCACAGTTTTCAAAGGGTGACAGAAACAAATGTTTGCTAAAACTGCACTGCACATCAGTTACTTTCTATAGTTCAAAAAAAAAAAAAAAAAAGGGCTTCTCCCTAAACCCAACTCTTTCATTGTGAATCATTTTGTTTAAAAAAAAAAAAAATGTAACAGCATTCTTATTGTGATTTAAAAAATTAAATAAGATGATTTTTAAAAAAAGGAGTATTAAAATCTGCCCACGTAGGTTGCCGTTCAACCCCAGGAGAGCCAGGCCAGAGGAAATCCCCACCCGGGTTCTGACAGAGCAGCTAGAAAAGGAAGCAGTGCAGGGGCCTGGGGAACAGGCCGAGGACAATAATGACTGTCAACTATCTCCTGCTCTGCGATTGTCTTCTTAGTGGAAAAGAGCAGCCTTGAGCTGGTCTACAAGCCCAAAGCCCTGGACTTCGTTTATTAAGAGCTCTCTTCCCTTCACCTGTGCTGTGGCATTCATCTGGAAAGTTACAAAAGCTAGCCCATGAAGACCAGGAGAGCGGCTCCCCAAGGAGGGGCAGAATGAAGAAGTTTCACTCTCCCCTAAGAGCCAGGGAGCTCGGCTTCTAGATTCTGAAAGGGCCCGTTCTCCCAGTTCCTCTGAACACCATACTGAGGTTCCGAGCCAGTGCACAGAGGTCCTGGGGACGGCATAGGGATTGGAAGGACCAGGAAAGAGAAAAGGGTTACAGTACAGCACTAAACACTTCTGATGGAACTAATCCAGAATGGCCATGTGAGCCTGCAAAATAAAACGTGCGGTCTTCCATTCCAGCAAAGCCAAGGGACTTCCCACCTCACCCAGACCTCCTTCCCACCTGCCGGTGGCTGTGGGCACAGACAAGAGGCCAGGGAGGCAATGAGCTCTGCCTCCAGGGTCCCTCCCTCTGCGGCTACCTCTGTTGTTGACACTGTCCCCACTGCGTTTATTAGGCGACACTGCTTGCAGAGCCTTCTCTCTGGTGCAGCTTGTTGCTAGGGAATGAGCGCTAATGCTTCGTGAGAACAACAGCAGCTCCCTTGGCAGTAAGTGGGCACGAACGTCTCAGTTTGGTGACAGAGTGGAAATAATCCTTAAAAACATCTTCATTTACATTTCCCCTCAGAAAGATGGCAACATCCGCCCCATAATGAAACGTATATTTTCTTCATCTTCATGTCGGTGTTGATGCCTTTGGAATGGATCTAACATCCATATTGGATTTCTGTCCTCTGTTGCCAACCGTCGTGCCCTAGGTGACTGTGGGCTCTTAGAATACTTGGCTGTGATCTCCCTCGGTTGTCAGCCTTTATTTACTTTTTCCTTTCCTTTTTTTTTTTTTTTCTTGGAGAGAAACAAACCACATTGTCAAAGCATTTAAAAACACAAACCAAAGGAAACTGGGTTTCCAGGCTTTAGCAAATGGTATTTACCCACAATTTATTTCCAAGAAGTAACTTGGAATCCATTGTCATTCTTCATTCAAATTCATTTTAGAAGCATAACATCACAGTTGTACCGATGATCTAGAGTTGCTTTTTGCCAGTGGTAAGTGAAGAGCAACTTCTGTCCTCAAACCCAGACTCACCTCGATTCTTGGGACGTGGTTTCCGCAACCCTTTTATGTGCCTCCCGAGGAGGTGGCCAGAGTCTGGCCCCTGCTGGCCACTGTGACTCATTCAGGAGTCGGTCGAGGTGGTGCAAACTGTTCCCTCTCTAAAGGCTACTGACCCACACACAATAGAAGTCCAAATGTCACTCTGTGGGCTGAAAGGCACTTCCTTCTACTTCTCCCTGGGAGGATGGACCTTGTCACCAGGCAACCCGCAGACCTCACAGTTCAGGTCTCCTTGTGTAGTTCCAAGGTCCCACGTGTCAAGATTGGCTCCTTCAGGCTCGGGCAGGAGGGCAGGCCTCCTTGAGCCCCCTCCCGGGGCAGTGTTCAGTGTGCAGAGTTGGCCCCAGATGAGATTTTGCTGAATGGGCTCACAAATGGTGGACGGCTGTGGCTGGTCAGGTAGCATGAGCCCAGAACGAAACTACAGTCCCAGGGTTGACACAGATGAGCTGGTATAGTGAGATGAAGAAAGCTGACAACTACCATTCATTGAGGTACTATCCCGGGTGCGCTGTATACATGGTCAAGTTTGCCCACCCCCCGGGAGCCAAATACTCTTACTATCCTTGTTTAGAGAGAAGGAAGCCAGTGGAGGGGCCTGCTGCAGGTCATAGCTAGTGACAAGTCTGTTGGCCCAGCAGGTGTTCTTGGGTTCCTACCGTGTCTCCGTCAGTGCCACTAGAGTTAGCGGCCGCCATCCTGCAACCCATGGAACCCTGGCCACAGAGGTTGTCAGTCCAGATCTCCATGTGCCCGGCTGGACTGTGACTTCTCCGGGACAGACTCCATGGCTGGCTGACCCTGTCTGGCCAGCACCAAGCACCTTGGCTGGAGTAGCATGTGTCTATAAGACCCATGTGAGAACTGGTTTGCCATCTCCTGCCCTTGAGGTCTTCCAGGGCAAAGAGGAAACTGTGTTCAGTATAGGGTGTTCGAGTTTGTGCCAAAAGCAAAACATCAGGGGACCTGGAGAAGGCTCATCGCTTCCACCATTCACCTTGGTGAGCCTCGGGGCTCCATGTGTTAAACGGATGGAACACTTTATGGAGGGGCCAAGCCCACCTGCTCTGTGGTGAGAATCAAGGATGGATCAGGCTCGTTTCATTCGTGGCAGAGTGCATGCAGGGAAGACGAGGCCTTGCTCCTGTAAAATCACAAAGAGGACCCACTCAAGGGGGTAGGCCGGAGGACAGTCTAGTTGACCCCTCATCAGATTATTCCCTGGACCTGGTTCTTCAACCAAATCTTGGGATCAGCATTATCCTGGGGGCTTGCCTTTTCGCTATCATCCCTGAATATTAATGTATTAACTCATTCTTTCATTCCCATTCCATAAGTCTATCCAGGCAACCAGGATGTGCTAGGATCGATGTAGACTCAAAAATCGTCTCAAAAAACTGCCCCCAAATTAACCATGTCAGCAGTACCTTGACATAAAACAGATAGGAAAAACTACACAAGGGTTGTTTATCCAATTAAATAACATTTATCTTTGGAGGCTTGTGTGGGTATAATCTTCATAATCAAGGCTAGAACATGTTTGGCATACCTAATCCAATGTTCTGCGGGAAATTCTCACAGGCAGAGGTCAGGAAAATGGAAGGGGCATCCTTGAGGGGAAGGCGGCTGTCGGCAAAGCAGAAGGGGCCGCCTCTTCATCACACAGAGTCCACTCTAAGATGCAATAACTTTGTGCCACACACAGTTGGTCTGTGGTGGACGAAACAAAGGCTTTCATGCCAAGGAATCCAGGGTGTTTTTCATAGAAATTAGAAGCTTATTAGATTGATTATTCCAATACCATTCTTCTTTTGCCTTTGGGTTTGCAAAGTAGTTCCCTGCTCACAGGGGCTTCTGTAGATAGGTTTCATCCGAACTTCAGAACTGCACAGAGAGGCATGCAGGGAGGCAGGCCCGCTCACCTGTTTATTGAACAAATGAGGCTTTTTACGGACAGAAATACCCAGGGAAGAAACTGATTGGACAAATCACAGTAAGAGGAGCGGGGCTAGCCTCCTGACGCCCACCTCTGCCTGCTCTCTCTCCCAGGGCTGTGCAATGGGGCCATCTGGGTCATCTGGGGGCTCTGTGGCCCTGTAAAATACACGGAGGCCTAAGGGCAGAAGGGGAAGTGGGCGCAGGATTGGGTTCAAGGTCAAGGAGCTAGTTCCTAGCACTAGGTCTTGATTAAGTTCAAAGGCACTGTTTGGTCTATTGTTGAAGTCCCTGCTCTGGGCATGGTGCTTGGCCTGGAGTAGGCATTCCACATACGTGAAATGAATTTACCACCCTGTGTGCGAAGTAGGACCCACGACCATGTATGCCTATGGATTTTAAAGACACGCCAAAATAATATCAGTCACCATAAAGACTTGGAAACGATCAGCAAGGTAATCCATGTGAATAAAAATAATACCATTTACACACACACACACACACACACACACACGGGTAGTCAGGTTTTGGGGCCCACTCCCTGGACGTGTCACAGTACTAGCTGAACCTGCCAAACCCTGGAAGCTGAGAGTGGATACTTCATGTAGCAGGAGTAGAAGGGAAGAGAAAAGAACAGAACTTTCTTTCCCTTCCCTGATAAAGGCCAGCCTGGGTCAAGTCTACTTTAGATCTCCTTTGTCCCTGGGACTCCTCCCACCCAATGTCTGCTCCAACTCCTAAAATTACCTAGCACTGACAGCCTTTCCCTTCTGCCAACCCCCCTTCCCTCTCCCTGCCTCTGCCATTCCTTGGAAAGACTGGGGAAGTGGGGGTGGGCACAGGATCATTGAGCTCAGCCTTCTGGACCAGGGGGTTAACACACTCCTAGAGGAGAGCTCAAGTATGTTCACAAAACTCTAAGAGGGGGATTTCATGTCTCACACCAGGCCACACTGTGGGGGTGGAAGTTAGGTGGGTGATGTTTACAGACAGGCCTATCCCATCAGCAGACAAGACTTCCCCCAGGGGAGCCCTGGGACTGTCTTTTCCTGCTTGGCTTGCAGTCCCATTCTGGGGGAACAGATGGCTATGGTCACCAGAAAGGCCAGTGGGACCCAGGTGACACCCCCTCTCAGACCACCCGGGGCATTGTGGCTTCTTTATTCCTTCCACCTGCTGGTGTTCTGACACACCTCGATCCTTCGGGGCCCCCAACACTGAGCACAGATCATCCCCTTGGTGGGAGTACAATCCTTTCTAATTCACTCCACAGCTGGAAAAAATGATAAAATGATTGTTTCTATTATTTGCAGCTTACCTTGGCCTTCTTTTCTTCCCATAGACTAATATAATAAGGGGTGGTCCCGCTATTTAATTCATGTCAATACAAAAATAACCTTTTTCTTGTTTTTGTTTTTAAGATTTTTAAAATTTGAGAGAGAGAGAGAGACAGAGCAAGAGAAAGAACACAAGCAGGGGGAGTGAGAGAGGGAGAAGCAGGCTCCCACAGAGGACGCCGGGATCATGACCTGAGCTGAAGGCAGATGTTTAACGACAGGCACCCCTTTTTCTCGTTTTTTTAAAGCAACTTATGTCCACTGTTAAAAAAAAATGCAGAGAAAAGAGAAGATGGGGATCCAGAAAGAAAAGCAAGAGGAAACAGTGGAGGAGGAAGAGAAGTTTGGGAAGGAAGGAAGAAAAGAAAGAAGACGGGAGAAATCACCGTAGAGACTGACCCCATGCAGACAGAGCCTAGAGGAAGCCATAGCCCCCTTTTTGGTTCGGATACTCATTCCACGGTTTTAAACAAGCAATTGTAGAAGATAAAGAGAAACAAAGACTGGGTCGCACACTCTCTGTTCTATGGAGCACTGCCCTGGAGCACTGGAGAAAGTCGCTCTTACCTTGTTATGAAAGTATTACTTTGCCTACCTAGCATCGTGACAGGACTATTTTATAAAAGCAGGTCAGTACATGAAGCCAGCAAGAATTATCTCAAGTCTGTAAACACGACACTGGAAACCCCTGCCATGGAAATAAATCTCTTTGCCTGCAGGGGAAGAACGCATCCAAAGAGATGACTCAGGGGGGCGGCAGGGGGCATTTCTAGGCACTGTTAAGAAACTATCGTTTTAATGGGAAATGTTTCGGTATTAATCACAATTCTGCACCTCATTTGGAGAGTCAAGAGATCTTAAATAAAATACAATGAGGTAAAAGCTACGCCCGTTATGACCATGTATGCATTTCCCGGTTGTGACCCTGTATCACTACCTCCCAGTAACAAAGAGGCTTGCAAAGGAACACTGATGGCCAAGGTAGGGAAACCAGGGTCTTCCTGATCCAGGGGCAGATCTGCAGGGTGTCACCTCTTCTGCCCCTAATCATCCCCTGCTTGGATGCAAAAAATCTACCAGTGTCCCTCGGACCAGTAGCCTGGGCTGGCCCCAATGCTCCCCTGACACACACCCCATTTGCCAGTTTTTCCTGTTCATTATATTTTTTATTCTAACCTTCTTTGCAATGTCACTAGCACTAGTCTGCCCATTGTTTTGGGTATTTTTCCCCCCCTCTCTTATAAGCCCATTTCACACTCTGATGGACACACCCCTGTTTGGAAGTTTATTTCTCATATTAAATTCCAGGACGTGTCCTCCCTCAGTTTTGCCCCATTACTCTGGTTACTCTTTGTACCGTGCGAAACACTTCTTTTACCTCCCGGGTACCAGTAACCTTCACATATGTCAGAGTTATATTCCTTTTCCTGCTCAAGCTCCATTCAGGCCAAGCTCAACATGTGTAATTCTCGAGAGCCACTAGCCTATTCTCAGTGACTCCCTCAGTCACCTCGGGTTCTCTGCCTTCCTCTTCCCTCCATCTCAGTGCTCCCCGCTGAATGTATGGGGTTCCGTTTCTGAAGGAGCTCAGAATCAGAAAAACACTTAGCAGAGTAGGAGAAACAGACCTTAGCCTGAAATTCCCACAGCTAGTGGGATTACAGAATGAACCACGAGACAGCCTGGAACAGCCCTGACCTGAAGGTGATGTGGCAGGCTTCTCACTGGGACGGAGCTTAATCTACAGCTGTAGAGGCACTAGAAATACTACCCTTTGTGCTCTGTTTTGCTGAACGGCACTTACATGAACAGTGGATGGCATGGAGCAACCATTTTCTTCAGCAAGATGCATTTTGAAAAGCAACAGTATTGCTCACTTGGAAAGAAAGTGTACCATGCCTGTCTCACACATGAGGCCTTTGTGGTCCTTTGATCAGGCAGTTTCTTCATTTTGCTGCAACCTCCACCTAGAATTATTAACGCTGACTCCCTGCACCAATGTGTCACCATCAGACGTCATGCCAGCAAGGCAGTCTGCTGCTAGGAAGTAGTAGGCAAGTCGTCTTCACCTGGGGCTTGCATGGAATTAAATATAATTCGTGTTCAGGCCACTGAGGTGGAATTTTTAAAAGATATCAAATATGGTGCAAGCCCTTTTTGGATGGAGAGGATACATACCGGAATTTAAAAAAAAATAGGTAAAATCAAGGCATATCATAGAAAAGACTTGGGACTGTATATTCCAAGGGCATAGAGTGAGTATTGGAATTTGTTTCGTGAGGGTTTAGCTCCTTGGCTAACTTCAACTACTTCTAAAAACTCGCATGGATAATTCTCACATACATACTTCACTTAGTAACACAGAACCCTTAAGAACAGCAGCTATAAATGAAGTATGGATTCAGGCGGTACAGGCATGGGAATGCCCTGTCAGCCCAGGCTCACCTACAGCCCCAGCGCCCAGAGGCCGGGAGGAGCCTCACGAGGCCCCTGAGAGCTGCGGGCTGTCACTCGGGAGCCACTTTGGTTTCAGACACGTTTCCTGTGGAATAAAAGCCCAGGGTCTCATGGCACTCTGAGGTCACGTGGTGCGGTGGAGTCAGCCTCCGGTCTGGGAGCTTTCCCCCAGAGACACACCCGTCTAACTCCCGAACCGTCCAGACTAAAGTCTGCCCCATTAAAACACCCTTGGCTGCAGGTCTTTATCACAAAGTTAATCTAATCAATGGCACGTTTGCTAGAATGAGAAGGAATGACTGGTCTGGGGAGAGGCAGCAAAGGGTCAGCAAAGAGACCTGGCCTGGGCTCTTGCCGTCACTCGAGGTGGGGGAGGGGACTGGGGGCTGGGGGCAGGGTACATGCTCCCTCGGGACCTCAGCTCCCAGACCTGTGAAACCAGAGGTCTGGACTCACTGGTGCCTCTTGAGATCTTTTCCCCTTGTAATTTCTGGCAAATCACATCTAGCATCTAACTTTATTATACAAAGTAATTCAAACACCTTGATTCCATTCCGTGCGTGTGTGTGTGTGTGTGTGTGTGTGTGTGTGTTTACTGTGGCAAAATATAGATAACATTTACCATTTTAACCATTTTTAAGCATACGATTCAGTGGCATGAAGCCCATTCACAGGGTTTTGCAACTAGGATGACTCTGTCTCTAGAACTTTTTCCTCTTCCCAAACAGAAACTCCATACCTCTTCAACACGAACCCCCATGCCTCTATCCCGAGCCGCTGCTAACCTCAAGTCTATTCTGAGTTGCACAACTCTAGGTATCTCCTCTAAGTGGAATCATAACAATACTTTTTATATCCACAAACAGCCCCCCATCATCGGGACTGAGTAGGGCTGGAGATTCTTTTCTCCAGGGTCTCTTTTCAGTCCCCCCCCACTCCCCGCATATAAATTACACTACAACAGAGTGGCCCTCCCTACAGCTGTTGGCAGGAGCAATTCTTTCCTGCACTTGCAAAGTGGGAGTTGAGTCCAAACATCCAATTGTGTAGAAAGCATCCCTGCAGGGAGAGCATCCAGTGAGAAACACTAGGGACACACTGTTTCAGTTTGGTAAAAGACACACTTAAAACTGATATTTTAAAAGTCATTTCAGAAGTCAAATAAACAGGCTGCTATCTCTTCCCCACGGTGAGCCCTCTTGTACACAAACTCTCTCACCACTGAGGAAAGTTTTGCGAAACAACAGGAAGCTCATCGCGGATCCCGACATTAGCCCCCGGTGACCTGACCGTAAAGCAGAAAATACCATGAGTAATTCCCCCAAAGATGGGACGGCTGGGGTTGATTATTTAATGTTTAGAGGGAAAAAAAATTTAATATTTAGAAATTTTTAAAGAACCAACAGAAAGGAGAGGGAGGAGAGAAAAAGAAGTTTTTCTTATGGATAGAAAAGGCAAATTTTATTTTTAAAATTTCATCTGTTCGTACCCAAAGCTATTGATAAAGGTAGCATGTGTCATTTGTTTTGCACAGTAAGGAATGACATGCACCTTGCTATTCTCTTGACTTGTCTGCTACAAGATGAGCTGCGGCATCAAAGAAAACTTAATCGTCCAGGCAGGCAAATATGAAGTATGAATCTCCTAGGTAAGCTTCTATAAAACATTAATTTAATAGGTAGACAATGAAATATTAATGTTATGAAATACAGATGAAGATGGAGATAAAAGTCACTGACCCAGAATGTAAATTATTGATTAAAGAGCATTGTTTACTATACCATAACAATGGCAAAACATGTGCGTACCCATATGACAGTTCTAAATTGAAACATAATTCCAGATCATATTTACCTTAGATCTGAAAAGGCCTGGTGTAGCAAAAACTATGAAGGCTTGACAGAGAAGAAAAATGAAAGCCAAATGTTGCATTTTAATTTGGAACTGGGTACATGTCAACTTATTTTAACTTCTGAAGCTTCTCCTGCTGGGGTGATTACCCAGTGCCTTTTTCGATATTGAAAAGAAATTGCGATTCATCAACTCATACCATTTCTCTCTTTAAAAAGGCCCCATGTAGTTTGTGTGTGTGTCATCATTTATGTGTGTGTGTGAGATATCTAAAATGTTGCAATAACCACAAAGATTTATTAACAAGCTTCCTAGAAAAAAGGGAAAAATCTTCCAGAAAAGCAAAATCTCCATGAGGCATGGTTAATTGTAGGCTCTGTTAATTCTCTGGGGGACAGGTTGGAGACGGTTTGTATTTATAGATGTTTACAGGAGAAAATGGATATGCTAAACCAACAACAAAAAACAAAGGCTCTGAAATGGTACCACTGGGTCCTCCACGGTCTGGCCCCTGTCCTGGCCCTATCTGTCTGTGACTCTGGCAGGCTGCCCGACAGCCCAAGCAAGCAATGCGGCCGGACTGGCCCAGGCTCTAAGTCCAAGTCCAAGGCACCGTAAGGTTTTGAAATCACCAGATCACTAGACCACACACCAGGCAAGGAGTGATCACTGAACGGAGAGAAAATAACTTCGTGTAAAATGAAAGCATTATCGACATAGCTCTGAAGCTGGTAAAATGACCTTTGGGGAAATTCCAAACCGAAACAGATCAAATTAATTTCCAATCCCTCCCCAAATATAAAAATGTCAGACATAAAAATGTGCTGATTAGGCTCAGTGCACTGATGTTTTTAAATGACTAAAATAGCCTTTGTCGTGGAAATCCCTACAAATTCACAATAGGGCTACAGAGAATTTGTGTTTCCTTACGTTGCCTTTTTTTTTTTTTTTTAAATAATCATATCCAAACTTTCGTGTCCCAATGCCTGAATCCAAGGGTGTGTGACCCTCCCAAGGACTCTGGGGTGGATGTTTTATCTCACACACAGCCTGAGTGGGGATGAACATGCTCCGAAAATACCGCTTACCAATGACTGTAAGACAACTCACATTTGACTGTGAAAGCCACAGTTTGGGGGGGGGGGGAGGTCTAAAATGTCTACAGGAGAAGATAGAGTGGTTGTGTTCTGGAACCCCTGGCATCTGTGGGTGAACAGATTATTTTCTAATGAGTAAGACTGAAATCAGTGAAAACGCTCGGCATTAAAGAGAAAAATAACTTATCTGCTCTCTAACCACAGAGCTCAGTCATCTAAGAAAAGACTTAATAATTCATGAAATTTGAGCCCAAATATCTCCTGTTCACAGACATGGCAGGGGTCTAGTCTCAGAAACATTTAGATGCTTCCTTGCTGGAACCTTTCATTTACTGACAGGGGCTGACTTTGGTGGCCACAACTCTTGACTCTGAACAGAAAATAAAATACCAAAAATAGTAATGAGAATACTGAACATCTCCATCCCCAGTCCTGGAACATGCAACGTGCGAATAAAAAAACCCCTGTTCGCTGTCTCTGGGAACAATGGCTGCCTTGCTCCTAGAGGAAGCATGCTTAATCCCGTAAAAATCAGGCTTCTTTACGGCTGTGCTATAAAAGGTCCTGTAAACACAAAACTCAGTGTAGAAGCCTCTTCCCTCTGGACCCTTTTCCCGGAACCGTGCGGACTGTTCACACACTCACACAGATCCCACTGCTTCCCCAAAGAGGGCTAATCTCAAGGCAGGAGCTCGTGGGACGTCTGATTGGTGAAATCCTAGTATGCCCGAGGGGTTTGCTTTTCTCCAGGTGCAGAGGAACAGACGGGACAGTTATTTCGTCCCTCCTCATTTTTGACATTAACAACAGTTTCTTAAAATGGCCTCAGAGCTCAGACCCGTGAGATCTCTTGAGGCAGGTCCTTACACTAGGCCACAGACTTCTACCTCCCGCTCCCGCCCAGCCTCCTGCGCCTGAGATTGGATCGCTACCTTTTTCTTCTAGTGTTTAACACTAGTCTCATTTAGTAATGAACACAAAAACAAAATGACAACAGGGCAGGCCCAGGACAGGCAACTGTCTGGGGTTGTACAGGCTTGACTGGAGCAGGAGGGGGAGTTTAGATGAGGCCCGGTGGGGCTAAATTAAAACAGCCACCCAGTGGCGTGGAAGGGGAGCTCTGGGGGCTTCTGGAGAGGGCCAGCTCTCTTTGTCTCCATCTGTCAGGGCCCCTGCTCTCTCCCTCAAATTCTTATTTCCTCAGCACTCCCTTCCTGCAACTCTGCACCCCTATTTCCTGCCTGGCTTCTGTAGCTATGGGAAACCCGGACGTGGCATTGTGGTGAGGGGCAAAAGGCAAAGACCAGAGGGTGGCCAAGGTTTGCAAGCCTTCACACAGAGGTGGGGAGCCCCAGGCGGGGGGGGGGGGGGGGGGGGGACATAAAACCCCACAAGCACAGAGTCAGAAGAGCCAAGGCAGCATCGTACCCTGAGTGACAACTGCTTCCCAAGAATGAGTGCATCCCTGGGCTTCCCCGGGCTGGCTCCAGTCGTTCCAGAGGCTGGTTCTTCTAAACCCCAGGTCATCCAGCCTGGGACTTGCTGTGGGCAGAGGGCCTGGGGTGGTGAGGGTTACCTCTTAGGGGTATCTACTCTTGCCCATAATTCTGTCATAGCTCGTGGCACTAACTGTTGCTATGATTATTAAAGTCATTCTTTGGAAAAAAAAAAAGGGGAGGGGGGACAAGATTTGGGTTTTCTTACCAACTTGTTCAAATGGCAACAGACCAGGGTTGTAGCTCATTAAGTGTCCTAAAGATAAACAAAGGCTGCACATTGCTATTCCATTATTTCTGGCTTTTATAGACACACACAGAGATACACACACACAGAGACACACAGACACACGCTGAACATTCAAAGGAAATAAAATCTTCTCATGAACTCAAGTTGAGGAGGAAAGAAGACAAACATATTTTCCATAGGAATGGCCTTTCACCTCCTTAAAATTCTGCAACTTGGTTCAGGACAAATAAAGGGGAAACTGCTGGAATGTCTGAGCCGCCCCAGCAGTCCTGAAGATTGAGGCCTCAATGGGAGGTTTTCAGCAGCAGAGCTGGCTCAGGGCGACTTGCCTGCTCCATTTCTTTATTAACACCACCACCTACAGGGACTGCTTTGAATAGGACCGTGTGGCGTGGCCCATAAAGCCTCGCAAGAAAAACAACATTCAGAACAATTGCACCACATTTTTTTTCAACTTCCTGTTTATTAATATTTTATCTAAGAGCAGAACAGAAGTCTGCATAAATGGGGGAAAAGAAAACAAAAGCGCTCACTATAAAATCTTACAATACACACACAAAACACCTTTTCAAATGCTGCTTCATTTGGGTTTTTTGTGCTTTTGTGTGTGTGTGTGTTGGTTTGTTTTTTTTTTTATTGAACCCATTCCAGGTCTTCAAATGCCTCCGAGAACAGAGGTTAAGATGAAATAAATGTAATTCATGATCTTATAAAAATTATACATCATTAAAAAATTTTTTGAAGTGCGCTTGTTTTCTGTACATCTGTAAGATACATCCATATTCATTTCTACTGGAAAAGTCCACACTTCATCAGTGAGACTTTGCATTTTTGCTAGATATACCCATGAATGCAGTAAAGACACAAACGTCTCCTAGAAACTTTGTGGCAAATCTTGGGGTATTGGAGAAGGATGAGCGGCTGGGATCAGATGGCAGGGTGTCCTCTGAGCTTTGCAGGCTCAGAGCTGAGACACCTGTATTTCTCCTTGTAAGACCAGGCTCTGGAGAACACCGTTCCAGCTAAGACAAGAGATCATTATTAATCATCAGCAACTTCTGCGAACCTTCCCTTCTTCCTTAATCCGGCCACCATGCTGTTCTTCAGGACCCTTTCCCGCCCATGTCTGCACAAGGCTCAGGGCCAATGAGATCGAGGGAATAGAGAATGAATGACCATACTCTGACCTTGATGGTCACACTTTCTCTTAAAAACAGCCTAAAAGGCACAGTTTATCTTTGTGGGCAGGTGTTCATCAAAGTCCTAGGCCCACTTCCATGGAACTTTCTTTTATATCTCTTGTCCTAACATCCACAGAGTCTCATTTACTTTGAATAGTTTCAATATCCTGTTTTCTCTACTCAAGAAGGACATTAAAAAAATTGGGACTATCAACTCAGAGAATTGCCTCTGATTTTTTTTCTATGCCCCAGCAATTAAGGATTTTATGATTATTTGCTCTCCATGTCCTGTTCTCTTATGACGTTAGCATGCAGGGCCTTGCTAGGTATTCCTGATACCAATTACCTTGTTCACATGAAAATGAGAAGGCATAAGTGAGAGGAGGCCTCTACTGTACAGGGTAACAAGGGAACGTATCTGCGGATAGGGAAGGCATAAATCAAGGCTGAAATGTGAACTTAGCACCGATCAAGACCAGTTTAACTAATCAGAAACAGACTGTGAGGGCTCTCGCAGAACAAGTGTCTTTCTGAAAAGTGCAGTGAGGGACTACAACTCAAGTAAATAATCATGTTAAACAGTGAAGCTACCCAATAGCACAGCAGCCATCATCTGCTTGCTGGTTGTAATCATTGGGAACTCACTGGATATGCCTGGAACATGGATGACAAAGAAATCCCAGGTTGTTCTGTTTTGCCAAGGGGCCTGGGTGAACCCTCTTCATGATCAATTCTGGGAAAGGGGGCTCCTACTGGAAAGAACATCCCTGTGGCATTCTTGATCAGCAAACATAGATGAACCTGTAGGTGATACTCTCTGCTAAGGGAGGGCTGATTCCTTGAGCATAAGAGTGGACAAAACATTTCATCAGCATTGCTAAGTCCTTCTGAAGCAACTCACTGTCTCAAGCTACGTGACACTTTGAAAAAGTTAGAAAGACAAAGTTCCTGTGTCCACTTCAAAGAAAACACACACACACACACACACACACTGTGGATGTATCAAATAAATCCTTCTCAGACACAAAAGACAACATTTTATGCCAATAAGGTAGGAGCTAGGCGCCTGGCACCAGGAGCTGGGGTTTGCTGGGAGGAGGCAGGAGAAACAAGGGAGACAGTCTGTGAAAAGGAACTGTCCCGCCACTAATTTTCACACCGGGTTTAGGAATAATGGACATGATGCTCAATGACTAAGGGACTACTGTGTGAGCTACCTTGGTCCCTCTTCCAGCCAGCTGGTCTAGTCAGAGGGAATCACAGCACTTTTTGCAGGGAATGCTGGGACAAAAGCTCTTTTCTGCTGGATCTGGACCCTGAAGGACATGGAAGTGGCTGCCACCCAGAGACCATTTGAGAGTTGAGGCTGTTTTCGAAGCAAGTCAATACAGCAGAAACTGAGCCAAAAAGAGACAAGAAACAGAAGACAAAACATCCTGACTTCATTTGAGCAGTGTCTATACCAACCCTGCTCTGAGATTCTTTACTCAAGATGGTAAATTCTAGATTTTGCTGAAACCACTTTGAGTTGGGTTTTCTGTCACTTTTAACCGAAAGACTCTTAATCAAATCAGAAATGACTCTGCAGTTGTATACTATCCACTGTTAAAGGAGAGGACTTACAGGTATGGGTTCTTCTTCCTTCAAGAAGTATTTGGCCTCATTCCATAGTCTGTCCCATTTAACTAAAGATACAGAAGTGTGTATGGAAAGATCCAATGAAATCCAATGGGAGGCAACTCTTAAGAGTGCCTCCATGCCCTAACATGATGAAAACTTCTATGCTCAAAGATGTCACTCCAGGTTTCCCAGGTATGTCCCTCTGAGACTCCTTTTTATTACATGTTTATAAGGGAAATTGGAAGTTAAAACATACAGAAAATAACAGAAACCCAGGTTAAACAGTTGGTTGACCAAGTAATGACCAGGGACTCTCTGATTTAATTATTAGAATTCCCCCAATTTTCAAATTTATTTCTCATCCAGCCATTTTATAAAACACCAGTTCCCTCTTCCCCAAGGATTTTATTTTGGGGTTTCCATATTCTATGCTATGGAATCTGACCAAGTAGAACAGAATAATGCTTGAAGAGCTTAGCATACAAAGGCTCTTGATTTTCATAGTAGAACAAATAATGACTTCTATGTTTCCTGACATTATTGGTTTCTTGTTGAAACTCAGAACAGCTCAGTATAACAAGGGCTTCTGAAAAGTGTTCACAGAGACTAACTTTGAAATAACAAGAAATATGAATCCAACTTTGATCAAAGTGTATTCTTTAACAATGTTCGTGATACTGTAAGCTTTGGTTCACTTTGTAGAAACAACTCTAATTATAAGGGCATCTGCTGAGATTTGACATTTGATCTGCCCTGATCTTTCATTCATTCGTCACTGTGCAACTCTGAGTATAAACAACAAGGGCCATGACATTGAACCAGGAGTTTAATGTGAAACCAAGATGCGCCTAAGCTAAGGGCCCGGGAGAGAACCCCAACCAGCTTCCCACTGACAGTGGCTGAAGAGCAAGGAGCCGGTGACATTAAAACACCAGTGGCCAGGTCATGCCGGGGAGCCCATCAGAGAGAGAGGCAGTCCCCTACTGTTACCCATGCACCTCCCCCTTCATGGCCTCTTTGGTCTATGAATGGATTCTGATCATGGGTACCCCAATTCAGCCAGTCTTTACTTTCCAGGGCAAAAAGCCTCTATCTGGTGCTAGGAACACACTAGATCCTCCTAAAATTTTACCTGCAGATACAATGAAGGTGTGAATACTGAATTCCTTAGGGAACAGCTTATTCACCTTCACTTGACAAGTAAGGGGAGCTGGTGTCTGTCCAGTTGGATCAGAGCCTTTGTGGGCTTATCTCCAGGTAGAGTCCCAATTTTCTCTTCCATCAGAGGTCCCTGTCTACCCCTCCAGGAGAGAACATTAACATAAAAGGAAGGTAAGAACCCCCTTCATTTCCCATTGCCCATCAGAGATCCACTAGCCCCTTGTCAAGGTTTCTTGTGGTTCCCCGGCCTGGCTCCTCTCCCTAGGTCAGAGCTCCAGAGCCTTCTATCAGTCTTCCTATAAAGTCACTTTGGCCATGGAACTCCTCTGCTCAAGGACTCCAGTGTGCCCTACTACCTCCAGCATCAAATTTAAATTCTCTGCCCAGGTTGAGAAAGAGCTGCATGGATTGCTCTTACCCTAGCCATGAAACATTTTCTTTCTCCTATCCATCTATCTTTGCTTTTATTCAACAAACATATTGGGCACTCATATGAGTTTGCTCAGGCGGCCAGTGCACCACACACTGCGGGGCGTAAACAACAGAAATTTATGTTCTCACAGTTCTGGAGGCTAAAAGTCTGAGATCAAAGTGCTGGCAAGTTTGACTTCTTCTGAGGCCTCTTGGCTTATATAGAGCTGCCTTCTTACTCCGTCCTCACATGGTCTTTCTTATCATGGGTTGTATCCTAATCTCCTCCTCTCGTAAGGACACCAGTTGCATTGGATTGGCATCCACCCGAAATGACCTCATTTTAACTTAACCACCTCTTTAAAGACCCCAGCTCCAAATTCAGCTGCATTCTGAAGTGGGTTCGGACTTCAAAAGAGGAATCTGGAGTGGGACACAGTTTAGCCCAACATGACGCCACTAAGATAGCCTGGGATGGGGTACGGAAGGAGAGGACAGGCCAGAGATGGGGACAAAGATGGAAGCACACGGTCACTGTTCTCACACGGATAAAATCTCCCTGTTCCTGCAGGAGGACAGTCCAACTTTCACCTGGCTCATAGCTGTCCCGCCCCGGCCTTCACCCAGCGGCCTCTCAGACTCCCTCTATTCCCTCCATCTACTCCGACTTTCAAGGTTCACCAACATCTTTCCTTTCCACGGAGCACTACCTTGCTCTCCCTGAGGCTCCACTGCCACCAACACCTCCTCCCCACGCTCACCCCCTTCCTGCCTTGCAGACTTGGACCTGCCCAGGAAGAGCCAGCACAGGGCTGCGCACTGCAGGCACTAAAGGCTTAGTTCTCATGGGGATACAATTCTTTCCCGCTACTTTCTAATTTGTAAATGCCACCAAAGGGCAGGAGGGGCACCTGGCTTCTCCACAGCCTGGCTCTGCCTCTTTCGGGTGATTGCTACCCATGTCAGAGCATTCCAAAAACCATGTTTTTCATGACTCAGGGAAAGCATTCTAGTGCCAATAAGTGAAATTCCCAGGCAGCATATCTTGATGAAATATTCTGCTTAATGTTATATTTTTACCCACTTTATGCCCCAAACTGCGTGCATGAGAAGTGACCTCTTACAACATGGAATGGGAATGCCAGCCTCATCGACACTGACCTTGTAACACTGGATGAGATCTAAGAAGATTGAAACTAACCAGGTCCTTCAAAGTATAATGTATCTTTAGGTGTGAACAAATGACCCTTGTTAACACTATTCTTCTACTGTCATTAGCAAAAGCCACCAGCCAACACAGAAGTCCCAACCCTTCCTGGCTTCCAAAACCTCAACTTCTTTTTGAACATGCTGGGGATGCCAGCAGACAGAACCCTCAGAGTTGGCATCTTTGCTCCCAGAAGTGCTTCATTTATAGTGTGGTTTAGTGACATGGTCAACAATCTGGCTTCAAATCCAGGCCCTGCCACCCACCTGCTGTGTGACCTTGGACAAGTTATTTAACCTCTCTATGCCTCATTTTCTTCATCTGTAAAATAAGTATCAACATAGGATCTCTCTCATGGATTATGTGAAGATGAAATGAGATCATCCCCATGATGAACCTGGGTCCAGAACCTGGCACACATTTGGTCCTCCGGAAACATGAGTGTTGATATTACATTATCTTTCACGACTGTCTGTCCTTCCAAACTGTGAACTTCCCAAGGACAAGAGCACTATTCCTTAGCGTGGCAAGGTACGTGGGGCATAATTATCATCCAGGTAATGTTTGTGGAAATAAGCATATGAAGTAATGCAATTCTAGTTTTAAAAATGTCTTTTCCTGCATCGGGCTCTCTGCTCAGTAAGGAGCCTGCTTCCTCCTCTCTCTCTCTCTGCCTGCCTCTCTGCCTACTTGTGATCTCTGTCTGTCAAATAAATAAATAAAATCTTCAAAATGCAAAAAAAAAAAAAAAAAGTCTTTTCCTCCTTCTTCCAAAATGTAACAAGAAAAGTAACAGAAACCAGTTAAAAAGTTTAAGTTAACTACATAAAGCCCTCTTTTGGCCTCATCCACAAGGTCTCAGTGCAGATACTCCACAAATGCCCACAGGAATTGCACACGTATCACCTTCCTTTCAGATTTGCATAAAAATAAATGTTTTTAAATAAGCAGTTGATGGAAAAAGCTATACCTATTACGAAAAATTGACAAGTTCATACCACGGTGTTCATCCTGAGGTCAAAATGAACAGCGACTGAAATTTATAACTGAAAGTTCCCAGAGAGCACCTCTCTTGTTGTTACCACCACCTCCCTGCAGCCCTCCTGCCCACGCCAAAGCCTGTCTCAGGACGGGCTGTGACTCTCAGGTGCTGAGTCTGAGTTACCCTCTCCACCCCCACATTTTAATAGTAGTTATATTTTCATTATCTGGGGACTTAAAAAAAGTGATACAAGTCTAGCTATAAGTACAAAAGAATTCGTGTTATTTATATTAACAGAGCGCCTATGTCACAGAACACACAATGCCAGAGACCTTGGCTATCTAGCTATTTGCAGAGGCTGACAAGCAGGTGGACTTCAGAGTCCGCAAAAACATCACCGGCCGGCTGGCAGAAGACAGAGCAAAAAGAAACACAGCTAGGAAAGGCTTCTATTCCTACCATGGTGTAAGGAGTACATATATCTTATAGGGGAAAATCTGGTACTTTGGGCAAATCACTCCTGTACCAACAACATTCTGGTATTATGCCCCCAACTCACCCTGCCACTTAGAGACACTTGCTAGCCCAACAGGACAGGAACTCTAACTGCTGTTAACTGTCCAGTCACTAGTAACCAGCATGCCCTGCAATGGTTCAGGGACACAGAACAAGTGGGTCAAACTGCTGGTCCACGGAGCTCCCTTTAGAACAGCCCTGGGGCTCTGAGCCGGTCTCCCTAGTGAAACAATGCGTCGGGAGCATCACGGACGGGGGTAGGGGGGTGGGGGGGGGATCGGGGTTTGGAATACTCAGGCTGACTCAGAAACTGACTCAGGGAAAAAGAGAGAGAGAAGAAAACCAGCAGCAGCAGCAGCAGCAGCAGCAACTCTTTAAAAACAATTTGTCCCCATTTATCAAGACGTGTCTTGCCACCCAGGAGGAGACCCCAGGGAGACAGGTTCGACCACGCGTCGGGGACAGGGAAGGCGCCCTGTGTCTCCTCCCAGCCCGAGCTCCAGGTGTTTCTTCTGGTTTCACACTCGGTGCCCTGGCGCCTCCGCCTTGCCATCCCGCGGCCCCCGTGGGCGGCCGCAGGGCGCCAGTGCCGGCGGAGGCGTCCGTGGGCGGCAGCGCTGACGTTGGGAAACAAGGCCCCACCCACACAGCCCGGGTTTCAGTTTCGCCGCGCGGCAAACACCATTATGCAAATTACTTTCCTCGCCCCCGCCCCCGCCCCCCGCTCCCTCCGCCCCGCCCGTGGCCGTCTTGCATATTCATTCCTCGCTCTGAAGTTAATGCGAACCCGAGGCAGGCTAAGGATTTGCATCCTATTTACTTTAAAATGTCCAGGTGCAATTCTGAAACAAGATTCTCCTTTCGGAAGGGCGACTGCGCACATAAAGTCATGAATTAGCAGCGGTGTCAGGAGTCAAGAAAGCCGCGAGGCTGACGCCAAACTGAAACCCAGCGTTCAAGGGCACCCAAATGGAAGGAAGGAGGCGGCTGGGGGCGCGTTCGGACTCCTTCCAGTGGGTCCAAGCGGACGCCGGCCCCACCAAGAGTGGGCACAGCCCGGCCCTTCGGGCGGCCCTGGCCGCTTCTAGGATCTCGTGGGGTTTGGGGGGGAAACATCTGGTTCACGTTCAGGTCACATTTTCGAATTTGGGAAGCGCACTTTGCCCGTTCTGTGGGATTCACTTACAGTTCAGCTCAAGTGACTTGAGCTAACGTCCACTCACGAAAAAGTCCCAACCGGACCCAGGGTTAGTACAGTCTGGAGGGCCAAGGGGTGCCACAAGGACAGGTTTTTCCTTTGCCCTTACGTTCAATGGATTACTTAGGGACATCCTCGCCTGACTTTTAGACCAGAATAATTCTTTGAAGCTGAAATCATTCTTATTTCATATATGAGAGGCACATAAATCTTAATGGATGATTTGGGATGTTTTTCTGAAGACGCCAGGGCTTCCATCAGCAGACACGCTGCAGGAGCCATTTGCAGGATAGTCATTTCTACTTCCCTCAAAGACAGTCTTCCTTGCTCCCACTAGTAGCTGGTTTCACTTTCAGGGTGCATTTGCCGGGTTCGGGGAGAGCTCACAGCTGCGGTGAAGTGACTGATGACTCTGTAAATTATCCTGAGTGCAAAGGAAATCTAGCTCATTTATAAAAAGCTCTTAAAATAATTATAAACTAAAACTGCAGGTGGGAAACTTTTATAAGACAAAAACTACTGAAGCACAGACGCCTTTCGGAAAGCCCCGAATAGTAAGAAATCCTCAAGTGACTTGTCACTCAACTTAAAGCAGACCCGCCTTGAGTGTGGCATTCTCATGCCTTCACCATAAGATCAATTGAATGGAAGGCAAGACAAAGCCCACACTTCCTTGCAAGGGATTCTGAACAAACTCAGGGGCTTGTCTGTGCCTCCGGGAAAGGTCATGGGCATGAAGCCAGGTTGAGGAGACCTATGGCTGTAGCTCTGAGCTGTCTACTAATTAATTCCCTGCCAGGCACCAGCCTGAGCACTGTCCCTGCTCAAGGGATGGAACCACGAGATGGGTTCTGTTTCCATTTCTAGGTGATAAAACCCAGGCTTTAGAAAGGTTAAGTAACTCCCCTGGGGTTCTGAAAATTCAGGACTCAAGGCATTTGTTTTGACCCCTATGCATGATCACATCGATGGGGAACAAAACTACCAGATGTAAAAATTCTGTCCAACCTCTGAAAGCCATTTCCTTAAGAATGGTTTTCCTTTCCCTGCCATGTGCAGGCAGGCTCATGGCTGCCCAGCCCTTCCTGGTCTAGCCACATGTGGGTAGCTCTGGGGTGTGGCATGAGGGACCTCCGTGCTTCCACACACCAAAACCGTGTTCTTCAACAGCCTCGTCAATAAAAATACCAGGCGCAGGGTGGAGGATGGGGCGTTGTTGATCTTGCCACAGGAGTCTTTCCCATTCCTGGCCTGCAGAGAACCCCTTTCCTTTTCTTATCCCTGGATGGAATCTGAGAATCTGGGTCTCTTTCCCACTCTGCAAAAGACTCTTGTCCTCTCCCTTCTTTTCCTTCTTTCCTGTGAAGCTTTGAGAGCACCATTCTGCAGCTGCGGGCTGATGCAGGGAAGGGAAAAGGGTCTCTAAATCCCTGGTGGGAACATCAGTGGATCCTCACATTGAGTTGCGCAAAATGGTACATACTGGTGTTCGCAGTTACGAGACTGTCAGTTCTACTCATCTCAGAGTTGCTCCCAGGGGAGGGTGAATAAGCTTTCACTGGATGTCCTGGGCACCTTCCCTGGGACCAGCCTTCTGTGAGAGTTTCTGAGGTCCAAATGCCTGTCCCTTGGGCTTGACCGACAACCTGCTCTCAAGTCAGAAAACACCTTCACAGGGACTCACATCAACCCATCTGCTCAGGGTAATCTGGGGTAGAGGGTTGAAAGGACCAAATGGCTCAGGTATAGTTAGCAAATAACTGATTCTTTTGGACATTACTGCTGTAGATCCAACAGAGAAAGATTGAACCCCGTGAAATCTTTATTCTTTGTGATAGGAAAGATTCATTAGAATCTAACACCAATGATTTTCAGAAAAAAGTCAATCATTGGAGACATTTTAAAAAAGTGAATTAAGTTGTATAAAATCCCCCTGCCCATCCCTTCCAAGGAAGGTGGATTCTGAAGCTGTCCGGGATAACCATCAGTAGGTTTTAGGGTGAAGAAGAGATCAAAGCTGGAGCAAAGCAAAACACCTCACCAGCCAGCTGCCTAAGAGAAGGGAGATATCTCCAGAGGGTAGGACCCCAAGTTGGGGTGGAGGAGAAGGGAGACATGGAGGTGAAGCAGAGCGGACCAGAAGAGGTATGCTGGGACAGGTTGTAACACACAAGCCAGCCTTGGGGAGCAGAGGTGCAGGAAGAGAAAAGTGGCCAAGGGGAGCTTTCAAGAGGCTCTGCCAGGCAGGTGTGATGTCACCTCCTTCTCCAGCACAGTAAGGACAATGCAGTGAATGCTCTCATCTCAGTGCCCTCTGGGGGGCTTTGAATCCAGCTCAGGGTCAAGACCTGGACTGGAAACTTGGCCATAGTTTCTCTGGCCATTTTCCAATTACAGTCAATATGAGTAGATTAGGCAATTTCACCATCGGCCTCAAATTCCTATTTTTCGTAGGAAGTTAAACAGGAGCATTGAAAAATTTCCCTCAAATAACTCTTTAGGAATTTAAATATATTTCTATACATGTATCCATTTCTATATATTTTTGTAAATACACCCATATAATAAGTGCTACTTATATATACAACAGATGTAAGGTTGGCTACGTGATTTCAGACAGTCATGATAAAGGAGTGTATCAGTCAGAACAGGCTAGGCTGTGTTGCCGTAACAAACACTACCTCCCATATCTTAATAGCTTATCCCAACAGAATTGTACTTCTTCCTCATGCCATGTATCCAACACTTATTTATTTTGCTAAAGCAAGTCCCATGGGTGTGTGTAACTTCACAAAGGTTGGGCAACTACCATTCTGCCCTGTGTGTGCAAGAGAAAAGAGACAGAATGCCCATAATGATACCAGTGACTGCCGGAGGGAGTGATAGGTGAAGAGAGGAGAAAAACAGCTCGGAAGGCCCAAAAGCACGCACCTGATGAGACTGGAGCCCCCCCTTCCCAGACTGGATCCCCCCTTCCCAGGCCTGGCATACTGCTAAGTAATTAGCTGCCTCTTCTTACTTAATCCTTACAGCTACCACATGCGGTGAGCGCTGTCAAAAGACCCCGCACTAACTGAGACCAGGGAAGGTTAAAAAGTTTGGCCAAGATCAGACTGCAAGCAAGTAGCAGATTTTAGAT
Source organism: Mellivora capensis (assembly GCA_004024625.1). Classification (NCBI taxonomy): domain Eukaryota; kingdom Metazoa; phylum Chordata; class Mammalia; order Carnivora; family Mustelidae; genus Mellivora; species Mellivora capensis. The sequence goes on along the minus strand of PISX010000358.1, from coordinate 206,395 downwards.
TAAGAGCAAGGGCTCTCTGACCCCAGACCTGGGCCAGTAACCACCCTGCCAGCTGTGTTTCAATGGATGGAGGAGAAGGTGAGGTGTTCCTGCGACTCTAAGAATGCAGGCTCCAGAAGAGCATGGTTGTGTAGACTGAGTCCCTAGAAAAAGGATGGATCAAGAAGGCTGGGAGGCTCTCAGATGCTTAATTCTCCCCTACAACAGGGCATGGCCCTTATGAAGAAGAGCTGGATACTTATGGAGAGTGTCATGGCCACACGACCAGCATAGCTCAAATGAAAAAGATGTGAATGAAAGACGGAATGCTGGTACAAAAGGGAGCCAGTGCCTACCCGCCTATTGGGAGCCAGTGCTCTACACATAGTAGGTGCTCAGTTTATGTTTTTAAAGGGAACTCAACAGAGCCCTGGTGGAGTACTTTCAGGAAGGAACAAATCAAAATGGGCTACAGAGAAACAGAAGAGAGGGGCTCACGATAGAAAGCAGAACTCCTCCACTTCTATTTTATCTACTTTGTCAGTCAAAATAATGCTAATACCATGCAGAGGACTGTAGTTGTCAGAGTTCTCCAGAGAAACATAACCAACAGAATATATATGGGGGGTGGAGAGAAAGAGAAAGATTTATTTTAAATAAGTGACTCATGTAATAATGGAGGCTTGACAAGTACAAAATCTACAAAGTAGGCCTGGTTGGAGACCAGGAAAATTGGTAGGTTGGAGACCCAGGAAAGAGTTGTGGTTTGAGTCTGAAGGTCATCTGCTGGCAGAATTCCCTCTTCTTCAAGGGACCTCAGTTTTTTCCTATTTTGGCCTTCTGCTGATTAGATGAGGCCCATCTACCTTATGGCGGCATGCAGCTTTACTCCATGTCTATGGATTTAAATTTTAATCTCATCTAGAAATTACTTCACAGAAACATCTAAGATAATGTTTGGCTAAATATCTGGGAGCTGCGGTCTAGCTAGGTTGACACAAAAAAAGTAAAGCATCCCAAGGACCACAGACAGCAAGTGAGACAACTGAGGCCCAGGATGGGGGGGGGGGTGGCAACGGAATGGGTACCTGGATGACGCAAGCAGGGTCCTGCCTCCCACCTCAGTGACCTGCAGCATGCAGCCAGCATGTGGACCCTGGTGAGCTATTCCAGCATTCATAGACACGGGCAGTTCTGGGGGCCACAAAGGGCAAGAAGGTAACTCCAGAAACTTTGACCCTTAAGTTTACCCTTGACACAAGGTTCTAAAATGTCAAAAATCATGCTTCAGAAGACCTCAGAAAAATAAGTAGCATGTCCCAGGAGTCAGGCAGGTCACAGGCAGCTGATCTCATTTTCTTATGGCAGGGGCTTGAGAATGGTAAATCAAGGAAATAATGGCGAATAGCTTATCTAGGCTTCAGCAAGACACCACTGAAGGAATCCTAGAGGCCACAATGGAGAAATCCATTCAGGAACAAGTTTAACAGTTTCACAGTTAGTTGACTGAGCCCAGAATTCTAACTGGCATCAAGTGGTGGGCTGTCTCCCTCCAGCCACCCTCCAGGCCCCCATTTTTAGCCCTGCCCTGTCCACTACTTCTCAGTGACGTGAGAACAACATGGTCAAAGTGTTTGTCAGATCTACTGATGACCCATCCCCCCAGGGAGTACAGTTATTGACTTACAGACAGAATACCAGAAGATTTTGATGGGATAGGATAATGGCTTAAATATTCTATAATAATGTTTAATAAAGGCATTATTAGGTTATACACTTTTGGATGCAAAAAAAAACCAATTTCATAAGTTTAAAGTATAGGAGACTTGTCTTTTGCAGCAGAAGTTAAAGAGGGAAAAAAACCTTACAGGATTATATTAACAATAAATGCATTATTGGAGAAAGTGTAATGTGGCCACCAGCTAAGGGCAACAGCTCCAGGGGGCTTCGTATGGCATGAGATGGTGGCCCGTTCTGCTCTGGGCTGGTCAGATCTCACCTGAAGCATCCTGTCTCTTTCTAAGATCTGCAGTTTCAGAAGGATGCAAGCAGTGGAGAATATTTAGGGGAGAGTTGCCAGACAATGGAGGGATTCGTTTATTAGATATGAAGCAGTCTAAGGCAATTTGGGCTTGGGAATGTCTTGGAGGAACATGAGAAGAGCCGGACTGAGCTGTGTTGCACCGAAGGACAGAACAGGGATCAGAAATTGCCAGAGTTCCAATAAACAGATTGGTTCAACAAAAACCAGAATTTCCCAGCCATTAGAGAAGGTGGTCTGGCATCTGGTCATGGGAGGGGACATCACAGAGTCAAGAGATAGAGGTTTGTATGAGGTGAGCCTAGAAAAGGAATTCTAGCTTTTTGAAATATCACAGCATGTGTAAATAAGAGTAAAAATAATCATGTAGCTGACATTTTCCATGCATCTTCTCAGTACTGAGCTCTGTGTTAAGAGTTTTACATTTAACATTAGCAGCAGCCTTGGAAATAGGTGCTATCATTTACTTCTTGGTAAATGGACGAGGTAAATGGACAAGGACGATGAGACCTAGGGATGCAAACTGAATAATCTTACTTGCCTGACCAGTTAGTAGTGTGCTACAAAATTCAAACCCTGGTGTGTGGGACTCCAGTGATAAAAGAGCCAATGCTCTTAAGGGAAGGGCTGAGTGCATTATATTTAAGAGCATAAACCAGAAGAAAAAGTCTCAGAGAAAGGGAACTGTCTTACTCAATTCCTATGGGAACAGAACTCATAGGAGAAAATATCAAAAACTGCAAAACAAAATAAAGCCCGTAAACCCAGAGCAGAATTCAGGACAGAAGCATCTCCAAAGATAGCCAACCCTTTGGAGGATGATCATGGACAATGTAAACTTGAGAGGTGTAAGGAAAAGACTCATGGAAGGTGGGCAGGAAGGAAGCCAGGACTGGTCAATGATCTGGCTGACCCCGAGAGCTATCTCCATCAGAGGGAACAATAGGTCCCAGCCATTAGGCAGGTGATACAGCCCTCTGCCACAGGACTAGAGGGTCCTTCTCAGAAAACTAGGGGTACCTGTGGTCTCACAAACACGAGAATCATACCCCACCTACTTGCAATTGACCCTGGATCAAATTGGTAGAGATGAAAATGTACTATTTGAAACCGGAAAGGGATCTGACACTTTCAGTAGAATTCTGAGTTTTTGTAGCAGTCAGATTTAAAGCAGAGAAGCCAGCAATGAAGAATGCAAAGGTGAAGAAATTTTGTCTTTATAATTGATCATGATGATGTCAATTGGCTGGACATTGCATCTAGCTGCTTCTTGTGTAATTCATCCATAGGTGAGAGAAATACATGGAAATGAGTCTTATATGCATTACCTCAAACAAACGGTTATGGTCTGAATTGTGTTCCACTAAAATTTATTATACTGAAGTCCTAACCTGCGGTATCTCAGTACAATACTGTATTTGGAGATAGTGCTTTAATAGAACTAATTAAGGCAAAATGAGGTCATACAAGAGGGCCCTAATCCAAGACCCAGACCAGCACATGCACAGAGAAAAGACCATGTGAGGACACAGGGAGAAGGTGGCCGTCTGCAAACCAAGGGGAGAGGCCTCAGGAGAAACCAAACCTGTCAACACCTCCATCTTGGACTTTCAGCCTCCGGGAATCTGAGCAAATAAATTTCTGCTGTTGCAAGGTGCCCAGGATTTATCTCTCTTGGGCCATCGGACGCCACTGAGTCAGCCCCAGCCTGTAAGCTTTCAGAGGTCCTTCAACCCACATAATCTCAGTCAACATGTGAACTTGGATTTCACAAAACTTAGTAATGTCCTTCTGGTGGGATCCTAAGTAATAAGGAAAACAGTATAGAGCCAGGACTTCAACATGGGACAGCACAAAAGCACACAGACAGACAGACAGACACACCCTCCCCCAGAATTAGCTTGGAATAGGTGGAGAGAAGCAGCTGAATTTCAGGTTGAACACTGATAAGTCTGATGACAGAAGAAAAGTGCCACCAGCATTACAAAAGGAAAGACCACAGATAGGTAGTTTGGAGTTATATTAGTGCTGTAATATGTGATTAATAAAGATTGATTAAAAATAGGTTGGTCCTTAAGACAAGGGAATTCTCTTGCTACTTGGAACCAGTGGAACCCACAGCTCCCAGAGCCCCCCGTCCTGGAATCACACATATTTGCATGTTGACGTTGTTAATAAAGGACTATGGAGATAATTCAAACAAGCCCTGGGGTTTGGAAGTCATGGTTTCTGCTGCTCAAGATTCCATTTTTAAGCTCTTCTTTTGCAAAAGCTTTTCAGGTGCACAGTGCATTTTATGGATGCTTAATAGAGTGACAAATTCCATGTGAGAGATTTTAGAAACTGTCAGGTGAAGTGAGCCAGCTGGGGCAATGGGGGTTCTTCTCCCTGTGGCTGCTGCATGGGCTCTCAAGGTAATCCTCCCAAGGGAGTTCCAGCCATGGTTTGAGCAACATCAACCTTGGCAGAAACCTGTGCCCTGAGGGCTCTTCCATAAGGGGCTGTCCTCATTTGTGTATTTGTGTCATAGTAGCCAGATGGGAATCAACCCACTTCTCCTGCTGAGTCCTGTACCTCTATCTCTGTGCTGATCTACCTGTCGAAGGGCACACAACAGGGCCCGGGGTACACATAGCCTGGACACGCCTCCCACCCCACCTGGACACGGCTCCTGCCTGGACACGCCTCCTGCCTGGACACGCCCACCTCATGCCTGCATACACACTGACTTCTGCCCCCAGACAGCCTTCTGTGTCCTCCGCTACACGTCCAAAGCCACCTGCCTCTCAGGGCCTGGTCCTGATGGTGTCTCCTTTGCCAGCACTGTGGGCCTCAGGGTAGTCATCTTCCAATCCCTTTCCAGGGTTCTCCCTTCCTCCTTCATGCTTTCATAATTCAGACTGCTCTCCTTCAAGGTTGCAAGTTGCTTCCACCAGGATTCCTCTCTGATTCTCTGCTGCAGCCTCATCAGTAGTACCTTCGTGCTTAATGAAATAATGGTGGCTTTTTGCCTCATTCCTATCTCATTAATTCTTCACGCAATGCAGAAATATTTCCCGTAGAATATTTTGGTGCTCTTTATAATGTAAGATGACTATCCTATCTGCTCTTTCAAGCACTAAGAACTGTCCATCAGTCTGTCCTGGTTATGAACCTTGGCAGCGGATGGATTCAAATTTCAGGAACCAGATGTCTGCATAGGAGGGCACACTAGTGCATGTTCATACATAAATGTGAACACACAAAAATTTATGCATGAGAGGAGGCAGTAAGGGGAATGTATGGACCAAAGAGGTCAACTGAATTTCTTCAGGAGATTGTCTAGAGGGGCTGCATTCGATCCAAACATAGAGCCTCGGTCTAGGAAATGCTGTTCCTCAAATGCTCTTCGTCTTATGCATGAACACGAAGTGCCAAAACCCGTGGCTTCCAAACCACAGGGCTTGTCTGAATTATCTTAGTCCTTTATTAACAAAGTCAATGTGCAAATTTGTGAGATTCCAGGATAAGCAGTTCAACGAGCAGTGGATTCTGTTGGTTCCAAAGAGCAAAAAGAGCCAGATCCGGTTGGACGAGGCCTTACTGGAGCCATGTGTGTAAAACTCTGCTCCCTGGGGCTGTTGTTGCTGACCAGCCACAGCGAGCTGTCCATCACAGCCAGAAGGCCTGCTTGTGCCTCTCCCTTCTCCTGGTCACTGCTCATCCTCCATGTAGATGGCTTTCGAAGGAGTGGGTGGCAGTGTGCTCCTGGCACGCCGGTGTTCCCCCATGCTATCTGCTGGCTCCCCAGCCAGTACACCCTTGAGGGAAAGAGGGGGAACCCCTCTGTAATATTCTTAATGTGCCAGTGGGAGAAACTCTTTCCACTCCATGCCCACCCCTCGCATGGTCATAGCCATCCTCCTGACCCATCTGTACAGGCCCAGGTGTTACCATCTGTTCCAAGTTTTCGAAATGTCAGTGGTGACGTGGGCGGCCTGGAGTTTCAGAACTCAGCCAGTTGTCCGTGATGCCACCTCTACCTTGACCTTGTGGGTCTGTTGGCTGCCTTGCCACCTGGGTCTGTTCCTTCCTGGCCATGCCAAGCTTCCATGTTGAGGCTGCCTTCCTAGAGGGTGACCGGTCTCCAGGATGTCTTCAGTTCTTCCCACAAAGTCATCTTTCTAAAGCTGTGCATTCATCATCCTATCCCCTGCTCAAAACCTTTAAGCGCTGTACACACACACGCACAAATGTAGGTTGTCTGCAAGTGAAAGGCCCAACACTATGGTCTGCCTCTAACAAACTGCCCCAGCCTCCTCTTTCCCCCAAGCCTGCCCTCACCAGCCAGCCCTAGATCCACCACTTGTCACTATCCTTGGCCTCTTACCATGCCACTCTTCCCATCTGGGAAGATCTAGGGATCTTCTCTGATTTTTAAAATTTTAATCCAAATGTCACTCTCCTTTATCCCATACTAACATATTCCTTCTAAACTTCTATAACATGGGTATGTTTTGTCCCAAAGTGCATTCTTTGGAACTCTGGTCCTATAAAATTCTCCAAGAAAAAAAGAGGGGAAGGTTCCATCACCACCTACATTTAGGATTTACTGTCTATGTTATGGCATTTGGGATATTTACAAAGCATGGCCAAAGGCTCTGAGAAGTTCTGCTATTAAAAAAAAAAAAAGTTTCTGTTAAATCAACCTGGAGTTCTTCATTCTACACTTGATTGTGGATTCTCTTGGGCCATAGTTTATTGTGTTCTACACCACTCACTGGTGCCTTCCTCCCCTCCATTGCCACATTATCAATAACTGACCCACAGGTGGTCTGAGCATAAAAACAGTGTAGAGGAAGTTTTATGGAAGCTTCTGTTTCCTATGGAGGCAAATGCCACTGGATGTTCTGGATGTTCCATTTCATAAACCATCATGTTGGGTGAACTACCAGATTTCAGGAACCCTGCAGCTAGTCCTGACTCCAGTGGGTTCTCCTTGCTGGGAACCTGATCTGTCAAATCCCGAGGGAGAACTCACCAGAGAGCTGGGTGTTTAGAATTTCAGTAGGAATGGGGAGTTGGCATCACAACCTGTGGTGCTTTCTTTATACCTGGACTGCAAACTTCCCCCTAGGGGGAGTACCTGGGTCTAATGTGTAGGTAGTGAGAGGACTGGGTCCATCCCTGCCTGATGCTTCTCAGTCCCTAAGGAAGGGACACAGTGGGTGGTGAGAGCAGAATCCCAAAGAGAAAAGAAGATTCTTTAAATCTGCAAGAATCCCCAGGGACTGGGATAAACTGGGAAAGTTGTCCAGCAGCTCCCTGCCATGAAGCATGTCTCAGATGGGCAGAGAGGGCTTCTTCGACTCCTGTTTCAGGGCACCTGACTCTTTTTAAGTTCTGGGAACCTTCAGGATAAGTACGCGGTTGAGCCCTCAGATCAGTAGAGCACGTAGGCCTCCTGCTGGCAGCCTTCTTTCTCTGTGTGTCCTTCTAGTGCAGAGAACATGGCCCAGGTACAGCAGGTCCTGTGGCTAGAGGTTCTTTGACGGGGACAGAATTGCCCTGGAAATTCTATCCCTACACCTTCATTTTTGTAAGTTGCCTTTAGCCACATTTCATGAATCAGGGCCTGCTGTGACATAAAGCAGTAGTGAAGAGTCCAAGTCACGAAAGACAACTACATTTCAGCACCTGTTGCCTCTGCCTCCTGGCAGGGCTCCCTAAACACTGTGCTCGAGGAGTGCAAGCATATGTGTGGGCTCCCAGGAACACACTGGGATCCGTGACCTCTATCCAGGCCCGAACCCCAAACATGTGGGGCCCAGTGCAAAACAAACACGTGTGGCCCCTTGTTCCAAAACTATTCAGAATTTCAGGATGGAGACAGCAGAGTCAAGAGAGCCCAGGTGTGGGTTCTGAGCACGAAGCCCTGAACAATGGCACAGATCTTAAGTCCATGAGGTTGGTTCAGCGGGAATCTGCTGTGGACCCAGAAGGAAGGGTGCTGGGGACTTAATGGTCTCCCTCCATAAGGACTTCATGGTGGCGAGACAGAAGTCACAGCATCCTGGAAAGCCTTCTCTGAGAGTGGGGGGCTTCAGGCTGACCCTCTGGATGCTCTTTCTAGATTTCCACCCTCTGAAGCTGTTAGCAGACTGGAGCCCCGCTAAGTCTTCTGGTTTGAATCAAACTCCACGCTCGGTGGGGTCGAGTTCATTCTTACAGACTGTGTCCATGCCTGCTTTTCAAATTATTTTCACGGATCTGGTTTCTCTGCCCTCAGAAAAATCAGGCTTCTTTTCTACCAGGATGGCATATCTACTTTTTACACTTGATATTAAAGTTTTCAATACACCATATATCCGAACCTGATTCTCCCCATGCCCAAAAGTCTTACCCAGGGTTGGTCCAGCCTGGCCTGCGTCCAGCATGAGCACCTGCCTTTCCACGAGCTGACTGCCAGCTGGGCCCATTTATTCCAAGGCTCTTCTTGACTCTCCACTCACATCCCCCTCTGCTGTCCCTCCACCATGTTCACCATCCACTTGTCCCAAGTTATCTACCCCTTCCCGTCTCTATCTCATATCCTCTGAAAGCTCTACGGTTCCCTCTATCCCTGAGCCCCAAGTTCAGAGAGGATATGTTGCCAAAAACTGAGTTCCACATTCCAACCAAAATTGCCTACTTCACCTCTTCCAGCTCCCTCAATGTAAAACCCACATACATAAAATACTTTCAGCAGGTAAAGTAGGCTGCTTAATAAATGGGACTGGGAAAAAAAACCGTGCATTTAGAGAAAGGTTTGATACCTCTTCTTCAAATGGTAAGTGAGAATAAACCCCCATGAACTTGGTATTTTAAACCAGAGAGATAAAATTATAAAAAATCCACAAGAAAAAAAATATGTAAGAATTTTTTGTGTGTGTTTTAGACTTTCTGAGAAAGCCAAAACCTGGGTGTTTTAACATCCATAACAGATTAGATCACATAAAAATCGAATATTTCTGGGGTGCCTGGGTGGCTCAGCGGGTTGAGTGGCTGCCTTTGGCTCAGGTCATGATCTTAGGGTACTGGGATTGAGCCCCACTTGTCCTTCTCCTCCCGCTTGTGCTCTCTCTCAAATAAATAAAAACAATCTTTTTAAAAAATTAAATATTTCTGGGGTGCCTGGGTGGCTCAGTGGGTTAAAGCCTCTGCTTTCGGCTCAGGTCATGATTCTAGGGTCCTGGAATCGAACTCTGCATCGGGCTCTCTGCTCAGCAGGGAGCCTGCTTCCTCTCTCTCTCTCTGCCTCTCTGCCTACTTGTGATCTGTCTGTCAAATAAATAAATAAAACCTTTAAAAAAATTAAATATTTCTGTAAAATGAAAGACATATCAACAAAGTAGAAGGTCAAGCAACAGACTGGGAGAAATGATTTGTAACATATATGTCAAAGGTTTAAAACCCAGAATATGAGAAGAGCTCTAATAGAACAACAATCTAAAAGGAACAAAAGGGAAAGGAAGGAAGAAAGGAATGGAAGGAGGAAGAGGACGTGAAGAGTATGAACAGGATGAAACAAATGCATAAACTATTTTTTTCTAAATAAAAAATTGAAAACTAAATGAAATTTCAAAAAAAGGTGGGGGGGCGCCCGGGTGGCTCAGTTGGTTGGGCACCCAACTCTTGATTTTTGGCTCAGATCATGATCTTGGGGTTGTGGGATCAAGTCCTGTGTCAGGCTCTTTGCTGGGCATGTCTGCTTAACACACTCTCTCTCTCCTTTTCCCTATTCCTGCCTCTTTTCTCCCTCCCTTTCAGAAAAACAAACAAAACAAACAAAAAAACAAAACCAAAAAAGCTTAGACAGTGAGAAGACCATTGCGCCATGAAGTCTGGGACATCAAAGACCCGTAGACACCATGGATAAGCCTCCCTCCAGCTCTGAGGATAGGCCTGGCCTGATCATGACAGAGCCCCTTGGGGGGCTCTCTTGGAGGCTTTGATGTGGGAGCACCTCAACGTTCTCAATGTTCTGCTCAACCAGAGAGAGGCCCTTCTCAGACCCGAAGTTTAAAAATAAAAAAAAAGAATATGAGCAGGCAACTTATAAAGGAGTAATTATTAGCAGACCACAGCCCTTCTCCTTTAAACCAGCTTCCCTACAGAACAATCCGCTAATTTATACATTTGTTTTTAAAATCAGGATTTCTGGAGGCGAAGTTTAATCCTTTCCATTTTCTTTCAGTGCACAGTTTATTGGATTTACATCCTAAAACTCCTCAGGGAGGTTTCTTTTCTTTCTTTTTTCTCTTCTTCTTAAAAAGCTTTCTTTTTAAAGATTTTATTTTTAAGTAATCTCTACACCTAATGTGGGTCTTGAACTTATAACCCCCAGATCAAGAGTCGCGTGCTCCACCGACGGAGCCAGCCAGGCGCCCCAGGGAGGGCAACTGTTAAGTCCACCCTCAAAGGCAGTCTGAAGGGATGCCAGTTGTACATGGCTGCAGAGTAAGGTGACCGCAAAAATGGCGCAAAGGGTGCTGTGGGGACTGTACTAGTCTACGTTTTAAAGAAGACTGAATTATGCGATAGGCTGCCCATGCAATTATTAAATATTATACAGAGGAAAAACCCAGGAAGGAAACAAGTTGGAATGGGAACAGCAGAGAGCTCTATGGGGAGAAATGGGGGTGATTGTCTTCTTCCCTGTCTTTTGTTCTGAAGTCCTGACCCTGGTGTCCTGACGGTTGACCTGGCCTGCCACCAGAGTCCCCCCAGTGGAGCCCTCTGCCTGGGGCAGTCACACAACACCTCTACCCTTAGGACGCCTTCACCCGGTGCATTTACAGTTTCATCAGATATTACCTCCAGGTAACAGATAAAACCTTCAGTTACATCATGCAGACATAGTTCTGCAGGCCATTTTGCTTGCTTCCAATAAGGCCCTCAATTTTACCATAAAGGAGGTATTTAAAAAGCTTAAGGCTGATGCTTATAGCAAACAGGCAGCGACCCAGGGGAGCCAGCGACGGGTGCATCCCAGCCCAGTCACGAGGGCATCCCAAGCAGCACCCGTGGGAGCAGAGTCTCAACACCTCCCACTGCCTGGAACCGCTCACTGGGCCCAGTCCCCGGTCCCCATGGCACCCTGTGAGCGCACTCAGACGCCGCTCAGAGTCTGGCCTCCTCCGCCTCCTGACTTTGAAGTCAAGGTTTCACTCTCTTGACGAATACTCATTGCTGAAGGCTACCCTTGCTACTAAAATAACTTTCCATGAAATGCCCTTGACTGTAAACGCCCTGACATTATAAGAAATGCGCGTGTTTGTGTGTGGTTGTGTCTTGTGTAACCGACGCCACCGGGTTTTCGAGGTGAAAATTGCTCGTTGTTGTCATTTCCAAAACCTGACATTCTTTCACTATAATGTGGCAACTTCTCAGTTCTTTAAACTATTTTTTTCTTTAAGTTCTCATGAATTGGCGGTTCCTGTTTTTCTGAACTGCTTGTCAAAGCCATGTTTTGTGTTAGGTTCACAGCCACCCCTGTTCAAGAACTAGGAAACAAGGCAAAAAATCCCCACAGAAAAGTGTGACTTCCCGGCCCTCTGGAGCCTCCCTGCTTGCTTTGTAAACTGTAATTTGCAGGGATGCATGTGACCCTTGGAGGAAGGGAAAGGAGCGGGCAAAGGACAATGTGGGTGAAAGTTCCTATCGCCAAGGGAGATCCTGGCGTGAGGTTAGATGGCGCTCCGCTCACGCTTGCTCACGTGCAGACTGTGGCTCAGCAAACAACCCCCCCCCCCCCACCGCCCTGCCTGGGGACACATCGTGTGGCCCACCACAGCATGGATCCCATCACATATAAAGTTGAAGTGGCTCCTTCTCCCCAACCCTCCCCACTGCCCACCCTTACCCCTTTTCAAAAACCTAATGCAAAGATCAAATTCCGCTTTTTGACCTCCGGTTCTGCAGTTCAGGAAAATTAAAACAAAGCAAGAACATTCTATTTGCTGAACTAAAGCAGGACTGCCCAGACAGGCCGAGCGTGGCCACCGCTGAAAGGCGTCTCTGGGGTGGCTAATCCAAGCTGAGCTGGACTCGGGATGGAAAGCTGCTCAGAGCAGCCTCCTTCAGCATCAGGAAGGATGTGCACCGTTTTAGTTTCCTAGAGTTGCTGTAACAAAGGACCATAAACTGGGGGCTCAAACCACAGAAAGGTATTATCTCACCGTTCTGCAGGCGAGGAGTCTGAGATCAAGGTGTGGCAGGGCCACACTCCCACTGGAGGCAGCCACAGGAGAAACTGACCGCAGCCTCCCTCCCAGCCTCCCTGGTTTGTGGCAGTCCCACTGCCATCCCCACCTGGCCTTCTCCCCGTGCGTATGTCTATGTCCCAATGTCCCCGTCTCATCAGGACACCGCTCACACTGGAAAAGGGGCCACCCTCCCCACTATGACCTCATCTTCAATCATGTCTACCATGACACCATTTCCAAATAAGGTCTCATTCTGAGTTACTCAAGGGGTAGGGCTTCAACGTATGAGCTCTGGGGAGACAGGATTCAGCCCGTAAACACACACGGAGGCCTTGAAGGGTGACTCACAAAGTCTGGACTTCCACTCACTTTCTCTGTCATTTCTTCTGCCGGTGTCTTCCCCCAAACTCTTTCCCCTGCAAATAAATCGCCTTCTTATAAACACATTTGCTTTCCTGTTTGTTGGTGTCGAATTACAGGTTGTTTAAAAAGCATGGCATTCCATACAGCTCAAAATCCTGCTGATGGAAACAGTCCCAGTCGGGAGGTGCCTCCCAGGGATGCCACCAGCCAGCCGGCCTCTGAAAGGAGCAGGGCCACCCAGACAGGGCCCAGGCTGTCATGTCTCAGCGCGGATGTCCTGTCTCCCTGGGCTCCGTGCTGCCTTCTGTCCTGCAACCCCATAGGTGCTTTGAGGGTAAAATCCAGGAAGCCCCTCAGGCCCTGGGGGCCCGCTGTGAGGATAGCTGACTGCTGAGAATTCAGCTGGGGCTGGTCGGCTGGCTGTCTGGCCTGAACTCTGGCTCCCCCACTCGTTAGTTCTGTGACCACAGGCTCGCCTTCCCTCCTGAGAAATGGAGATCCTCACGGAAGGTGATTCCGCGACACCTGGACAAGGGCCAGGCCCAGAGAAGACCCTGAGATGTCAGCCGTGGCCACTTGAGGTGCCTCTGGCCACGGTGAAAGCACGAACTTTCACTTAGGGGGATTTGCTTAGAATAATTCTGAGATGAATTTTTTCTTTTTCTACTCTCAATCTCCACCTCCTCATCCATCTCTTTTGTGAATAAAATTTGGTGTCAAGCCGGCTGTGAGGGTCCCGGGCCCTCATGAAGCCCCGGGCATCCAAGTCACTGCTCACCTTTCTGGCCCTCAGCCAGCTGCTTGATCGCCACCCTGGGTCAGCAGAGTCCGGGCTGTGAGAGCACATCTCAGCCCCCACCCCCCCACCCCCCACCGGACCCTCAGGATGGCCCTGACCGCTCTGGCCTGGGGCTTCACCGGGCACAGGAGCGCATAAACGGTGTCTTCCCTGTGTACCCACCTGTCCCCTAGATGCCCACACAAGCACAGGACCGGGGTGCAGGAGAAGGGGCAGTGTGGCCAGCCCAGCAGCCCGGAACGCAGGGAGGGAACATGCAGCCTGGTGCTCTCGAGAACACAAAAGTGCTTTAGCAGTAAAAATGATTGTGATGGTTTTTGCAGAAAGTAGGAAAGTAAGGGAAAAGATTCATTCAAATACCTGCTTACATTTGCATAAAGAAATTCTGGACAGATAACCGATGAAGAGCAGGGTTCGGGCGGGGGTGTCAATGGGAGCGGGGTAGGAGACGGGTGAGAGCGTGCTTTTCATCTGACCACTCCTTATTTACTTTCGCTTTCGAAACTTATTCAAAGAATTAAAGCTGGAAACTCTATTCCTTATTCACATTGGCAGATTAAGAGAGACATCCCCGATGCTGAAAAGCATCAGCTGAAGGTCAGTGGCACCTTCGATGAGGGCCCTTTTCCAGGTGAGAACCTCTAGGTGCCCCTGGCAGGCATGCGCTCCCCATGAGCTCTTGCTTCCAGCAAGATTCCTTGAGGTTGTGGAAGAGCTGCTCGGGCAGAGGTTCCAAAAAAGTTGACTTCCTTTGCAGGATTTATTTGAACGATTGGAAAAAGCTTTAATCTGGTTGTGGTCTTGGAAAACAGAATCCCACACAAAGCCCAACACTGGCCAGTTGAGGGTTTGTGGTGTTTTGGGGTGAGGCTGGTAAGAATCTGGGCTCTGCCTTGGTCTGTGCTCCCTGAAACTCCTGAGAACTTTAGCCTGCTGGTCTGCAACATGGGCTACGAGTGTCCGGTCCTCATGGGATGGATGTGGGGATTGAACAAGTTAATGGCTATAAAGCAGCCAGCACACACCAGGCCTACGGAACATGCTCCATAATTATTAGCTTCTCCGTTCCCTACTGCTGTCAGGAGGCCCTTTCAGAATTGAGTTACTACATACAGTTTAAGCAGGATGATTAATCTCCCCTAAGTCTTACACAAGATATAAATTAAAACCTCCAACATGAGAACCGGGGGCCTCCCCTTTACCACCACCAGAGCACCGAGCAACTGTAATGATGTTTGGAAGCTGCTTGCTCAGAAAGTTCTGGAACTCTCTCTTTCCTGAAACTTGGAGAACCATTTCCATTTCAGTAAGAAGTCCTTCTCTTGCCACTCACTGGCTATTCATTTTTATAGAGAGCAGTACAAATGAGAGTTGGAAGATTCTAATAATTATGGCAAGCAGAGGGCAGGTGGAGGTGGGGTTTGGCTGCAAGGAGACTGGACTCAGTTAAAGGCTATGCAATGACTGGGGGAGGTAGCCATCCAATCCCCCTTGAGTGACCATTCCTATTCTGTGCAAGTGCCCCCGGGGATGGATGCAGTAAGTGAACACGGAGCAGGCGGGACCCACTTTGGGGAGGTGAGACAGTGCCTGGATGACTCACTTTCTCAGCTGGAACATTCTGGTCTGCAGTCACCACTTGCGCTGCTGGGTGGCAGTCTGCACTCACTCTGCGTCTCTGCTCTCCCTTCCCCAGAGCAGGCACTTCTGGGGACTTCAAAGGGACCGTGGCACAGAGACAGGCGCCCATCTGTCAGGCAGGGCTCAGGGGTGCCTACTTGAAAGGCCTAACTGAAGTGAATCAAATTCATCCAAGCCACAGACCCCAAGGGTGTGACTCTGTATAAGCAACGAAACCAACACTCGCCACCTGAGCATTCTGATGTTCTAGATGTTTAAGATGACTGACCGCTAGCATCTGGCAGCGGACTGTAGGGTTTTCGAGCCTCACTGAAGGAAAGCTGCCAGTGTTTAAGGAAGGAGGGGAGGGAGAATGAGACAGAAAGGGTGGCTACCCATCAGGAGAAGTCTGGCTGAGTGTGTAAATCATCAGTTCCTGTCCCGTTTGTCAATGGGGTCACACCACACATTTGATTTTGTGATGTGTCTCATCACCCCCTTCATCTGCAACCGTGAAACCTGTGCAGGAAGGGGAGCTGCTGGTGTTCAGTGGGGTGCCCCAGAATGCTAGATGCGGGCAACCCTGAAGACAGGCCCAAGTGGATGCCACAGGTCTGCTCTCCGTCTACACTGAGCCAAATGGTCTTCTGGAGAAGAGGAAAAGGGAGGGACCCCTCTCTAACTTGCAGATGAAGTCAAGCTTCATATTTTATGTTAGAGAGTATTTAGGCCAAATCTAGGAGATTAAACCAAAAGTCAGTACCCAGATGCAAAATGCGGGAGAAGGGGCTTTGCACACATCCCCCACACAAAGAGGCCACGATGTTGGCCAACAGATGGGTGTGTGGGTCCCAGACCTCAGCCTTGGGTCCAGGACAAGGCAGGTCACTGTGCTCATGGGAAGGGGGACATCAGAAAACTGGGGTCCGTGACCAGAAGGGCAGCCTGGGGTCAAGGCTGCCGAACACCTCAGCACCCACTTTCAGGAACTGTGGGAAGAAGGAAGAGCTTGAGCACAGTGCTAACAGCCAGGTGACTAGAAGGGCTCACCGAGGAAGAAGCCAGGGCTTCTGTGATAATTCAGCAGTTTCTGGGACAGAAGAATGGCCCAGTGAATGTTAATGAGTGTGCTGAATTATGACCATCGCCGTGACCACGGATATGACTGGATGGCTTCAGGGCTATGTCCAATATGTGGAAGTGCCAGAAAACAGGCTTTGCATTATTGATCTACCGGCTTCTCCACCAGTGCTTTGCAGTGATGGGATGGGCTGTCTCTGGGAGGAGAGGGGGGTTTAAGTACAGATTAAAGGACCCCTTCTGGGGCTCACCTAGAAGGCCTGCTTGGGTGGGCCATGTCCTTTGATCCCAGAGAACTCCTGATAGGAAGTGGAACTGATCTGAACTCCTTTCAGATCTCCACGCAAGTGGAGGTACCCTCACAGCCCACCCCACGTCCGTGAGGCCCCTCACCCTGCACCACTGGCAGCCCCCTCCAGCAGCCCTTCTAACAACCACATTTGCTAATCACCTGCCTCCAGAGGTCTCAGTAAACACTTGAGGAATACCGAAGGAATAAAGGAAGGAATAGACAACTGGATCTCTCTCTCCTAGCTCTAGCCTGTACAGCTCATGTTCCCCCTGGGCCTGGAGAAAATGGAATGTGGAGGCAGGATGACGGGATTCCTCGGAGTGGACAGACCATGGCTGGGGGGAGACCAGGGGGCCCCAGAGAAAGGCGTCTGTGGTCAGAAATACACAGCAAACATAGGAAGCTATTCCAGTAACCGCAGCCGATACCACGGAACACCTACAGTGCGCACCACTTGGCGAAGGATTCTCCACGCGGTGAGCACTCTCATCCTCGAAACCACCCTCTGTGGCACTTCCTACTCTGTCCCTACTTCTCAGGTCAGGAGATGGAGGCCAAGAGACACTGAGGTTGTATGGCCAGGAGCTGGGGGAGAGGAGGAGGCTTCCTTGTGGTGGCTCGTGGCCTCCCCGTGGCCAGACAGTCCATGGAATAGAGCAAAGAGCACAGCGCCTGGGGGCCTGGCTTCAGGGTAGGGACACAGCATGTCCCAGCACCCCACACCTATGGAAGGACATCATTTTGCTGTGCAGTGGAACAGGCCGGGGGCAAGGGGGAGAAGGGGCGTGGGCCTGGGGCCTAGGTTGCCTAGCCTTCACCCGTTCAGCTCAGCTCTCCGCTGCTTGTGTGCTTCCTGTCCATTATGGCTGAACATGGTTTAATGCTTCTCCCTTAAAAAGCCAAAAGAGTCAAAAGACTCACTTGGGGGATGTGTAGGATGACAATGACAGGGACCAAGCCTGAAGTGTCCCTTGGGCCAATCTCCTCAGTCCCTAGAATGGCTCCACACAAACAAGAATAAGGATGCCTTTCCCCAAACAGGAAAGTTCATGGTCAAATACCACAAGCCCAGACAGCCTCTTTATGTGGGCCTCACCTGAGGCCCTTGTGCCCAGAAGAAACCAGCAGACAACTGGCAGGAACATTCTCAGTGTCAGGTGCCCAGCCTGGGCCACCTCCTGGGCAGGTCGTTCTCTGAACACTGGAGGCCCTGACAGTCTGCCTGAGGTTTTATCCTCAGAGACGGGGACACCGAGGCTTACACTAGTGGCCCTGGTGGCCAAGATGTGGGAGCCCCACCTGCCTGGCCCAGAAACTCTCCACCCCTCTGATGACTGACTGAGAGCCAGGCTCAACTTGACCCCTTCGCCCCAGGGCCACATCTGTTTCCAGGGTGATGGCCCATCTTTCAAAGCTGCCCAGATTAGGAAAACATGCTCTAGATACATGCTTTCTAATATGACAGCCACTGGCCACATGTGGCTACGTACATTTACACTTAAATGAATTGAAATAAAATACATGTTCAAATTCCATTTCTCAGTCACATCAGTCACTTTTCAAGTGCTCAGTAGCCACGTGTGGCTTGTGGCTCCCTAGTGGCCTGGAGAGCACACATTTTTATCATCCCGGAGAGTTCTGTTGAATGGTGCTGTTCTGGAGGCTTTGGGAAGTCACAAGAAGGTAGCATGTGACATCTGCAGGTCCTCTGAGAGGGCTGTGTTTTTGACTCCTGCTATTGCTGTTCTTTCTTGCCCCCTACCCAGGCCAAGGCCAAGGCTGGGACAGGGGCCCAGGTTAGGAGAGGCCCAGCAGCAGTCAGCAGACGGGATGAGGCCTAGCCAGGGACCCCCACCAGACACTCTGCAGCAGCAGGGGCTGGGAGCAGCGGCATGTTTCCAGGAGAGGCCTGGGTCAGGGACAGGCCATCAGGTCACGCAGGCTCCTCTGGCTGCAGTGGGAGGCCAAGGGGCTGTGGAGCCCCACACCTGCTGAGTCCCAGGTGTTGAACAGCAAGGGTGGCGGCCACCTCAGAGAGTAGACTGCCCCACCCCCGTTGTCTGGCCCCACACATCCCGGAGACTGTGTGATGACTCCAGGAGCACTGGGACAAACAAGGGTTCCCGATAACGACAGAACATACATTTTCCCTCAGCCGGATTGAAGGGGTAATGTAGGGGCAGGGTGAGCTTCAAGAGATTTTGAGAATAAAGGAGTTACATCCTTGATACCTTAGCACTATAGACTGAAATTTGTACCCACTAAACAGATCAGTTAGATGAGTAGAGGAATTATTGGCGAGACGGGGGATGATAGGGAAATGGGCACAGGAGGGACGAATCTGTTCTGAAAATCCTCATTGTCATTTCCCGAGGTGACGTGAGTGTTGTAGCTGTTGAGGCTCTGCAGCGGGGCGGCCAAGGGTCACAGGCCCTTCTGTGGCTGCTCTCTGCCCTAAATGTTTTCATTTATTTTAAAATCAGAAGAGAAACCAGAATATAATGAAAATGAACATATAATGATCAATCCAGTTTAAATGACACTCATCTTTATATCACGACAGTCAGGACACGTCCTTACATGAGGAAGGAGCCACAAAGGCTAAGCATCTGGAGTCCATAAAATTCATTATATGCAGCCTTGAACTTTTGCTCCTCATACCAGAGGCATAAAAGGCAGCTCCACACAAAGGGAACTGATGTCTCAACAGACCCTCCTAGTTGACCTGCAGATTGAATTTCAGCAGTGATGTCTCATACCTCCCTCTGCATCAATCAGGTCAATCCATTCCAAAAATAGGCACATCTCCAGGCAAAACACCAAAGCCCTGGGACCATTTGCCTGCTCTGCCATCCTTAGCATTGCCTTTCTTTCTCCATGTTGTCTTGTGATTTCAAGAAGGCTGCTGGAGGTCCAGCCATCACCTTTGCATTCCACACAGGAAGACAGAGGGAAGTGGAGGACAAAAGGTTAAGCCTCTTAGGTGTCCGGCTCCTTCAAGGAGCTTTCCTAAAATCTCTATCTCCCATTGCAGCCTATGTGTTTCATTGGCCAGCCATCTGTCTATGTGAATTTTCCCTCTGCATTGGCATAAATGTATCATGTTATGTAAAGGAGCTGGAGGAGGAAGAAGGATGAACAAGGCTCTGAGATGGTGCAAAGCAAACACAGAAGGGGACTCAGTCCAAGGCAGAATGACAGCAAACACTCCCTGCTGAAAAATCCATCCTGTCTCATGTATCCTCATGGCCCTGGTTGTGCCACCAGGTAATGGGGTCAGGTGGAATGGAGGGTATGACCAGTTCACCTTCTCTGGCCTTTGCTCAGGTTGAATTATGTGAATAAACTCCATGTCCTTGGAGCTGAAACTCTTCTACTTCTGCCATTCTGCTCTTTGCTGGAACACTGCCGAACCTTGGAGGCCCAGTCTGGAGGAAGCCCAGTCTGGTATCCTTGGGGCTGTAGGGTGTGGTCCTGACTCCGGAGCTGACTCTGGAAAAGCTGGCTGCAACAGACAGGGTGAGTCATGAACCCAGACATAGCTGAGATTCCTGGTATGTGCTCTGGGGGGGAGGAGGGGGGAGAAGAACGCTAAGCTTGTACTGCTTTCCTTCGAAGCAGGAGATGCTACAGGATGTAAGGCTCCCCGCCTCCCTGCACCCGTCCCCTGGGGCACTTACAACAGCCTGACGTTATTGGGCTCATGTCTATTTCACCAGAAAGACAGAAATAGGAAAGAGCTGGTCTGCCAGCTCACCTCCGCATCCCTGGGTCAAAGAACCAGATGGTTGGGTTAAAAAAGAAGCTCCTCTCCTTATGGACAGTGTGATTTATTCGGCTCCCTAGAAGGGCTAGAAGGGGTCCTCTAGCCCTTCTGCGTCCCAGCTTCCTCGTCTGAATGATGGGGATGATAATGATAACCTGCCACACAGTTCTGGGAGGACTAAATAAGGTCATCTTTGCAAGGCATCCAGAAGAATGCTTGGCCCTAAGTGAGCATTCAGTAAACAAAGGAGTGTTTGGATTTTCATTATTTTATTGGGTAAATATGAAGTATTTGCCGATGCATGAATGAAAGGAAATCTCCTTAGACTATTAATATCAAAATCAAACAAGTGATTTCTGTCCCTTTGAACGTCCTCCTCCAAGATGCCCTTGAAGTCAGTCTCCTCCTCTGAGTTCTGATGAGAGCAATGTGGTTATTTTACAAAGTAGAGTCTGACCCCAGAGGAGCTAAGTGACTTGTCCTGGGCCCAGTCATGGACCGAGAATGCTGTAGAACATAAATCCAGCCGTCTTCAGGAGTACTCTGTCGTGGAGGCTGCTTGTTGCCTATCCTAGGTCCATTCTCCTCTACTTCCTGTGTCGTCAACAACTCCTGTGTTGTCAGAGGCAGCAATGTGCCCAGTTAAAAAACTGCATTCCCCAGGCTGCTTTACAGATACGGTGGCCAATAAAAGATAGAAGCAGAAAGAGTTATTTGGGGGTTCTAGGAAAGCTGTTGAAAGGAGACTGACGATGCTTAGCTTTCTGTGCCCCACTTTGCTCTTTCCTCCTGTGTGGAATGCAGAGGTGATGGCTGGAGCTCCAGCAGCATTATTAAAACCATAAGACAATTTTAAGGAAGGAAGCCACTGCTAAGGGATGCAGAGAAGAGAGATGAATGAACTGGCTGCCCACTGACCTTTGCCCTGGGCAGCCTGCTTCCAGTCTTTTTCCGTCTGAGAGAAAGTAAGCCTGATGGTTGCTGGAGGACTGCTACTTTGTAAAGTTTTCCTTTATACTTGCCTAAATTGATAGAAATCCAGGCATCCCTCACACTTTACAAATGATTTGTCCAGGGAGAACAGCTAAAATGATACATTTATGCCTTTGCTAAAAATTCCAGTATTTTAAGTATGATACAGTTTTGAACAGGCAGCATAGAGGGAAAGGCTAAAAGTCTCCTTGGCAGAAAACCTTCTTTGCAGGATAATAGATCCTAAAAACAAAGGGTAAGCAGGAAAACCGCAATGGATAAGATTTGCCACCGCCATTAGCTTTTTTCTAGTATAGAAAATGCAAGAAAACTCTTCTCTCTCTCTCTCTTTTTAAACAGAGGAATCATCTGAGACCAAACAAGCCTCCCCACCACTCCTCCTTCCTGTGGGCCCAACTTCCTTCTGATCCACTGCTGGCTTCCCCTCACCTGAGCTCTGCGGTCTAACCAGGACCCTCCAGACGTTGGGAGGTGCCCAAGGTCTGTCCCCCCAGCACTGGGCCAAACCCACAACTGCCCTGCTGTGGCACTGGGAGCAGAGATGGTCCTCTGGGCTTGGGACAGGTAGCAGCCGCAGGACAAAAGTGCCCACCAAGTGGCACCATTTGTAATGGACCAACACGACCCAGCCATGCTCAGCGTGCAAAGCTTTGACTTCCAGAAAGGCCATGTGTAAAGCCCCCAAGGCCTTATGTCGGCAGTGCGGTTACCAGAGAAGGCTGACTGGACAAAGGGACCCAGGTGGCCCTTATCATGGACCCCTGCAGGAAGCATGTGAAAATTCGTCTTCTGGGGCACTGCACGATCTTGGATATCTTCAGAATTGGCAGAAAGGTCATGTTATGCTCAGTCTCGTTTTAGTTTTCAGTGTATCTTACTTAATATTTTCAATATGAGTCAGCTCCATGTACCGGGCTGATTCTCAAACAGCTAGAAGGGGACTGGAACTGCCTTTAGACAGGAAGCCTGGGTACAGCGTCCAGCTGCTTCCACCCTGGGAGCAGGTCAGAGGCCAGCGGTCCTGGATTCTCGGGACGGGGGCCCCAATCTGCTGGATTACAGATAGCATCCTTGGGAGCCCTGGATTTTCCTGACTCTCCTCTCCTGATGGAGGCAAAGGTGCCCTCCTCAAAACAGCTGCCCTGCCTGATTCACCTGTCCAGGATGCGTGCACCTCGAATAAGTCGAGCAACCGGCCGTCGTTCCTATCTTACAGGGTGGGTATGTGTGTGCTTTGCGGGCAGGGGGCTAAAGGAAATGCACAGAAAGTTACTACCATGTGGTTGTGCTGAAGGCAAGGGGAGCTGTCCTCACTGTGATGATGCTGACGTTAGAGACGATGGACACGAGGACGGCAACATCTAGTACCCTGGGTTTTCCTGGACAGAACCATGAAGCATTTCCCACTTACCTAATCAATAGATGTCCTGCAAACGCAGAACGTGACATAGATGGGAACTCGCTATAAGAGCATGAGAGCCCATTTTTTTGTGGGGGCCCAGGGCCCAGGCTGGGACAGAAAGGTGTCCAGGTGTATGTCTGAGTCAGTGACTATGCGCTTAACAACGGTAACCCGTGTGCTCATCGTCACTGATCTTCCCAAGGACCCAAGAGGCTGGTACTCTTATCAATTCCATTTTACAATGAGGAAGGTAGGACACCAAGAAGCTTAGTAACTTGCCAGACATGGGGGTGAGCTCTGCGTATGGCAACCGGTGGTGGCACACCAGTCGGGTACCACGAAAACCTCTTGGCAGGAGGTAATGAAAGCCCGCGTGGGGGTGCTGATGAATGGTGTGGAGGGGGAGACAGGGCCCACAAGTGACAGGCCGGTCTGGAAGCTGAGGGCTCCATGACAACAGGGCACTGGGCCATTTCCGAGCGTCATCAAACTGTCAGCACTTTCTTCTTGCTGCAGGTGTCCTTTTAAAATACCTGCTCAGTTTCTCTTGTAGATTGTTTCCCTTTTTACTCCCTGCTTGCATCCTCACTTAGAATCAGCATCTTTTGGTAGTTGGAAAATATGACAGAGCAGCAAATCATATTAATGAATGCTCTATTTTCAGACCTGCCCAGAGCCTTATTTCTGGCCTTTTTAAATGACTCTCCTGATTATAAAAGTGATCATATCAGTGTGCCACAGACTTATTTCTCATGGGTAAGCGGTAAATTGGCTTCGAGCATTCATACAACTGCCCGAATTCTACATGAAAGAATACAATCAACGTCTAGGATAAAATCAACTGCCTCAAAACTACTTCCCAACGGCGCTTATCCAGGGGGATTTGGAGACTCGGGACCTAGTAACCAACACATGTTGACACCTGGAATGTTCTCTGAAATGGGGACAGGAGAGAATGCTCATGTGCCCAAGCCACTGAAGCACTGCCTAGGGCATTTTGCCTTTTTGGGCTCTTCTCTCCGGGAAGATGGCATTTCTCCAAGCACTTACAAAGATCACTCACCAAGAGAGACAGACTGGGCTGGGCTCCCACCTCAGAAACCCCTGCCGTCTGCCTTGCTGAGGCCCGGAGTTGATCCCGAGAATCTCAGCCTTGGAACACCCACTGATTACACTGAAATCACAAGATCTTACTTGGGAAAGTCATGCCATTAACTCAGGGGCCGCAAGTCCAGATGCCTTCAGAGTCAAGGTAAGAAGGGAAGTAGACAGAGGTAACATCGAGGGGCTTTCTTCTCTGTCCAGACCCTGTTGGAAGTATCTGGCAGATGCTAGGTCTCTGAGCATCCCCAGTGGCCCTCCGAGGCAGGCAGCGATCATAGTCTGGAAGCCCAAGGCTACCAGAGCCTTGCAACATAATAGAGCCCATGATCCAAAGAATAGGTGACCCATAGTCATCTGAATACAAAAAAAAGCAAAACAACAACAAAAACAACAACCCCCAAAAAACCCAAACAGCCACTGATCCTGGGCAGACCAACAGAATATGAGGGGGTTGGACATGGATTCAAATAGGACTGCATTCGTTTTTTGAGCCTCCAGCCTGCAACTCCAGCTTTTTTTTTTTTTTTTTTTTTAATTTTCTTAACATTCTTCTCAGTTTATAAGAAGAGTCAGGTTCAAGGGAAGATTTCTTCCTTGGAATCCTACCCTCTGATGTTAAGGTGACACCCTTACCCCACCCCACCCCAAACCCTTCCTGCTGCATGATGGGCGCAGAAGGCCAGCTTCAAAGCTCAAGCTATCACATTTCCCTGCTCCCACTCCATCCTTCAGCAGGTGTGATGACATGGGGACATAGGATGCAGCCCTAACCCTGGGCCATCCCAGCCCTTCATAAACTCTGGATTTGTAACGTAACAAATCAGAGACTCAGCCAGGTCTGTCAAGGCCGACCCTAAAAAAATCAACGTCAGCTGAAGGGGAGGGTCCTGGCAGAGGGACCCCTTAGCAAAGCTAAGTCCCCCACAAGAGCTGGGACTGAAGCCAGGAGGGGGTCGCCACACAAGGGAGGCACCCAGAGTTGATTTTAACCAAAGACCAAACAGCTAGATCGTCCTGGAGGGGCTGGCCAGCCACCGTGCTGGGCTCGGGGGCAGATCACTTGCTCTCTTAGAGCTGCTCCAATTTTAGAAATTGGGTGCTGACTCATTATTAACCCAGAAAGCCCACACACTCAAATGACTCTACTGAAAAAGCTCCCTGTCATACTCTGCTTACTGGTGTGCAGTTTTTTAAGCAAATTCAAAAAATGTTTATCACAAGGTGTTTATGACATTTTAACCGTTTCATTTACAGTAACTAGAATGACATTTAAAAAAAATGTTTCCTGTATTTTACTTGACTGTAAAACTAAGCCTCATCAGAATAGTAACAGGTTGAGAAACACATTATCAAGGTCATATCAGGCCTCAAGGACTCAACAACCCAATCCTCACCTCCCCTGCTGGCCCCAAGCCCTCGGACCCCCGCATATTTTCTTTCTGACTTTATCACGGTTTGTGACATTGAATCACAAGCAAAAAGAAAAGACATAAAATAAGTTCCCAGAATCATTCATAGGCTCGTAGAGAAGGAAGCCCAAATGCTGCCTCTCTACTGTATTTTCTTGCACTAAAAACTGGGCAGCTCAGACCACGCGGCCAGAAATTTTTCAGGGGCTGTCTTCCCTCCACCTCTGAGAAGCAGAAGCTGGCCCAACCTCAGCACCCCTGGGTTAGCACCCATTCACCCACCTCCATCTCTGAATTTCTCCATGGCTCCGGAGACAAGACTGGAACAGCTTATTTTCCAGCCCAGCACCCCTATCTCTCCTGGGACAACACAGTTTACGACGAGTATCAACCTTCTCCCCATTAACCGCGGAGACAAGCACCCTACAACACAGTGGTTCTGGGGGTGGGGGCTGAGATTAGGGGTGCTCCAAGTCTCGAATGCGGTATCCCCTCAAAATGCAACAGCTTTAACCCATCCGAGACTCAGGGGCAGACGCTAGAAATGATCATAAAAATGAGAGACACGGACTCACCGGGGAGAAGCGGCTGGCTCCACCTTCCCGCTGCCCAAGCCGCGGAGGACTGAGGCGCACGCTAGCTCAGCCACAGCCCGCCTGGAATGCCAGCCCGCCGCCCGAGCAGCCGGCTGTCATGACTTCCCTCCATTCCCCATCATGTCCACACGGCTGGGACCAAGAGAAAAGAAAGAAATTAAGAGAAGGAAAAAAAGAAAGAAAGAAAAGTAAGAAAAAAGAGGGAAAAAGAAGAAGAAAAAGAAGAAGAAAAAGAAAAAGGAAAAAAAAGGGCGCACACCTCAGTCTCCGTTCTCATTGGAACGAGATGACTCATGCTGACTCACAGCCACCACTTCCTCTCCGACATTCTCTTCATACTTGTGAGCTGGGCTGGTCCCGTTCCCAGGGTCTCTACAGCCCTTCCTGGAAGAACAGCCTTCTGACCCTGGCAAAGCCACCCCAGCGCTGACCTCATGTGGAGCCCCCGGGAGCGCCTACACAGGGGAAATGCTTTATTTAGGAGACATGAGCCACAGGACAATAAAATGCACGAATCCCATGCGTATTTGAATTTCAAATACACACTGCAATTCTGTAATATCTTGCAAAGCTCCTATGAACCGCTCGCTTATTTCAAGGCATTACCGGCAAGGAAAGAGAATAGAACAAGGTCTCATTCTTCAAGGAGGTCGGGTCTACTCTTGCCCTGGCAAGACTGATTGCAGAGCAAGTCTTCTGCATGCCTCCCTCTGACATAACAAATCATGGGATCTAAAATCCGGATCTCTTCAAAGCTGTTTGTGAGGAGGGTGTGGGCTTTGCTTTCGGGATTCAGTGACTTCCAAAATCTTTTCCATCTGTCTTTCAGACTTCAAGAATTTGCAAGAGATGAACATTAAAATCCCAATAAATACAAGGAAGGTCTAACACTGGAACTTTTAAAGACTGTTTATGAATGTTAACAGGCAAGGATAGAGGGTAGCCTCTGCATCCCGGTTTTCTCTGGAATGATACCGTGGGTGGGGCAGTTTTCCCCAGCTTCCTGCATTTTTAAATTATGAGAGGCTATGGAAGAGAGCAGGATCCACGTGGCACTCAGCGGCCTCCCGAGAAGCCCAGAAGGGCGGCTGTGATTGCATTAGGATGACCGTGCTTTCTGGAAGGTCCCACACCAAGGCCACTTGTGAACCCTGATGCTCTTGAGACACGTTTTGATTTAGTGCCTACTGCTGTGTAGGTCACACTCCGACACCCCTAACGGACACCGAGAAAATAAGGAAACAATGTTTTTTGGAGGCCAGAAGACTGAGGCATGGCATATCTGTGTCCAGTGGACCTCACCCTAGAGGGGTCAGAAGACTCAGTTTTCATTTACAGCAAGATTCGTCTTAGGGGTAAACAAATACTCGTTCAGTATTCTGTGAGGTTCTTTTAACAGGAGAATCAGGGCATTTTCTATCAGGCCCCAGGGCTTTGACTTCCCTATGAAAGCTGCAGTGTGCCAGCTGACCAAATGGTCTCATTTCTGGAAGTTTGTTTTTTTTTTCCTCCCAGGAGAGAGGAAAGCCTGTTGGTGTTCTGGAATTTAGGGCTAGCTTTGTTGTGCCATTTGCTGCAGTGTTTTCTCTGGGGAGAATGGGGAATAGAGATGGGGTCAGCAGTCTCATGAACAGCCTGAAAATGGGGCTTCAGCAAGGCCTTAGGTCATCCCCAAGGGACATCTCTTAGCCAGTGGTGGCCCAGTAGAAACAGGAGGCCCCACAGAAGCCAGGAGTCTGCAAAGACTCTTGAAGTAGGGGTTCTGGGTTGTGATTTTTGTCCTATATGTAGAAAGCCAAACTTTTTTATTTATGAAGACTTGTATTAAGTCAACTCATTAATCCCTGGGAGGGAACTAAAAAAAAATCAATTAAAAAAAATCACCGAATGTGAAATAGTTGGGCAATGTAGGTTCCAAGTGGTGGCCACACCCTCCCGCTGGGAGGACCCTGCCAGAGACCTCATCACTTTAGCAGTGGGATCTTCTACAGCAACACTGCTACAATGAGCCTTCTGGAATATTCTAGGGCAAGACCTCAGATATGAAGCTGGGCCTCCTCCCATGGCAGCAATATGAGCCATCGCTGTGAAAGGTCACTGGAACTGTGTCCTCCCTATATAGTGCAGCACTGAATAATCCTATGAACGTTGTCTCTTAATTCCTGACTGAGTATTACCTAGAGCTCTTCTCATTTGGGCTGGGAAGGAGGGAGAGAATATTACTGAGAAGGGGAACCCATTCCCAGTATAGTCAATAAAATATTCATTGAGGCATATCAGTAGCACTGATTCCCATAATTATTAATATGGAATGTTCTCTAGTGGATTCTCTTTCAACTGGCCAATTTCTGCATATTCCACCAGAAAGGAAACAAAGGTGATACTCGGAACATGGCTACATGGAAACACTTTTTAAACATCCACATGTTCTTTCACCAATGAAAATAGCATTGTAAAAATTTAGGTTTCATTGAATTAGTAAATAATCAAGTTTCACTCCTGAAGAGTACACAGCGAGGACAGTGCCTTCTAGCATGTCATAGGATTCTTATAAGTATCAATGACTCACAGTGAAGAGTACTTAATAGATGCCAGTCATTTTCCTAAACATGCACAGGTAATCCAACCTCTGGTCCTCAAAAGATCCCTCTGAGTAAGGTCACCCACCACTTCCTAGCAAAGAAACTGAGGTACAGAAAGGGCCAGGAGCCTGCCCAAGATTGCAGGGCCCAGATGTATACCCAGGCCACCTGGTGTCGGAGCCCACTCCTAACCACCAGGCCACGTGAATTCCCACAGAGAACTTTTAAAAGAATCTTTGCACACACATCCCCTGACATCACAGCATATTCCCCCCAGTTCTGCAGGTGCATGTAAGGGAAATGTTTTTTCTATTCATTTAAGAGGTAAAGCAAAATCCTAGTCTTGGAGTGACCTATCCCTTACAACAGTAAGAATTCTCACGAATGGAGAGAGCCGTTAGAATTACCCACCCACACATCCTAAATACATTCCACTGATGTCTGCACAGACATCACTCCTCCCAGCCAGGGACACGAGGACATTAGAGAATGTCCCTCGTGGTCCTTCTGTCACTTAAGCAAACAGGTTTCCCCACCACCCTCTTTCCTGGGAGAGGATTCATCTCTTATTGCAAATCCAGCAACACCCCCCAATTCCATTCTCACTTCTTTCTAGGATTTTGTTCCTAATCAAATATAGGCATTTTCCCTCCAACATCCTTTACCTTCTCCTGTTTGTGGGCCTCAACATAGGCTCCAGTCACTTCCATCTCCAAATACCTCCGCTGCCTTTGACCTCTGGAGCAGACCCATGGTTGCCTGCCGTACATCCTATCCCTCCCCCGTTAGTCACAGCCTTGAAACTGGGTTGGGATTGACTCCACCCCCATACCCATGACAGAGTTTTGATTAGGCTAAGCAAAATAAGGGAATGTCACCCCTTGTCACTGTGACTGGATCCAGGATAGGCTCCCAAGCCTATGTCAGCTAGGGTCTGGCTACCTCTAATCATGCTGATGGGGTAGGGGGTGCCCAATTGGAGCAGAGCCAAGGACTATGGCCACTGCTTCAGGGATGACAGGAAAGAATGCACAGAACTCAAGAGTTCTCATTTTTACTCTTAAGTTTCTAAAGTTTAGGACAGGGTATTATGAGGAAAGAAAAAAAAAAGATACAGAAAAATGGGCAACATCAGACAACACTATATAGTTGTGCAGGTTGTATACTGTGCAATCCCAGAGAGTAAATTAACACAGGCCATGATATACACCATCATATGTGACAGGGCTCATTGTAGTACCTACCAGGTGATACCTCCCCAAGACCATATAAGTCTCCCACCAGCTGAGTGGTAAGAGAACTAGGAGGAAAGAATAGAGAGAAGAATCTTAATCCTTCTCCCCCTACAGCAGCCTGGGGCCAGAGAAGCACTACCACTCACCGCAGGGCAGTCCAGGGACTCTGAGAGCAAAGGGACACCTGCAAATGATGAAGTAAGAGTTTAATTGGAAGTGGTTTTTTCCTTCTGTGGTAGAACTTGAACTTGATGGTACACCCCGAGTTAAAAGGAATATAGTCTATAAAGCCAGAAGAGTAGGTGAGTTCACCAGATGAATGAGTATAGAAAAGGGAAGCAAGTTCTGAGGCCCAGGGCCCTGTGGCTTTGGCAGATCCGGGGGTGAAAGGAGCCAGCAGAGAAGGGATGATGAGGGATGATGAGGGGATAGGGACCAGAGAGGCAGGAGGGAAGCCAGGAGAATACAGTGCCTGAGGGGGCAAGTGAAGAAGGTGCTTAAAGAGGAGAGAAAGAACACCTGTGTAAGCACAGCTACAAGGTCACAGAGGTGGCGGCTGGAAAGCATCATGGATTTGGTGAGGGAGGTCCATATTGGGGGGAGCTGGGGAACGTCTAAAGAGATAGGAGAGCAAAGGGGGAGAGAAGGGGAAGACAGTGAGGAGAGACATCACTTTTCTGGAAATAGCTACAACTGGAGAAGGACATGGGTCCAGAGTAATGTCCTTTTTTGTTAAGAAAAATAACAACTTGCCAGAATGCTTCCTGATAGAAATAACTACAGAGGGAGATACTGATGACACTAGAGAGGACCACAGGGAATTCAGTGGAATTGGGAGGAGGGACCAGACCTACTGCTCATGGGGAGGGCTTGGTCCTGGTGTGGGGGAGCCCACCACAGCACTGGACATCAACCAGGCAAGGAGGGGTCACCCTGTACATGTTCCATATGCTCTCATATGTTTCATCACTTGTAGGAAAAAAAAGTGACATCAATTTTTAAATTTAATGACAAGTAATACATAAATGCAGTCTTTCTACTAAAAACCTTAAATAACTACAGATCAAAGTAAAAGTCCCCTTTGGTGAAGAAGCGGCATTTTTCACGAAGGTAAAGAGGGTGGCTGAGAGGGATGGAAGAGGCAGGATTGAGGGAAGAGGAGAAGACGGGGAGGAAAAAGTCTAGAGAGAAATGTCCACGGTGGAACAAGTTGGATGACTGACGAAGCCTAGCTTCCCCAGGAGGAGGTCGGGGTGAAAATACCAGCGAAATGGTGTGTGCCTGGCTGGGAGACTGGGTCCCACGGATTGACTCTATGGGGACGAGCCTCTCTCTGCACCGAGCTGGGGGAGGCCGGCTGTGCTGGAGGCTGGGCACAGGGCTTCCTGGTCTCTGCTAGGACAGGACTTGGAATGAGAGATACCACTCCGCTCCAAAATACACCCCAGCGTGTGTGTGTGCACGCGCACACACACACACACACACACACACTCTTGAGATCCATCCAAGTTGTGTGTATCGATATTTATTCCTTTGTTTATTTATAAGCGCGATTCCATTATATGGATCTACTATAGCTTATTTATCCTTCCACCTATCGAGGGATACATTTGGCTATAACAGACAAAGCTGCTATGAACATTTGTATACAGGTTTTCGCATGGACACACGTTTTCATTTCTCTAAAGTACCCAGCACTGGGGCTGCTGGTTCTATGGTAACTGTGTGGGTATTTTTATAAGAAACAGCCAAATTGTCTCCCAGAGTAGCTGTACCATTGCTTTTCCACCAACGCATGCACAAGAGACAGGTTGCTCCTCGCCCTTGTCAGTACAGCTACCGTCAGTACTTTTTTTAAGGAGGGCAGGAGAAAGGGCAGAGGAGAGGGAGAGAGAGAATCTTAAGCAGGCTCCAACTTTATCGAGGAGCCTGTCTCGGAGCTGGATCTCACGACCCTGAGATCATGAACTGGGTGGAAATCGAGAGTCAGACATTCAACAGACTGAGCCACGCAGGCACCCCTATTGTCAGTATTTTTTGTGTCTGCTCTTCTAATGGGTGTGTAATGGGATCTCCTCCTGGCTTTAATTTGTATCTCCCTAATGACTGATGATGCCACGCATCTTTTTATGTGCTCCTTTGCCATCTGTAGATCTTTTCTGGTGACGTGTCTGTCCAAATCTTTCCCTGCTTTTTAACTGAATTGTTTGCTTACTACTTCCTTTATAAATCTGAATGCAAGGTTGTTGTTTTTTTTAAGACTTATTTATTTTAGAGGCGCCTGGGTGGCTCAGTGGGTTAAGCCTCTGCCTTTGGCTCAGGTCATGATCCCAGGATCCTGGGATCGAGCCCCACATCGGGCTCTCTGCTCAGCGGGGAGCCTGCTTCTCCCTCTCCCCCTGCTTGTCTCTCTGCCTACTTGTGATCTGTCTGCCAAATAAATAAATAAAATCTTTTTTTTTAAGTTTTTTTAAAGAAGATTTTACTTATTTTATTTTATTTTTTTTAAAGATTTTATTTATTTATTTGTCAGAGAGAGAGAGAGTGAGCATAGGCAGACGGAGTGGCAGGCAGAGGCAGAGGGAGAATCAGGCTCCCTGCCAAGCAAGGAGCCCGATGTGGGACTCGATCCCAGGACGCTGGGATCATGACCTGAGCCGAAGGCAGCCGCTTAACCGACTGAGCCACCCAGGCATCCCAGATTTTATTTATTTTAGAGAGAAAGAGAGAGAGAAACCATGCAAGTGGAGGGCCAGAGGGAGAGAGAGGGAGAGAAGAAGACTCCCCACTGAGCCTGGCATCCAATGCAGGACTTTATCTCATGACACTGAGTTCACGATCTGAGCAGAAATCAGAGTCAGACACTCTACCTACCAAGCCACCCAGGTGCCCTGTGGATACAAGCTTTAAAATCAGATACATGATCTGCAAATATTTTCTCCAGTCTGTGGCTTGTCTTCCATCCTCTTCAATACTACCTTTCACAGAGCACAAGTCTTCCTTTTAATGAAGTCCAATTGGTTATGGATTATGCTTTTGGTCTCATATTTAAGAAATTTTTACCTAACCCTAGGTCTAGGTAATGAATATTTTTCTCCTGTTTCCTTCTAAAAGTTTTAGTGTTTTACATTTTTATTTAGATCTATGACTAATTTTTAAGTTAATTTTTTTTTACAAGATTGAGATTCTTAGATTGAGGTTCTTTTTCTTTTTCTTTCTTCCTTTCTTTCTTCCTTCCTTCCTTCCTTCCTTTCTTTTTTTGTTTTGGACTGGATATCCAATTTGTTTGGATAACATTTGTTGAAAAAAAAAAGCAATCCTTCCTCCATTGAATTGCTTTTGAAAATTTGTAGAATATAGGTCTCTGTATTTGAACTTTCTGTTCTGTTCCATTGATCTATGTGTCCATCCCTTCCCCAGCACCACACAGTCCTGACTACTGTAGCTATGTACAAAGTCATAAAAGCAGGTAATGCAATTCCTCCAATTTTATTCTTCTTTCTCAAAATCGTTTTATCTATTCTTGATTCTTTCTACATAAAGTTTAGAATCGCGTCCTCTGTATCTACAAAAAATCCTGCTGGGATTTTAAAAGGAATTGCATGAAACCTATACATCATCAATTTAGGAAGAATGAGCATCCTTACTATGCTGAATCTTCCAGTCTATGAACATGGTATGTCTCCCCATTTGTTCAATACTCTGTGTGTAGTCTTTATAGCTTGGTGTCTCCCCTATATGAGGTAGAAATTATCTTCCCTGTAGTGTGTGGGTTTGGTCATCCTCGATATGTCCTTTTATCATCTTCATAAGGCCCCAAATTAAAGAATCCTGTAGTACAGTTTTATAGATGGCTATTGAGACTTGAGACACTTATGACTTGGGTATTAGTCTTATGACTTGGGTACTGGTCATGGGCTGAAGCAGATAACCACCTCTCACTCCCATCCTCCCTTCTTTAAGGAACTCATGAAGCTTCATTATGCTCAGTGAGCCGCCTGTTATATCCTAATGCCCCCAGTTTGCTAAACATCCTCCTTCTCCAACCATTCTTTTCTCTTCTCCCCTCTGCCTCTGCTCTGGGCTCTTTGCCAAGATTTCTAATATAGATTTCCCCCTTGTTCTCGCATTACGACTGCACATCCCAGCCCACAGGGCCATTCTCTTGGGCTGAATGAGCAGTTGTCACGGTCATCGCTCCGAGTCCTCACAGGCACTGCCAGCACCTCCATGCTCCCAGTCATGGAAATGGAAGCCCTTTCCAGTCTGCCATCCCCTCCATCTTCCTTATGTCCACCTAACAGGGTGCTAATAGGCTTTCCAAATATAAATGAACACAACAAGCCCTTATTTATAGTGTTTACTGATACCTCTGATGTAAAATCTCCCTCCAGTGCTCATTTCAAGCTACCAGCATGATGTCACTGAAAGGTAGTTGGGAAGAAAGGCAAAAATCAGCTCTCTCAAGTCAGAACAAGCCAACCTACCATTGCATCCATCCATCATCAAACCTCCTGAATATCCTTGTCCCTTGAGTTTTTCATACTGTAACTAACAGGTTACCTGTTCAGGGTCCTCAACGAAGCACTTATTTCTGCATTTGGAAAGGGTTAGATTAGGCCAGTTGTTCTTAACCTTGGGTGCACAAAGACCCCTTTGAGAGTCTGATAAAAGCTATAGATGGTTCTTAAGAAAGAACAATAAAATACAATGCAACGGGTTTTGTACACAAAGCCCACTGGCGCTAATTCTGGCCTCATCAGGTATCCAGGCATGTTGGGGTTGGAATCCCTGGACCAAATAATCTCAAAAGTATTCTCCTCCCTAAACCTTACAGTTCACATTGATTCACACCATGGCAAGGGGTGACATCTGACAAATAACAGGAGCAAAAAGAATCCAGATTTTCAAGTTTGCATCTATTTCTCATGCAAATTAAAACAGGAAGGAACCGCAGAACTGAGGATGTCGTAGCTGATGGCATGGGCCATGGGGAGCTGGACCTCAGACTCCTGGTCTATATAGTAGGGAGAATGGGCACACAGGGCCTTTCCAAGGAGGCAGAGTTCAGGCTGATGTATAGAGCAGGGGCTCTCCTCAGACACAGATGCTCATCTCTTGGAAACATCAACTCCAATAAATCATGTTCTCATGTCTCTGATTCATTCACTTGGAACGAGATGCGCTTCTGCCAGCTCCACTGCAGGAGAAAAGAGCCTGGAGCTGTATCATACCACTGCTCAAGGTCAGTCCCGGCACCTCATCTTTTACCCTCAAAATGCATCATCTTAGACTCAGGACTGTTTACAGATCCCTGTCCCTGACAGGTGGTAAACAAGAAAGAGGGGAAACTAGACACTTAGTATGGTTTTTCTAGATGTTTTTCTAAATAAAATCATTTGTGAGCATGGATAACAATTTGGACCCCTCATTTTTGCATAGTAATGGTATTCTTATTCCTGGTTATTCAGTCCAACACTAATCTAAGTACTTCTGGGAAAGGATTTTTCTGGAAGGGATGTAATTAAGGCTATGTCCATTGACCATAAGGGGGATGGTGGGTGGGCCTGAACTTGCAGGTAAGCCCTTTAAAAGCAGATATTTTTTCCCCCGGCTACAAGCAGAAGAAGTCAGAGACTCAAAGTCTGAGAATGCTCAGGCTGAGAGCAGTCCTTCCAAGCTGAGACCCAGCAAGGAAGCAGGGGCCTCAGGTCTATGGCCACAAAAAACTGGACTCTACCATCAACCCAGATGAACTCGGAAGTACATTTTCCCTGAAAGCCTTCAGATAAGAGCCCAACCCCAATGACACCCTCATTTCACTGGATGAGACTCTGTGCAGAGAACCTAGAGGACTCATCCAGGCTTCTGACTGACAGAACTGTAAACTAATAAATGGGGGTTGTGTTAAGCCCCTCATTTTGTGGGAATTTGTTACACGGCATTAGAAAACTAATACGCTCAGCCCATCTGCGACATGGAGACAAAAACCATTCCAACTTCATAGGCTTATACAAGAATTAAAAGTTAATGTGTGTAAAGTGCTTCTAACAATTAGGATGATCTCTAAGTATCAGCTATTATCATCAATGCCGTTGACTTGGCAAAATGCCAGGAAAGTGTGGTTCATTATTTGCAAGTTTTCCTATCAATACAGTATTTGAGTCTCAGGATATAATCAAAAGTCTAGAATTTCAAATGAATGAATCATATACCAAGTATGCATCATCTTCTAAGAGTCAGTGACTATGAATGAGCTGCATGATTACAAAACATTACTTAACAAAGCAGACTAGAAGAAAGAAGACAGCAGACCACATGGAGAAAAACACAAGAAGTTTGGAACTCAACCATCCAACAAATATTTAATAAATCAGAGGCCAAGAGCTGAGGCCCCAGGGCACAGCAGAGGAAACACACACAAAAGGGCCCTATTCTCATGAAACTTACATTCTGATGCAAAAAGACAGAAAATAACTGCACAAGAAAAATTCAAGCCAGTGCTATGAACTGTGAAAAAATTAGCATGGGTAAGAGGAAACTACTTGAGGGCGCCTGGGTGGCTCAGTGGGTTAAAGCCTCTGCTTTCATCTTGGGTCATGATCCCAGGGTCCTGGGGTCGAGCCCCACATCAGGCTCTCTGCTCAGCAGGGAGCCTGCTTCCCTTTCTCTCTCTCTGCCTGCCTCTCTGCCTGCTTGTGATCTCTGTTGTAAAATAAATAAAATTTTTTTTAAAAAAAGAGGAAACTACTTGAGATGAGTAGGCTATCTAAGACAGGCCACTCTGAAGAGATGTAATTCAAGTGGAGAATTGGATGGCAGCTGGGAGGCAGACAGCAGCATTCTGGGATGAGCAATGAGCTGATGCCCAGTTCCCCCAAACTAAAAGGAGCCTGATGGGCCACAGGACATGGAAGAGGCCAGCATGGCTGATGCTCGGAACACAGCAGGGAGAGAAGATGGGCTGGGGAGGGTGGCAGGCTCAGATTTTATGCCAGGTTCAATGAGGAGGCACAGGGTTTTAAACAGGAGAACAATGTGGTCTGATTTGAATTTTCTAAGGCTAACTCTTACTGCTGAATGTGAATCATTCATGTAGGACCGAAGGGAAACTGATGTCCAGCATGTCCCGCTGGGAGTCTGATGATTACAGCAGGGATGGGGAGGGGAGGATGTACTAGAAAAAAAAGATTGACAGGTAATGCTGATGAATGGATTGGGCTTGGGGCTAGTGACAGAGAGAGACTGATCAAGCATAACCCTCAGAATTTTAGTTTGAGCAACTGCGTGGTGCTAAAGGAAGCAGTCTGGGGGAGGGTGAAATCGTGGGTTCTGTCTGGGCCACCCTCATTTAGACGTGCCTATCAGGCTGCCATGTGGCGAAGTGGAGTAGGCCTGGAATTCTGGGAAAAGGAGGCAGGTTAGAGAGTTAATATTCTAAAGATGGAATTAAAGATCTGGTCTGGCTGAGACATAGGGAGAGAGAACATATAAACACAGGAAGGGGATCTGGCATCCTTGGCGAGTGAGGCTGGAGGAAAACCCAAGAGAAATGGTGCTCCAATGGAGAACGCATTACAGCATGAGGCTAGCCGAGGGCTAGTAAAGACTGTGTCATCCATGAGTAAGTATTCAACCTCCCATGGTATTATTTAGTCCCAGCAAACCCATTAATAGTGTTCTGAGTTATTGTTTGTATCAGCTGTTTCTGGTTTGGTGAAGACAGACTATATTGAAATGTTAACAAGAAAACCATAAAGCAAGATTATTATTAGGAGTCAAGGCAGTCAAATTCCCCATTCTTGGCTAACGGGAAGAACTTGCAAATGGCTTCTTTCCATTGTAAACAAGGGAGGATGACAGTCTTCATCATTTTGCATGATTTGGTGTAACTGGGAAGTTTCTTGGGCTTGATAACTGGAAAAACAAAACCCAACAAAACCCTTAATGTCTAAATAATTCTTTGGTCTGCTGCAAACTGCCAAGAGATCACTGGGGCCTGTTCTGTTGCTGAACCGTCTTGATTTGGAGCCCAGTGATTTTTTTTTTTTTTTTTAAAGCAGCAGTATTAGCCTCTTAATTTTCACTTCATGGACACAAATGCCTCAAGCAATCTGAGTTTTCCCTTTGAAAAAGCTCATCATCAAAAACTTGAACCGTATTGAAAAAAAAGTCAGCAGACTTCCTGATGGCCACAGACGGGTTATGAACATAATCACACATGAGCTTACGAAAGTACATTTGATCTAGAATGGCTCTTCATGGAAACTTCCAGGTTAAATCTCCCACATGAGAGCGATCAACCCTGGCGACGGCCTGAGAAGAAGTCCCACGGAAGGCATTTGGGTCTGAGCATTTCTCACCCCAACCTCAACCCGAGGCAGTGCCCACCTGTATCACAGGAGCCATGGTGTGGCCAGGACTGCCCGTGTCTTCCTGCCTCCACCTCACCATGCACCACTCCCTTCTCTGAACTGCTTCTTTCACTTTTGTAATGAGACAAAGCCACAGATCTGATTAAGCTACTCTTCAGCTTCCACACAGACACAGCTTCTTGGGGTCTGGATAGGGTTGAAGGGTTTGTCTCTCTGTCCAGCAGACCCAGACTGGAACCCACCTCCCAGCTGAGCAGTCTCTGACAAAGTGACCTTTCTGGGCTTTCGTTCCCACGTTTGTCAACTGGGGATAACTGTGGTCACAGGAGAGACTCGCCACGGCATCTTGGTGTGGATTAAATAATGATGCAGGCAGAAGGCTTAGCAGAGGGTGGTTGGGCCTTCAGCATCCCCCAGCTAGCGGCGGGCCTGCGGAGTGGATGTGCTGTTGCTCTGCCTAACGGCACCCTTTCCTTGGGTTGGATGGACCCTCCCCTTCCCCTTTCATGTGGTGCTGGCAGTTCCGTCATTCTAGTGGGCCTTGCCACCTTTCACACAGTTGGCCAAGTACATCAACTACGATTCAGTCTGGCTGCATGTGTCTAGAAAAAAGTAACCATGGCTGAAGTTGGAACTCTGTTCTCTCTCACATAAAAGCAGCCTGGCACAACGAGCACAAGGTGATGTGGCAGCCCCAAAAGGTCACTAGGAAGTCAGGCACCTATCTTTCTGATTTACCCTCCTGGAGCATGGCTTTCAACCTCCATGTGACCTCCTGGTCCAAGATGGTTGCTTGAACTCCAGCCAGCAAATCCACATTTCCCAGATGAACAGCAGGATGAAGTGATAGAAGATGGGAAATGTACATAACAGCCCTCCCACGCCCACCATTATGGATTCTCATGGGAAATCCTACATAATAATTCCACATATAGAACTAAGTCACATGGGCCTCTCCCAGCTACAAGCTAGTCTCAGAAATACAGTCTTTCCACTGGACACGTTGTCACCTAAAATACAATGTGTTTCTGAATTAAGCAAGAAAGGGAGAAGGGATCTCAGTGGGAAACCCATGGTATGGGGCCAGGATGGGCCATCAATGCCCTTCCATAGCATCTGGTCTCTGACACCGGCTAAGAATAGGCCTGTGTTCTCTCTGGAGAGGTGCAGTCCTACACACACAGAAGATACTGTCAGCACACACTTCCCTGGGCCAGGGAAGGGACAGAGTATGCACAGAAGGGAGGCTGCCAATTGAAACTCCTTCTACCTTTTTTTTTTTTTTTGAAGATTTTATTTATTTATTTGACAGACAGAGACCACAGGTAGGCAGAGAGGCAGAGAGAGGCTCTCCCGCTGAGCAGAGAGCCTGATGCGGGGCTCGATCCCAGGACCCTGAGACCATGACCTGAGCCGAAGGCAGAGGCTTAACCCACTGAGCCACCCAGGCGCCCCTCCCATGAGACTGAAAGGTCCTGGCGGGAAAGTCCCGCCCGACTCACATGCACACTCCTACCATCGAGGTTTGTCCCTGGATGACTGAATGAACAGCAAACACACTACGGTTTAGCAAATGCCAACTATATCCCTACAGAAGTCTTCCAATCAAAAACGGTAGAATCAGCCAGACTCTCTCCTCTGTCTCCACTGCTCCATTGTATAAAAGAGATCATAATACCGCTACCTCTCAAGACATAATCCACAATCCTGGCCACATAGTAAGACCTAATTTAGCATTGGATGTTATTATTGTTGTTACTGTATGCCATTAACTCTGAGATGCACTTTTTTTTTTTTAAATATACGTGTAACGGCATTCACACTAAATGGCATGTCATGATTGAGTCAGCAAATGTTAATTTTTCATGGCATATAAAATCGTGCTCCGTTTCACAATCGTTGCTGAGAGTCAATGGAATGGTTATTATCATGAAAGGAATAGAAAGAGTTCACAAATTCAGGACTTGCAAAGTCAAAAAGTCAACTGTTTATAGATTCCAAATAGTAAGAGATGGGCTTGAGCTGGCTGTTGAGTGACCAAAGCCTGAACTGGCATGACCTTCCCCACATCGTGTTCTGGGATGATCCAAAGTAGCTCCATTCATTCAAAAGTAGCTCCATTCATTCAAAAGAGTTAGAGGTAAGGGGGTAAGAAAAAAAAGAAGAAAAGCAGGGCTGAGAGCACTGTTTTGGTAAGAATTCTGGGTGTGCTTAGAGCCACGTGGAACCGACGAGAAGCACACAGACCAGAAGCTGTTTTGTTGAACCTGACTTGTCAAAGAAACTGTAAATTTAAAAAGCATTCAATACATACCGTGGATGATTATTCAGCCATAAAAAGAAACGAAATGCCAATACAGGCTATAATGTGGCTGAACCTTGGAAGCATTATGCCAAGTGAAAGAAGCCTGCCACCAAAGATCGGAGAGGTATGATTCCGGAATCGGCAGATGCACGGAGAGAGAGTGTGGCTCAGTGGTTGTGAGGGGCTGGGGGAGGCAGGAATCGGGGGTAAGCGGTAAATGAATGCATACGTGCTTTCAGGGTGATGAGAGAAGTTTCCAACAAGAATGAGATGCTGGTTGCAAGATGCTGTGATCATACTAAAAGGCCACCGAATTGGTTATCTTTAAATGGTTACTTCTATGTGATGAGAATTTTAGCTTAAGAAAAAAAACATTTTCTATTCAGTTATTTACCACTTACTATTCATTTACCATTTAGGGATCCACAGCAACAGTAAGTAGGCTAGAAAAACTGCACACGCAGCCCCCACTGGGGACATGTTCCCAACCCCGTGTCATCTGTGGTCTCCAAAGGTGATGGCAGGGCCTCCCCCACACATGTAGGGGTCCCAGAGCACAATGGATGGGCAGGGTCCCCAAAGAGAAACCCACAGATGGTGAAATTCCATGCCCCCCCCCACCACCACAGCCTTACAGGAAGGGTTCCACCCTGTCTGCTTGGAAGACTTCAGAATTGCTGGACCAGGAGCCCCTGTGTTTGCCACCCTATCCCACACCCCTCTGTCCCCCACTTCCCCTGGTTTCCCCTCTTGGAATGGCAGTGCTGTTGTGGTTATCCTGCCCCTATTCCACTGTGTAGGGAGGTAATAGATCTTATTGTTCTATCATCGTTTACAGATCGCGGAGTAAAGAAAGGAGGCATCCGGGATCCAGGAATATTCTCATTCTACCAAACACAGCTCAGATTATGGCATGGCATGGCAGTGACAGCAGTCTGCCTAACCCCACATGTGCTCTCCCCTCTGACGCAAATAATCGAGCTCCTGGTTTTCAGTTGAACCCGGAATAATTCTTCCTAGAACAATTTCGTATTTGTTAGTCCCCCTTACAGCTGAGCATGGCCACCACCTGAGGAGGGCAGAGTCTTGAGCTGGAAAGAGCCCAAGTTAGCCAGGATGGGCAGCCGCCAGTTGACCCTAGCCTGCCTACCTCTGGATTCCTTTTAAATGAGAGAGTAAAACATTCCGTTCTTGAGCCTCTGTTGCTGGAGGTTCTGATTACATGCAACCAGCCCTAATCATAATTGATACAATGGGTTCCATGTTAATCAACTCTGGGCACCAGAACAGGGGAGTCTAGAAGGTAGCCTTAATGCCAACCATCGTTCGGGATTTGGTGAACCTCCCTGTTCTCTCAGATCTTTCAAAAAAAAAAAAAAAATCAGGCACACTGCTCTATAGCAGAGCTCTAGAATTTATCCATCTTGCATAACCAAAATTTGATACCCACTGAATAGTGACTCCTCATTTCCCTCTCCCCTCAGCCCCCAGCAAACCCCACTCTAGTCTTTTCTAGGAGTTTGACTATTTTAGATCATGAAGAGTTGGTCCTCTCTGATTGTAGTACATGCAATTTTAATTTTTGCATTCATACTGGTTTCACTTTGTTTGCATTGCAGTGGGTGATTTCACCCACTGATTACCCAACTAACGGGAGCTCCCACCAGCTTCTGTTTAACATTTTTCTGCTTAATAGTGAAAGAATACATAGTAATCAAGATAGCATCTGCTGGTCAGAGTAGCCAAGGGTTTCTTTCATCAGATGTTCTTAAAACTACAGGGAAAGCATTAAGATCTTGAAACCATGTATGTTTTTGTATAAAGTTCATATAGTTTTTATTATAAAAGTTATAAAAATGCTGCCTGGGGGATAATGTAGAAAGCTCACAAGAGCAGGGGCCTTCATCTCACTTCCCAAAGCCAAGTATTATTAATATTTTGATGTATTTCTTTCTGCTTATTCCTGCTCTCTCCCTTTATCTCCTTGTCTGTTTGCACAGAGGTATTCACACTGTATACATAACTGTGTACTGCTTTATTTCACTTACTGTTACAATGTAAGCATTTTCCTCATTATTTAAACTCCCTAGTGCTTGGAGGTGGGGGGCCTGTTTTCATGCAGAAGCTTCCATGGTCCTCAATGGGGACCATCCCACCACCCATCCTCAATGGACCATCCCATCCTCAATGGGATCATCCCACCACATCTTAGGTAAACAAAGGCAAGTTCCTCCACAGTTGTGGGCTGCTCCTCACCTACTGAACAGAAACCACAACTAAGACAGTTGGAGGGGGCAAGACATGCCCAGACTTGTTCAGCTGCTCACTCCCAGGGCCGGTGGCTTGCCCTCCAAGCAGCCTTACTAATCCAGAAGTTCTTTCCTGCAGAAACACACACTGGCTTGGAACCAAGGATGCAGCCCCATGCCCCAGCAGGCCCAGGGGAAAAAATCCGGACACAATAAGAAAAAAAGAAACTATGCCAGTGATGCAAGATGAGATAGTGGGACTGCTCATTTTAATTTCCACAAGAGGAAGGAGGCATCCGAACTCACACTCACTTCACAGCAAAGGCGCCCAGCAACCTCACCCCTACTTGTAAGGTGCAGCAAGTGGCCTTGAAGTTACCGTGAGCTCTGGACTTGGATGAGGGGAGACAGCAGGTACAGCACGGACGAGCGGCCTCCGGCATTGACCCCAGATTGCATCCTCTGCCAGGCTCCCTGCCGTCTGATTTGGCTTTTCTGAAGCAAAACATCTTTTTTTCTTTTCTCTCTCTCTCTCTCTCTCTCTATATATATATATATATGTATATATATATATATATATATATATCTTTTTTTTTTTAAACAAAAACACAGCAACATGAGAACAGGCTCTGCCTATCTGATCGGTTCTGTGTCCCCAGTACCTAGCATGTGCCCAGCACCTACTGTAGCATTTGATATCATTTACTGAAAAAATGACTTTTTACAGCTTCCCTTAAATGTTGACAATGACAACTCAATTTGAGTTTCACAAGCATTTTCTTGGGAAGGAGCCAATGCCTCCAAAGATGCATACGTGCTTAGCACTCTTGCTGGGTATAGGTCAGCCTTCTCAGCTGGCTGTCCCTTCACTGACCTATTTCCCATGGGGAAATGAGCTTGGCTTCAGCGAAAGAAGGGTGAATGCATGAGGAGGTGGACATCACACTGAGCACTAGCAGTATAGGTGATCATCGGTGAACTTCCCTGATTCAAATTATTGCTTTAGCATCCCTGCCTTCTTCCAATCTCTTCTTGTTTCTTATTCATTTACCTCCCTCTAATTCCCAGGACCCAGAGCTCAGGTTGGTCCTATTAATGCTACATGCAAGTCATACTAAGAGTTAAATGTATCTTCCGTGGGCAGACCTACAGGCAATTTATACCAGTTTATTTCTGGGAAACTGCAATGACACCTAACAAGTTCAAAAGAATACTTTGGACCACACCTAAGTTAGGTGCTGCTTGTCTGGAGAATTCTATGAGCATGTGGACCACTCAAGAACTGTTCTGGAATCTTCCCTACCCTGAGAGACAGGGAGGCAAAAGGGTCCATCTACCGTGGAAAAGTGTTCTCTCTGCAATAGGAAAAATAGACAGTATGTGTGATATATCTACAGATATGCATATCTTCAGAAGTAAGGAAAATATCATCAAATTTTAAAATGGAAACCAGGGCACCTGGGTGGCTCAGTGGGTTAAA
Organism: Mellivora capensis; assembly: GCA_004024625.1. Lineage (NCBI taxonomy): Eukaryota > Metazoa > Chordata > Mammalia > Carnivora > Mustelidae > Mellivora > Mellivora capensis. The sequence continues at coordinate 162,499 of PISX010000358.1, read as the reverse complement.
GTCTCTGCCTTCGGCTCAGGTCATGATCCCAGGGTCCTGGGATAGAGGCCAGGCTCTCTGCTCGGTGGGGAGCCTGCTTCCTCCCTCTCTCTCTGCCTGCCTCTCTGCCTACGTGTGATCTCTGTCAAATAAATAAATAAAATCTTAAAAAATAAATAAATAAAACGGAAACCATCATTATCACCATCATCATCGTTGTCACCATCTTCATTGACACTGTCATCTATGCACACAGCTCCTACCATGCCCCGGCACTGGGCTCAGCAACATGCGTCCTCTCACGTAATCCTTCACAGCTTTACAAGGCAGGCACTCTATAAACAAGGACACAGACCCAGAGACATTTAGCAGCTCACCCCAGGGGACACAGGAGTGGCAAGGTAGGGACTCACACCTGGACAGTCTTACTCCAGGACCCTGACTATAGGGAAGAAGCACATGAGGCACACAGGGTTCCAGGACTCTGACTTAAGTCCCTGGCAAAGAAGGGTGGGGCCAGGTGTCTTCAAGTTGCCCACACTGGCCTCTCTTACAACAAAAGGCTATCACTGGTGTGATGGGCATAAGATCAGCAGAAAGGGCAAGTGTGGTAGTCGGATGGTGGGGTAGCAATTCTCTGTAGCCACGAGGTGGGGGAAAAGCTGGAGGCAGTGAGCATCTTGAGATAATGGTTCCTGTGGCTACACTCCCCAGGCTCAACAGGTAGGGATGGTCGTGAAAAAATGAATTGGGTTTGCTGAGTGGCAGTTCCTAGAATGAAAGAGGAAGAGACTGGGCTAGTTTTCTCTTTACCCTCTTCCTCCATTCCCCACTTACTCTTCCGCTACTTGGAATGTAGACCTGAGGGCAGGAATTCCAGCAATGATCTTGGGGCCATAAGCAAAAAGCTAGGAGAGCCACAAAGCCCTTAGCCTCTGAGCAAAGGCCAATAATGATCTGCCTCTAAATTTTTCATTATGTCAGAAAAATAAATGCTTATGTGTTTAAGCCACTTAGCAGCCAAATCCAATTCCTAACTGACACACTCTATGTAGTCAGTAACCTCTGAGATGGGAACCCCTATCTGATGATGATCCATCATCCTTCCGGGGAGAATACTTTTTTTAAAGATTAATTAATTAATTAATTAATTTGACAGAGCATAAGCAGGGGGAGTGGCAGGCAAAGGGAGAGTGAGAAGCAGGCTCTCCGCAGAATAGAGGGAGCCCAATGCGGGACTCGATCCCAGGATGCCAGGATCATGACCTGAGCCGAAGGCAGAAACTTAATGAACCGAGCTACCCAAGTGCCCAAGAACACTATTTGTAACATGAAGTTAGAATACTACTTAATAAATCCCAACACTTATCTTTGGGTCTAACAGTAAACAAAAGTTTTATTTATTAATGTGCTCAACTAATCTACACATTAATATGATGTATTAAGGCCAGACGTCATGTCCTCATATTCATACTCCTGTGCAATTCTCTCCCAGAGTCTGAGCTGGACTTTCTGACTCACTTCTAACAAAGAATATGGCAGAAATAACAGAATGGCACTTCTGAGATTAAGGTATAAAAAGACTATAAGCTCTGCCTCGTTTGCTCTCGCGCTAGCTTCTATGTCATAAGACAGCCCTATAGAGAGGCCCATGTCATGAGGAAACAAGGCCTGCTGACAACTACATGAGAAGACACCACCAGCACCAGCTGAGCCTTCAGATGAGACTGAAGTCCTGACCAACAACTTGACGACAACCACAGTAGAAGTGTTGAGTCAAAGATGTCCAGTTAAGCCATGTCTAGTTCTTGGCTCACTGCAACTGTGACAGGAAATGTTTATTATTTTAAGCCTATCTTAGATAACTAATACATGCTCCAAACAATTTTCTTGGTTTAATATTCAAGTTAGTGTCTATTTTCTAAGCCTTCTATTACATGTCTTAGGCCACACCCTCCTCACTGAAATACTGCTCTTGAATAGAATGCCTGGCAGAGCCTGGCACTAGCAGGTACTCAACAGATGGATGGATGGATGGATGGATGGACGGACAGACGGACAGGTGAGTGGATGAATAAGACACTGTTGTTTACTGAGCTGTTCTAAAGTACCTTGAGCCTCAATGGATATTGAACAAAACACACAGGTAAAGACGAGGGGAAAATAACGAACTGCATCAAATCAGCCAACCATGCTTAGAGTACTGGTAATTTCACCTAGATGGCCTATAGACCCAGTTCTATTATTTACTGAAGGCAAATTCTTCCTGGGAGAACTTTTTAAGTTAGAAGAGTATTTAAGAGCTCCTATCATTTATCTTTGGGTCTAAAATTAAACGAGTATTTTATTTATTACTGTGCTCAAATACACATTAATGTCATGTGATAAGGCCAGAAGTTATGAGTCAAGTGAATAAACTGACAGCAAAAACAAAAACTCACCAATTTTCCTAATAATTTATGAACCAGTGCAGAAGCAAGCACTGATCTCAGACTCTGCTTCAAGGATCATGGGAACAATGATTGCGACTGTTAGAGAGGCAAGGAGGGATCATTTTCTGTGGTCCAGCACAGATAAGACTCTTATTTTTGTTCATCCGGTTTTCCATTTTATTATCAGAGTCATTTAAATGGTGGCCTAAGGCAGACTGTGAGATCCACTGTGTGTTCTAGTCTAAAGTAAGTCTATTCAAAAGTTTTTTGTGCCAACACGTGCTTGTCTGCCAAAGTCTACTTCCATATTAGAGGGATCAGCAAGAAAGGATTTTGCAAAATAAAGCTAGAAGATATGTGGGCTGGTAGGGGTGGCCCTGGGTAGGAGAGAAGGCAGGCAAGGGAAAGGGTGAACGGCAGAGAGGGTGGCTGGGGCTGGGGACTCCATGCCGCCACCTGACCCCCGCCGCTCGCTCCAGGAAGGGCAGGAAGCACACGCTAAATGTTCAGGGACAGGATCTTCAGCACTTCTGTGCAGTGAGGACACGATGCCCTCCAAACTTATTTATATGGCAAGGACAATATTTCTTACTCTACACTGGAAATCCAGTTTTAAATTCAAAGAAAAATCCGTCTAGGCCTTTTATATGATTTGTTTCAATGCATGAAGTGACACATAACGTTGTCCCTGGGGTCTTGCAGAGAGCTCAGAGGAAATTCTCCACATCACGGAGCCTGGGGGCTTTCTCTCCTATTTACTTTGGCAGCAGTTTGATTCCTTCCCTGCTCTCAGTGCTTCCTGCATTCCCTCCTTGCCTCCTTGCATTCCCCCATCCCCCCACCCTCAGGACAGTCTTCATAGTGCTATAGAACACTAGAGAACAAGGCTCTCACATCCTTGGCACAGCCACATCTCCTATATTTCTTAGGAAGAATTTTATCTCAAGTAGCAAGATCCTGAAAACCTAACTGGATTCTTCTACTGGCCTCAGAGAAGAAGGGAAGTTCGTAGTATTACTCAAGAAACAAGCAAACATGGAAAAGTAATCTCTGAAATTGACCTCCTGGTGGAAGACAGAATATTCGGAGAAGGCCAGGCTGGCCCGGGAGAGACAGACACCAACATCTATCAACCCCCTCACTGGCACCCAGGACAAAAGGAATTCTTCGGTCACACCACCTGCTGATTTTCCAGCCATAAACGAGTCTTATCATGATACATTTCCCACCTCACTGTCCTGGACCCATCAGTGGAGAGGATCCACCAGCCGGGAGGACCGCCCCTGTCCACAGGTCCGTTGGTCCATTTATGTGACAACTTCTTTCTTTAGCCAGCGAGAAGGAAACTTCCCACGCTCCCCAGGCATGAAGGTCCTTCCACTGCTGAAGCCAAATGCTCCTTCAGAAGGCACTCAGTTCTCACGGCTTTCCCAGGCCAAGGTGCTGCGCCTGGGAAAGCAGCCAGTCCCCAAAGCTAGAGAGAGGCGAGCAAAGCCTGTGTGAGAACCAGCCAGGAAAAAAAAAAAAAAAAAAGAGGTTACAAAAAAACACAAACACACACACGTGTATGCACACCAGAAAATGGTAAGCTTTGGCGGGTTGTGGAGAAATTGGAAGCTTCGTGCACTATTAATAGGAAAGAAAAATGGTACAGCCTCTATGGGAAACAATACAGCAGTCCCTCAAATAATTAAAAATAGAATCACTGTATGATTCAGCCATTCCACCTCTCGGTATTTAGCCGAAAGAACTGAAAACAAGGTTGCAAAAGGATATTTGTACATGTTCTTAGCAGCATTCTTAACAATAGCCAAAAGGTAGAAGCAACCCGAGTGTCCATGCCAGGTGAACAGATGAACAAAATGTGAGATATGCATACAATGGACTAGTAGTCAACCCTAAAAAGGAAACAGAATTCTGACCCATGCTACACATGGATAAACCTTGAGGACATTATGCTCAGTGAAATAAGCCAGATGCTGAAGGACGAATATTGTATGATTCCACTTACATAAAATATCTAGACAGACAAATTCTTAGAGGCAGAAAGTGGAATGGCAGTTGCCAGGGGCTGGAGGGGGAGGGACTGGGGAGTTATTGTTTAATCTCTCTGAGGTTTCAGTTTGGGAAGACGGGAAAAGTTCTGGAGATGGATGGCGCTGATGCTTGTACAACATTATGAATGTATTTCATACCACTGAGCTGTACATTTAAAATGGTTACATGGTAAATTTTATGTTATGTATATTTTACTGCAATTACACATTTTTTTAATCATAAAAAGATAAAAAGAAGAATGAGGTGACATGCTGAGTTTTCAAAGACCATGAGAGCCGGAGCAGGCTCCATAATTGGCCCCAAACTCAAACCTGGTTCCATCTGAGGGAGTTGCTGTGGGGGAGCTGGGACCAGGGACACATGGCTCAGCCCTTGTACCGGATGGGGGAGAGTCTTCGGGGCCTTCCACTTCGGCCTAAACCATCCAGCACACCAGATAAGGACATTCATGCACTTATTACAGCTCCCCAAGCGGCACGGAACAGAAAGGGGAATGTTTTCCCACCATGGATTTCACCCTAGGGAACAACAGTGTGATGACATTTTAAGATCTCAGGGTCTCTCTCCTTAGAGAAATATGAATTAGTGCTTCTATAGTTATAAGCTACCTTGAGAATATGGGGATAAGAGCAAACCCATTAGTTTTATGTTAGCAGATAAACTAGAAGTGGGAAGACATCAAATGCGTGAGGCTGATGGGGTGGGTACAGGAATCTCGTTCCTGCAATCAGTGTCTGTGCGGCCCTGCACCAGGCACTCCCCCATGTGGTCCTCCGTCACAGGGTAAATGCACTCAGCAGGACTCCAGATCTTTATGGCTTGCCCAGAACATGTTAGGGAGCACGGGGGCAGGAAGGAGAGGTTGGGCATCACAGAGCACCCACTGCTTTTCAAGCAATTTCAAAGGCAGACGAGATGTGACAGGCAATGCCACACTGCACATGATAGGTCTTGAACAGGCCCAGAAAGGAGAGGGACTCTGTCCTGCCAAGGCCCCCATCCTTGGCAGGGTTTCAATATCAGAGGCAGAGCCAGAAAAGATGCAGAACATTCTATATGTTATCTTAACATCTCTGAGAGTTCCGGGGCTTATCCAACAAGAAAAATATGGAAAGAACACAGAATTCCTTCCACAGAAACCATCTGATGGTTGATATGAGGAAGTGAAGGCTTAATGGGAGAATAGTGGAGAGTTGTTCATGCCAGAATGAGTGGGGATGAAGAAGAGAACCAGAAATGCAAACTCTGGCTGTGGTCCATTCAAAGGGATCCAGAACTGGGTGACTGCACCTTTGATGTCAGGACCCCGGTCAGAGGGACCAGCCTCTCGATAAGTAGTGGCATCCATATTGCAGTGGATAGAAACATGGCTGGAAAAACTTAAATCCAGATCCTGAGCCCAAACCTTTCAGGTGGGTCCCTGTGATGGAAACGCCAACCTCCTTGGTCTGGTGAAATGGACATGTGCCTTTTAACACAGAAGGTCAGAACTAAGTAGAGAAAGGAAGGAGTAAGACAAGCCCAGAAATTAACATACTAATTTTACTGAACAATTGGTATGTGTCTCCTCTTTAAAGGGTTTATAATATGTCGGAAATTTTAACAAATCCAAGAGATTAGCCTGGTGGTTGTAAAACATATAACTGAGTGTTTGATTTTAGAATCTGGATATAAGTTGAAAAGTATAACATGATTTGTCCAAGGTTGGACATAAACTGAACACACATTGTAAGTTTAATTCAGCAGAGTTACAAAATGCTTGGGAAGTCTGCTTGTCATAGACATTGGCAGTGCTTAAGAAGACAATCGAATATATTAGATCTTTAATGTTGTTTAAAATATTTAGGACATATAATTATTAGGTTGTAAAACTAGACTAGTAAGTAAAATAATAGAACTTATAAGATGAACTCTAAAGCTTTAGGAAACTGGGTTTTTGAAAGTCCAACAAGTCTAACATCCTTCTAACACTGCGGAGAAAAAGGAACCCTTGTGCACTCTTGGTGGGAATGCAAACTGGTGCAGCCGCTGTGGAAACAGAGTGGAGTGTCCTCAGAAAGTTAAAAATGGAACTACCCTACAATCCAGTATTTCCATGATTGGGTATTTACCCAATGAAAATGAAAACACTAATTCACTAATAGGCACCCCCTACGATTATTGAAGTATTATTTACAATGGCCAAGATATGGAAGCAACCCAAGTGTCCATCTGTAGAGGAATGGATAAAGAAGGTGTGGTATATATAAACACACACACACACACACACACACACACACACACACACACACACTGGAATATTCCTCGGCCATCAAAAAGAAAGAAATCTTGCCATTTGCAACAACATGGGTGGAGCCAGAAAGTACAGTGCTAAGTGGAAAATGTCAGACAGAGGGGCACCTGGGTGGCTCAGCGGGTTAAAGCCTCTGCCTTCAGCTCAGGTCATGATCCCAGGGTCCTGGGATCGAGCCCTGCATCAGGCTCTCTGCTCAGCAGGGAGCCTGCTTCTCCCTCTCTCTCTGCCTGCCTCTCGGCCTACTTGTGATCTCTGTCAAATAAATAAATAAAATCTTTAAAAAAAAAAAGAAAAGAAAATGTCAGACAGAGACAGACACATGCCATATGATCTCACTTATATGGGGAATTTAAGACACAGAACAAACAAAAGGAGGCAAATAAAAAACCAGACTGTTAAAACACAGAGAACAAACTGCTGGTTGCCAGCCGGGAGGTGGGTAAGGGATGGGGGGGGACTGGGTGATGGGGATTAAGGAGGGCACTCATGAGGAGCGCTGAGTCATGCATAGAATTGTCGAATCACGATACGGTCCACTGAAACTAATATAACACCAGATGTTAATTGCACTACAATAAAAAATGACACTATTCCCAACAACCTTGTCAAATCCCACTCGGTCATCCCATCTTCTGCACGCACACGACTGTCCTCCCGCAGGCCACCCTGCTGTCACAGGACAGCTCCACGTGCCAGAGAGAGTCCATGAAGGTGGGGGGAGGGGTGGTAAAAATAAAAATAAGAAATAAAAGTGTGGGGAGTGAAGGATGTGTTCTAGGCAAGGGGAGTCTGATAATGAAGGCAGTGAGTTTGGAAAGCAGAGTAGGAAAGACAGAGCTGGATTCTTTTTATAAACACCCGTGGCTTTGGTTGGCTAATGTTTCGTTAAATCAGACTAAACTGGAATGATGTCATCGGGGAGGAGAGGGAGCTAAAGGAGTAAGATGAGATGAGCCTGCAGGACTCTGGCCATTGGATGAAGGGTTTCTTTCAGACTCAGGACACTCAGAACCGGATGGTCATCAGTAAGTCTTTCTCCGCATGGGCAGCAGGCAGCGTTCGCCAGCGGCCAAGGGCAGGAGAGTTCCAAGAAGACGCATCTGGCCTTGAAGCAGAGAGTGGAAGAGAGCCATGGAGGATCCAGAGGCAGGAACAGGGTCTGGTGGGGGAGCAGAAAGAAGGCCACTGGAGACTGAGAGAGAAGAGGGAAGAGGAAGAGGTGCCACCCAGGCACCTGAGCAATGGGGACAGAAGGCAACAGGAATGGGGGAGGCAGGAGGAGACACCCTGTGGGGAAAGAGGATCAGTACTGGGCACGTGTTTTGGCCGGGCCAGAGAGACCCAGAAGACAAGGTGCCACACAGGCAAGCAAACATGGGGTGCAGGACAAATAAGTTGGGTTAGTAAGAGATCCAGATTCTGGGACTGGGACTGGAGTCAGCCCCGCATGATGGCCAAAGCAGGGAGGAGGGGATGAGGAGGAATCACTCCTCAGCAGGTGGAAGGAAGATAGAGGGAAGGAACAGATGTCATGGAAATCATCTCCTACCCACCACTCATGGAGCAGCCTCTGTCCCCTGTATCTCCAGCCAACGTCGCAACTCTGCAGAGTGCGTGATTTTGCCCCAAATCATAGATAAGGCTGCTGAGGCATAAGGAACTATGGTTCTCACGCAAGGTCAGATGGCATCAGATAGCAGAACCGGGAGAAACCTAAGTCTATGGGACTCTGCTGCTGGTTCTTCCTTCTAAGGTCCCGTGTCTCCAGGCCAAAGGCTGGATCCCTCCCAGCCCTTATAAATGTGATGTTTGTACTCGGAACAAATGAGATTGGGGCTCTGTTTTGGTTACTAGATTACTTACAGTTTCACAAGAACTTGGTACATCTATGTTTCGGGGGCAGGGGGACTATTTCCAGGTTCCAGTGAAGTTATGAAACCCAGGGAAGTATAAACAGCGCAAAGCAGGCTGGAGCCCTGGGTCAGTTTGGCAAAGGCTTAGAGATTCTTCTGGAGCCCCCGAGAACCAGGCCCGAGGTCAGTCAGATGGTGCCCCCACAGCCCGGAGTCTTGTCTCATTAGACAACAGGCCACAAAAGCTGTGCAATTAACTTATTTCACACTTGCTGGCTTGCTTTTTCAAATTAAAATCGGTATCATAGTGATGAAAACAAGCAGACTCTGCAAAGCACAGGAAGCCCCTAGGATCTTTATTTCTCCGCCCACATCTGCCAACATGCAAATAAGTTTCCCTAGGGCCTCAATTCACTTTCCATAAACGAAAGATACCACCAGTCACTCAGACTTCCACGTAGGAAGTGTTAGACATCTTAGAGGAAACCTGCTTAATAAACCCTTGAATAAGCACAGGAGGTGGGGCATAGAAGGCGTTTTTGTCAAACTCTTCAGACTGAGTTGTGGCCAAAAACTGCACAGTTAAGCCCCACTGTGGCCTACTGTGGCCATGAGTCCAGCTGTCACCAACGAGAGATGACAGGAAGTGACATGGGTCTTCTCCAGGCTGAGGCTTTGGAAGCAGATGGCCTCCCTCCACTGTCTTTTGCTGGCTGGGCGGAGAGGCCTCCAAGGCCTCTGGAAACAGTGGAGAACTGTGAGACGGAAGGAGCCAGGGTCTCTGCATCACTAGGGAATGGACAAGGCCTGATGCCCAAGAGGAACGGCGCTGGGTTGTTCCTCAAGCCTCAAGCCCCCGGCCCGTCGGGTGTGATCTGTGCAGTTGCTGCCATTGCTCTGACACACGTGGGCCTCTGCAAACGTGGTTCTACATCTGTGTGCTGTGTGCACTGTTTTAAGAAACTCCGAGATGCCAGCGGAGGCTTTTATGCATGCATCACGGGAGGGCGCTTCATTGTACAAACTCGCAGCAGGAGAGCCCACCCCCAGCACATAATATTAATATTATATCCGGCTTACAGGAAACTGATTTCCATACGGCTTGAGAACACACTGTCCACGTCATGAAGGGGTGCACTGATCCGCACAGAAGTCAGGGAGGCTGCAGCCCACCCTGGAGGCCCTGAAGGCTTCTCCCTTGTCCCAGCTTCCCACGGCACAAGCTGATCAGAAACACGTCTGGATCCCTACAAGGCTGGATCCCTACAAGGCTTTCTTACGTGGGGGCCCTCCCCCACGTAAGTCATCTCCATGAGTGGCCATAAAAACAGCAAAGCAGGGGTGTAAGCTCCAACAGGGCCCCTTCTTGTTGGTGAACAGGGAAGTCAAGGCTCCCAGGCTTTTCCTTTTAGAACATGAGACTGAGGGCCCAGCGAGGAACATTTGGGTACAGGGCATCTGGCTGCAATGGGCTGGGGGCCTGGGAGCCGAGGCTGGAGGCAAGTAGGAATGAAGCCTGGGTAAGCAGCCGGAGGTGGAGGCTGCTGGAAGGGAAAGGCAGTGAGGAAAAGAGGGCCCGGAGAGTGATATGTGCAGTGAATTCACAAGAAAGCAACAAAGAGCAAATTTTACAAAACCTCCCAGGACTCAAGTTAGGAACAGTGGGATAAATCCAAGAAGGAAAAGAGATCCTACCAACCGCCTGGCTTTTATATCCATTAGTCATTTATGTAAAGAGTCAAAGTGGCATTGATAGCATTTTAAACATCTTTAAATCTAAATTGGGGAGGGAATTGTTTTGTAATACACAAAAAAGTGGTTCCAAATGTAAGCAACTACTGAAACTAAGGCAGGATTGTACTCAGTTGCAAATATTCTGCTACTCTGCCATTAGTCCTGATGACTCCTGTCCCGGAGACAGCCCTCACACAGCCCCCCATGCAGCCAGATCCTGCAAGCTTCAGTGTTCCTCGGGCTGCAGGATCCCATGCTGTCTGTAATTCTGCTCTCCAGAGGAGAGCTTGGTGAGCAATGTGGCAAGAAATACATCAGACCAAGAAACCCCAGACTACAGATATGATGCTGAACAAGCATGAGAAAGCTGAATGAGATTTAAAATATTCATTCCCTAAGCATGTTTAATTTCAAAGTCACCAAAACAAGGATCTGAAGAACCATAGAAATATGCTCTAAAGAGAGGAGGAGGAGAGATTGTCATGTGCCTCCGTCCTGTAATAGCGCTTCTCTGCTTCTCAAATGCCTGTGGCTATTCAGGTCCCCCAGAGGATCTGGGCAAATGCAGGTTCCAATCGTTTAGGTCTGGGGTGAAGCTTGGGATTCTGCATTTCTTACAAGCTCCCTGGGGATGCATTGCTGCTGGGCCAAGGACCGCAGGTTGAATAGTAAGGGTTTAGAGCTTCAGGGACTGAAGGAACAATGGACATTCAGGGCACTGCTTCTCACCTGAGACCTGGGAAATGGAGAGAAACTGGGGTATCAACAGAGCTCTGTTCACATCCTCGAGATTGCCGAGGGTTAAATACACACATATTCATGCTCATACCCAAAGGAATCTATTCAAAAAAACCTTTTATTCATACCCTACATCACATGGGTGATACATTCAATCTGGAAGTTTGAACATTAATTCTTGAAGTTTCTTTTTGAGTCTCTGTCACAGGATTAATCCTTAGAAGCAAACGCCTGAAACACCCTCTGATATCCAGGCATGTGCACCAACTGAGTCTCTCAACACTGCTAACCTCAGCAGGTGGGTATTGGCATTTTTAATTGATATCAACATGCGACATGGCACTCAAATGCTCCTAGCCCGTGATTATCTCGTTCTTCATCACTCTGACAGCTGTTGACTGCCAGCAATGTGAAGTGTACCAGACACTATGGAGGGAAGGAGATGCAAGGACGTTGAGTCCGGGCCAGGTCCCAAGACGCATGTCTCTAATCACTCAATAGTTAACCGCCACCTTGAATTACCTTGGAAGTTAGTTCTCATTGTTCTCTGTCCTCCAATTGTATCATACGATCTTCAAACTGAAAAGACTTCCAATGAAAATATAATTTATAAGTCAAAAAAGTTAATAGCATCATTTTTTAAAATTTAAATTACATTGTGATTTTTTTTATCAGACAGTTGATTCGTACTCTAAAAGAAACAACACCAAAAGCGCGGCCAAAAAGAAGCCCTTACCAGAAAAGGGCAGGGCAGGAGCAGACACAAACTCAGGCTGAGCTTGGAGATTGCTGGGCAATTCCCATGGTGGAGGGCACAGCCCCATGGCCTGTATCTGGGGAGATGTAGATGGTGCTGGGCCAGACCGACATGGGCTCAAATTCCCCAGGAACCATTTATAAACCTCCTGACCTTGGGCTAGTCATTTGACCTTGCCCAGCCTCAATGTCCTTAGCATCATATCTACTTTATTGGGTTGCCATCAAGATGGACTGAGATACTGTGTATAAAGGGCCAGAATGTTATAAGCCGCCACCACATGGTAGCAGATCCCACCACTTCCCCCGAACCTTGCTGCCCTCAAAGAGTTTTTACCTGTTTGCAAATTAATACTCTCCTCTGAAGCCTGGCTTTCTAAGATAAAGGAAATGGCTTACCCACCCTCTCTGGTTTGTCCTGATTCTTTTAACCTTCTTTTTTATCCAGGTAAAGAGACTTAATTTATGTACCCAACATTACATTGATGTCATTATTTTATCCATTTTTTCTTTCATGGTGCTTTTAGTATTCTCATTAAGAAAATTTTGCCTTTGGGGTGCCTGGGTGGCTCAGTGGGTTAAAGCCTCTGCCTTCAGCGCAGGTCATGATCTCAGGGTCCTGGGATCGAGCCCCATATCAGGCTCTCTGCTCAGTGGGGAGCCTGCTTCCCTTCCTCTCTCTCTGCCTGCCTCTCTGCCTGCTTGTGATCTCTGTCAAATAAATAAAATCTTTAAGAAAAAAAAAAGAAGAAAAAAGAAAATTTTTCCTTTGCCAGTGTTGTGGTATATTCTATATTTCCTTCTAAAAGAGAAATTGTTTTACCTTTCATTTCACATCTGTCTGGAACTGATTTTTAGTAACATTATTTTAAATATTAATCTTGTATTTAAACATAATTTGAATATTAATCTGATAGTCTTTGTCATAAATTTTTTTCTCCTTTGTTTTGAAATAAGAAACCAGAAATTTGGAAAGTACTAATTTTCTGGGTGGGAAAAAATGGTAAGCCCTAAAATTATAATATCTCTTTTTTTAAATGTCAATTCTGTCTTATTTTAAATTTAGGATAGCCAACATATGAGAAAGCAATTTTTCCATTTTTTGAGGTGAGATAAAAACCAATTTTCCCTAAGTAATGATTACATACATAGAGAGGGAATGGAGATGAACTCACTGGAGATGAACGAACCTTGGCAAGCAACGTAAGACACTTAGACTTGACTCCTTAAGTCATTCACTTGACCACAAATTCCTGATATTTATATTATAAATACACATTTGCAATAAATATTCATCTATAAAACATGTATACTTGTTAACTATGTTATATGCATTATATTTATTTGTACATATTTATTACTATGTATTTCATTAAAGGCATTTATACTGATGCACCTGTGAATGCATTGGATTTGCTTGGGTGAAGCTGGGGACACTCCAGAAAGAGCCTGACCTAACCACCACATGAAGACACTGGGGGTCTAGCTAAATGAGGCCATGCCTGTGCCATCTCCAGCTTTCCTCTCTGCCTCTGGGCAATGTCTTCCAGATTCTGAGACTCCATGTGCCCCAGAAGAGAGGTTCCGTCTCCACGAGGTCCGAGAGACCCTGGCACGGACGCTGTCACTGCTGCTTGTACAGTGTGGCAACCTGAGTCAGAACCAGAACACCAGAGGCTGATGTAGGCAGGTGGGTGAAGCCCCATTTCTCCCACTGGGAACCGACTTCAGATACTGGGTGTTTCAGGTGGCCAAGCTGTGGGGCAGGGGAAGCAGTTTATTTATCACTCTTCTGAAGATGAAGGTAAATGAATCGTGAAGTAACCTGACGGTCTTAGGGAAAAAGAAAAACAACAAGAGAATACCCTGTTCTATGAATAGCACCTGAATCCGTTTTTATTGCAAGCTGTAAACGTTATCATTGGTGGCCATGGCTGGTTCACATTAAAACATAAAACACACTGCGTGAGCAACAGGTCAGGCTGAGGGTATGAGGGTTTCCGTATTATAAAAATTGGGGCACGCTGAGAGGCAAACACCCATTAACTGAATACTGTTCCTGGCTTGCTAGAAACAGAGCTGTCAGGCTCCTCTGAAAACTTGCAGTTTAGTTAGATTCCTGCCCAGATCAAAATACTAACTTAATTATGTATCCATATGGCCTGCGGACATCTGAGAGGACCCATACATGCCCTCCCCCCATACTGCTGTAACCAAGCTCCTGGGTAAGACTCATGACCCAAAACACTGTCCCACATATTGGTCTTGAACATGACTTTTGAACTGGGAAATTTTTTTCAAAGCCAAAATTATTCATGACTGTGTCAAGCACATAGGCACATCAGCTTGGGGCATGCCGGCTGTCAGGGCCATGCCCAAATGGGGACTAACTCGGGGCCCATGTTGAAACATGCTTTTGTTTACTTAGAATGGGTTCTAAGTCATTCTGCCTCATAATCATTTACTTGTATGATTTGCTTCTAACTTCAAGTTAGGAACAATAAGACTTTGACCTCGGCTCCAGGGAGATGCTCACCTTCTGGGCACCTGTCCCCCACTGGGTGTTCCAAGCTGTCAGTCCTAAGTTAGAAGAGAGGAGGGTCGGTCCGTGGCCCCTCCCAGGTGGTGTTGTGGACACCTGATAGCACCATCTCTTGTTGGTTGTAAGCAGGTGTAGCCTCCTCTACTGCCAGCCGTACCAACAGGGTCACCCCTAACAGGACAGAGGAGCTCCGGGAGCAGCCTCTCTTATCTCTGACTGGTTCCCTGAAATTCAAGAGAAGACAGAGTGAGATCTGCCAGATGCACCTGCTCTTCACATTGGTGTCCGTGGAAAGACCCCACTCGGTCCTGTGGGTCTTTCAGAGCCTCCAGAACTCCAGTGCTCATCAAAGAAGATATTAGCATGTCTTTCCCTCTCAGGGTGGGACTCTTCACAGCAGAACATGCCCCCGTTAAAATTCCAGGCGTGGTAAGATGTTAAAACTGCATGTGTGAGTTCCGACCCCGGCCGACTACTGTCCAGCTTTGAGAAAGAGGTGGTGAGATCTCAGCATTACTCCATGACCTGCCCCGTTCAGTACTCCATCCGCTGCAAAGAACATGGCAAGAGTGTCCGTTAGTGTTGCCAAAACCCTTCTAGTTCCGATTAAAAATCCGATTTGGCTGGGGAGGGGTGGGGAGACAATAATAGCCTAGAAATGAGAAAATGGAAGAGGTGGGCACAAGAGCGGTCTCCCCCTTCCTGGCTTCAGCAGTACCAAGGGCATGTGTGCAGGTCACCACCACGCAGGACGCAAGGACGGAAGCCCACAAGGGACAGAGGGTCCCATTTCACAGTCCCGGCGCTCCTCACAACCAGACCGCCTGGAGGCTGAGTGGCTGGCTGGTTCCCTTGCTCACCTCTCTGGCCCTTTGCGAAGTCACGACCTACTTCCACACGGACAATGAAGGGAGAAAACATCAGCAGGCCATTTTCCAACCTTCCATCATCTGACATCGAATTGTGGTTATGCTGATTTTATTGCTCTTGGCAAAATCTCGCCCTTCCCGCAGCTTGGGCCGAAATACTAGGTATCAATTGCCATTGAAAACACAACCCGCCCGATGTCAGACACAAAGGAAGTAAAAATCGCTGACGCTCTGTTTTGCAAGGACAAATTCATTTGCCCCCAGAAACAGAGCGTTTGCCACCGATCTCATTAAAAGTGCCGTGAGATTATCAGGAAAAATTAATACAAGCTGTTGGTTATCAGCTACATCATTTCAGCTCGCAAAGGCAAGTCCTGCTTGTCAGTTTGCTGCTGGGGGCAAGGACAGGCGTTAACAAAGAAAGTCACATTCAATTAGAAACCATCACCCGGGCTGGCATTTGCGGTTACTTTACACGGATCGGCTTGAAGCACAACCACACTTCTTCTTTTTGGTTTGAACTTGAAAGCAAGGGCACTTTGGGCAGCAAGAGGAATCAAGTCCTCTCTCTAACACGCTGATGAGAGAAAGAAAGAGAGCAGCAGTTTGCATGGAAAGTCTGTAAGCTGAGTCTCTGTGGTACTGGGCGTGCTCAGGAGATACAGGACTGGAATAATTCTTTCTCAAGTGCTTTGGAAATACTCGGTTATTGAAGATGGGCTGATTGAATCTGCAAGGTACTAGCGATGCCTCCCTGCTGTCCCTGTGTTGGGGTCCTCTCAGAACCTCCCCTGCTGGGTAACTAGCTCATAGTCTCCAAACATGGCTCTCAGGCAGTACAGGCCCTGAGCAGGCACTCATCTAGCTGACGCCTAGGACGCTCACCGACAGCGGCCACATGGAAGATGCCCACGTGCCTCCTGAAACATCCACTTAACAAACCCTTACTGAGCGGTAGCGATGTGCCCAGCACAACTGGAGGGCCTGGGAATAAGTAGTGAGCAAGGACACCGGAGAGAGGGAAATCATTTCTGTCGTTTTGTTGCTAAACAAATTTCATTGGTTTTCCACTTGGACAGACTGGTCATTTGGGCTGTGGATCATCTCTAAGTTCACCCCCACACTTTTCAGGAATGGCTCATTTTCCAGCTCTTCTGCATGAGCATCTGTTGTGAGTGCTCCTTGGCTCCCCTTAGACCAATCCAGACTCAGACATGTATGCTGACACCAGGAGAAGGCCTCTATCACACTGTTGGCACCAACCTCAGGACCTTTGCCCATGCTGCTCTCTCTGCCTAGCTTTCTCTTCTTCCTGGTAATGGGGATATGTCATTTTCCTACTTCCTTCAGGTTTTACTCAAAAGTCACCCTGTCCTAGGTGAGGCCTTCCTTTTAAAAGTATACCATTCCCTAGATTTGACTTCCTCAGCCCTTCCTTGCTTTGCTTTTTATCCTCGGTCCTTTTCATGGTCTACACTCTGTATTTTATGTATCCTATTTATTTCTGCCTCCTTCCCTAGACCCTCAACCCCATGATGGCAGAGACCTTGTTCTATGCCTGGAAAAGTTGTCTGAACATAGTAGGTACTCCCTTGATACTTACTGAGTGAATGCCTTCAGTATCTCTAGTGATTTTCAACTTGGCCTCCCCTCTATTTTAATGCATGCAGGTGAAGCTTCTTATTTTAAGCATACAACACTTTCATTCTGTTTCCTGTTCATTTTTATAAAATAATAGAAGCAAGATGCAACAGGCCGTTCAAGTTATTGCAACAACATGGCTTGGAGAATGTTCCTGAAACTGATGGCCTGGGGGTAGCATTGTCATGAAAGGTTCCCCAGCCAGTTCATGAAGAACAAATTTAGTCCCTATTAAAGGCCCCAGTACATTAATGGCCAAAGTTGTTCAAGAGTTTTTATTTTAAAGCATATATATATATATATATATATATATATATATATATACTTAAAAGGCATATATGACTGTCCAAGAGGTCTGCATCTGATTTAGCCTTGGTTAGACTTAGCCTATGACCTTATCTTTCCTACTGGATTTTCATGTTTGGGGTGGGGGGCAGGGTAGGGATGGGAGATATCATTTATCATGTCATATCCCCCATAGCATTTTGGACACAACTTTGCTAGAGTAAATGTAAAAAGAAAAAAAAAATTGTGGTTGAAATGAGTTGACTGTGGAATTTTCTTCCTTATCCTTTCTGGGCTATAAATCCTGGTATCCACAACCAGGACTGGTACCCTCAGTCTTGGGACAGTCCTTGCTTTGTACTGGGAGGCTCCAGTCTGGGGGTGGAGAGCCAGAAGCCAGTCACTTCACTGAGCAGAGGACTGCATATGAAAACACCTGGAGACCACTCCGACTCCAGCCTCCTGTGCCTCCAGCCAACCCGCCCTTCCCAGTCCTGGAGCTCTTCTGGCCCCATTGTTCCTCTTGGTAGTATTGTTTGCTTTGGGCTGGAGCCTTCACCCTGGCACTGATTCCTATGTCCAAGAGGAACCCAGGCCCCCTTCCCTGCAAGTGTCTGTGAGTGGCACGTAGCCAGACGGATGGGGGTTTCCCTCTGGTCAGGGGCCCCCTCGCCCAGGGCATGACCGGAGGGTGAAGGGACTCAAGTCAAGTCTGCTTCTCTTCTGAGGGTGGCATCCTATTTCCAGTTCCCTCTTGGTCTCACCCAACAACAGGGACATGAACTTAGGACTTGCCTCTGCTTCCCTCTGAGCTCTCAGAGATGTGAGCCTGTCATCCATTCAGGAACCCGGAGGGCCAACCAGTGACATTTCCAAGCAGCGCCATGCAGTTTCTCACCAGGTTCAAGAGGAAGCAAGAATGACCCTCTTGCACTGCAAGGAACTGGAGGTGATCCAATAACACAGTCTTCAGATCCTGCCTCTGGTCCAGGGCCTAAGCGACAGAGCCTCCCACACTTTGGGCTGTGCGCAGTCAAGGACAGAGCACTGAAAACAACTCCATGCATACACCGAGGCCCGTTCAGGTGGCTTCCATGAATCAGAAACTTCTGGAAGCTATCGGGGGTCTCTTGTGGTTAGGCCCTGTCAAGGCTCTACATGCAGAGGGAGAGAAAACCTTTCATCTCAAAGTCATGCACTCCAGAGAGCAGGAGGTCCTCGAAGGGGATGGAGGGTCTACACCCCCGTGGAAATGGCATGGAGCAGGATTACGGAACAGCGCGCCTGTTCCTGAGTGTCCCTGAGTGTCCTTCAAAAGCGAGCCCTTAAGCCAAATGGGATCACTTTGGATGGAGGGCCACCACTGCAGAGTGGGACTCTACTTTGGTCGGCTTCCAAGGGGCCCACTGGACAAGTTTTACAACAATCAGATAGAGTGAGAGACCAATATTACTCAAGTTGGAAGAAACAGATTAATAGCTAATATGAGGGAGGATGTATCTTCCTCTTCATTCTAGAGAAAGCAAACAGGGGACCAGGCTGGGCCAGAGCTGACTCTGAGTGCTGTAGGGCCTAGAATCAAACACTCCCCGACTGTGATGCAAAAACCAGCTCTTTACATATGGGTGCCAATTCTCCTTGTCACTTGACTTTCTCTGACAAGCTCTCGAAACCTCCTCCTGGCTCAGTCTCTGGGAAAGCCACAGTGGTGAATATCCCCATCATGGAACTTCCCTTCCCACTCAGCCTTCCCTTGCAAGGCTGTGCCTGGAGATGGAGTAGCCCCCATCGGTGGGGCTTGGGGGCCAGAGCCCGAGGCTCTGCTGCGGTCACAACTCCATAGGTGTGCTAGTGTTTTTCTCAGCATACCCATTTTAGGCTTGTGTGGTACTAAACTTTTCTGCCAGTAAGTAGAAAAGGCAAGTTTTGTAAAAAACTGAGAAACAACTTGCAGGCGAGGGCAGATATTTCAGAAATGACTCAGAATGGTGTTTTGCTAGAAGAATGATAATGAAGCGCAGAGCATATATTCATGAGACTGATAACACGCCCTCGGAAAGAAAATGACTCTTGTTAGACATCTGAACTTGAGCAAAACATTCATGTCATTGATGATGATATGGCGACTGGCTCCCAATGCTGGCTGCAAGCTTCGGCTTTAAAGTAACTGCAGACGGGAAGATTCTTCTCTGGGAGATATGAGAGAGCATATCTTTTTGATCATCTGAAACAGTTCATTCACCTCTGAAACTGAACTATAAAATCTTGGTGAAGAAGGTTCCCAGAAATGTCTGACCCAGTAAGCTAAGAGCCAACTCCATCACCTTCCACGCCCACAACCCCAAGTTCAGGGACCCACATAAAGACTGCTTTTACAACATCCTCCGGGAGCCCTTAGAGAGAGTCAAGTAATATCATCCTGGAGCCAACTGCCCACGAGAAACCAAACTGCTAAGCTTGAGCTTGATGACAAGAAGCTTTCGACTTTCTGTTACAGGCAAACCAAGTCTGAGTGCGTTTGTGATTCCTGCCACCTACACAGGGTACTTCTGTAGACAGCCAGCTCCTACTTGGGAACCAGTCAGCTAACACCATCTGGATGTCAGACGCATCTCCTGCTTGGGCAGCTCTTTCTCTCCCTCTCAAAGAGATGGTGCTGGCAGACACTCGCCCTCCAACCTGCTGCTGTCTGACAGTGGCTATTTTCAGCACTGCAGCTGTAAGCAGAGACGGTTCAGACCGTCTCTGACATAAGAGGGTCAGATGGACAAAAATTTAGAAAGAGGGCAGGCCATGCCCAGAACTCTGGATCATCTCCTTCCAGAATCCAGAGGCTTGACGTCTAAGTGGCTCAGTCTCACATAGCGCCTCTTCATTCTCCAGGAGAAGCTTCTGGAAGGATCAGAGTCAGACTGCAAAGCAGGCTTTAATGACAGAGTCATTTAAAACCACAAGTAGTAAGAAGGGTGTGTGTGCTGGAAATGTCTTTTTTAACCTTCCTGATTTTTTCTCAGAATCATTCCTTAAAATTCTAATCATTATGGTTGTGTTTAAGAAAAATGAGAGTTCTTATATTTTAGAGATGCATACTAAAATACTTACAGATAAAATGATACAATATTCAAATTTGCTTTAAAAGGTCCAGAGGGCGGCCAGATGGGGTTTTAAATGAAATGAAATGGACTCTAAGTTGATAACTGTTGAGCAGGTACCAGCTGTATGGGGGTTTGTTATAATATTCCATTTTGTGTATGTTTGAGATTTTCTATAACACAAGTTGAAAATTCAATATTAAAAGAGATAATGAATGTCTTTCTCAGGAATAATTATCAAGTTTGAGACTCAGTTTCCTTCACCTCTTTGAATTTGTTTGCCCAGAGGCACCCAGTTGGCTCAGTCAGTAGAGCATGAAACTCTTGATCTCAGGGTGGTGAATTCAAGCCCCACGTTGAGCCTGGGGTCCACTTAAAAAAAATAATTGTGTTTGCCTAAACCTACATCACGTGGTTTTTGTCTTGCAAAAAAGAAACCACAGTGTGACACTTGTCTCTTTTCCCCTTCCCTCCTCATCTATCCTATTCTCTCCTTCCCTCTCCTCTTGGCTCTGCTTTCTTCTCAGGGATTCCGGGTGGTGGGGCACACAGCACAAGGCCTCACATTCACCAGACACACTCCTAAGATCCTGGGACTTTGCCCGCACCACCTGAACTGCTGTTCACTGAGCGTTGGTCAAATGGGCCCCAGGACACTGCCACATGAAGCAGCCTGGCCTCCACCTTCGAAAATGCCCTTTAAAGAAACAATCACAAAGCTTGACTATTGATAATCTACAACGTGTTTTCAGATTCTTGAATGGGAAAAATCACACAGTGCTACAGAGAAACCCAGAAAGAGCCCACTGATCTTTGTCCCCTGTGCTCTCAGATCGTCCCTCCTTCCTTGATGGCAGGACTGGCGGGGTCCGGATACAGTAGATGCCCTAAATGTGAGCAGAATAGAATTGAACTCCCACCAATTAAGCAGGCCTGCATGGGCTCTCTGTGAGAGAGAACTTTGCATCCCCCACTGAATCCTTTCCCACTCAAAAGGCAGTTCCCTAAAATGAATGAGTACAGCTGAGAGAAATCTACTAGCTAAATTTAAGAACTCTAAAAAATGAAACAGTCCTAAAGGCTGGAATTTTCTAGAAAGAAGCTGATGGCATTTCCCTGGGACCGGCATGGGAGTCACTTTAAATGTATGTTTGCTCCGATTATAATAGCTGGGTAGGTAGACAGGAAACTGCCAAAAGCCAGAAAGAATGTCTGTGGGGTCAGTGTAACAGAAAGCCAGGTGGCTGAATGCAAAAGCAAGGAAGGAAGGCTAATGACTGGCTGATGTGAAAGTGAACTTGGCCAGGGGCCATGCAGAGAAATTCTCATTAGCATGGTACCCCACCTGTCGAGTGCTTAGTCACCGTGCACCCTGCTCCATCCCGAAAACACTGTGAGATCCACTTTGCAAAAAGCACTATATTTTGAATGCCTGGGTGGAATTTATTTAAAGGAAGTCTGTTGCAAGTTATCTTAGAGAACTTCTGGGGTTATCTGTGTGACCTCAACCAAGTTACTCAACATGTAGCAGTTTCTCCATCTATAAAATGGGGAAAATAAGTGTCAACTTCATCAGGTTATTGTAAGGATTAAATGATGAACACTTTAAGGGGCGCCTGGGTGGCTTAGTCAGTTAAGCATCTGCCTTCGGCTCAGGTCATGATCCCAGGGTCCTGAGATTGAGCCCCACAAGGGAATCTGCCTCTTTCTCTCTGTCCCTCTGCACCCCCCTGCCCTGCTTGGGCTCTCTCTCTCAAATAAATAAGTAAGATCTTTTTTTCAAAAAACTGATTAACACATCTGAAGGGCTGAGAACACTGCCTGGGATCTGATCAGCGCTCAGCGAAGCATAACTACTGTCATTGGAATTTCAAATATCAATATGAGTTTTCAAATACGAAGGAAGTTCGCTAAGTTCCGTGTGTTCACTCCGAAAGCATAAATGGAACATACACAGAGGCACATGTGCTACCTAAGGCGCCTGTGCTGAAAGCTGTAGCCCCATATTGCAACACTTACGGGTGTTGCTCCTGGGTCCTTGGAGCACAGGATCTCCCCTCTGGCCCTGTCTGCTTCACGCTGCCTCGTGAGTCAGTCTTCTGGCCCCAGTCCATCTTCTGTATAACCCCCAATAACTTCCTAAATTATCAGCTCCGTGTCACCTTCTGCCAAACACGTTTGGTGACTCCCCTTCACCTACCAAAACCCCATGCTCCTAGGTGGCATTTAGTGCAGTCCAGACTCTGACCCAAACCCCCTTTATGCCTCCTGGAAGCCCCATATCCCTGCAGCCTTAAAATCTAATTGAGCAACACGGCTTTCTCTGAATTCTTCACTTCCCTTTCTCTTTCGAAGCCTAGTTAACTAGAATCTCAGTTAGTTCCCTGGATTCAGCCCCAAGGACCCCTGGCAAGCAGCCTGCCCAGCTTGCTCAACCCAACAGAAGGAGGCTCTTGCTTGCTAGTGTCCCCTCACACTCAGTGTGGGCCCACCCAGGAAGAGAGGGCCCCTACTCCACGCACGTTAGACCATGGCAGGGGCCCAGTTATCTTCTGCCCTACTAGAGCTGTTAGTCCCTGGAGGGTAAGGGTCATGTCGCACTGATCTGCTCTCCACTCTGAACTAGCCTGATTTTCTGCACGTGCTAGATGCTCTAAGGACATTCCTGAATGCAGTAACGAATGAATGGGCAATACTCACAAACACAAGATTTCACCCATGGCCATTCTTCCCTATAGAAGATCTGGTTGTTACCAGGCCCTGTGTCTTGGAGGAAAACAGTACTATCCTGTTCAGTTCCTCTGAATCCCTCCGACCTCATCAAGGAGGAAGAGTAGCTGGGGCGCCTGGGTGGCTCAGTGGGTTAAAGCCTCTGCCTTCGGCTCGGGTCATGGTCCCGGGGTCCTGGGATCGAGCCCCGCATGGGGGCTCTTTGTTCGGCGGGGAGCCTGCTTCCTCTTCTCTCTCTCGCTGCCTGCCTCTCTGGCTACTTGTGATCTGTTAAATAAATAGGATCTTTAAAAAAAAAAAAAAAAAAAAAAGGAGGAAGAGTGGCTGCTCTAAATGGTCCGAATTTTGCTGAACTTCCTTTTCCACAGAGAGAACAAGCCTGAGGCTCAGCCTCCCATGGGTAAGAAAATCAAGAACGTTGTTTTGTTTCAGTGTGGTCTTTTTCTGTCAATATAAGGTTTCTCATACGCTTCAAGTGAATATTGTCTCTTAATGGCAAGTAATTTTGGTTTTTCATATCTGATTGCAATGTAAGGTATCACTCTAGAGGTGTTTAAGCACAATGACTGAGTCACCGTGAAGACCACAAGTGAGTGAGCAGCATGCCAGCATGGACAAAGCCAGCATCATGAGGCTATGATGTGATGTTTGAGAGGTGGGTTTGCCCACCCTTTTCGCTTCATTGAGCTGACAGTGCAACCATTTCCACACTGTCTGTGTCCTTCCCCGCCCTACTGGGTACCACCCCACCTCCTCCCTGGAAAGCAGTAGCATCAACAAGACTGCCAAGGGCTGTCTTGCCCCCACTCTGGGAGCCTGCGCTGGGAGCTCTCCAAATCTGGAGCCGGCACATGTTTTCACCACTCAGCACACTGCCCTCCTCCCACAAGTCACTGGATGGGCATCTGAAGTGAACAACACCTATTAGAAACCAGTTGGGCAAATGCTCACAATGACAGCCAGGCTTCACAGGCATAAAAATAAAGCCCATCCCTGCTGACCCTTTATTAAATAGTTACTTACACAGTGCTTTATTCCGGGTGGGTGCTCAATAAATCTTTCTGGATGAATAAGATGCTTTTTATATTCTACGTGAAAACAGATCTTTCCTTTTGATTTCCAGAAAGTTTTATAAGCTATGCGTCTCTCCTGACTTCAGGGGTGGTCCAGAGAGCACTCCAGAACTGATCGTTTCAGGTTTTCTGCTTGCCTTGCCAGGCTATGCTAGCCCACAGGGCATCTTTGTGCAAAGCAGAAACACAGTGCTGCTGCCTCTGAGAGCAGAGGCCCGTACTAGGGAGCACAGGTGGCAAGGTGTCCCACAGCTGGGTGTGGCTAGAGGACCTCCACTGGACACCTCTGTGCACAGCATGGCAGGGGCCATTCTGGCCTAGAAAGGACCTCGCCTTTTTTTTTTTTTTTTTTAAGATTTTATTTATTTATTTATTTATTTTTAAGATTTTATTTATTTGACAGACAGAGATCACAAGTAGGCAGAGAGGCAGGCAGAGAGAGAGGAAGAAGCAGGCTCCCTGCTGAGCGGAGAGCCCAATGTGGGTCTCGATCCCAGGACCTGGGATCATGACCTGAGCTGAAGGCAGAGGCTTTAACCCACTGAGGCACCCAGGTGCCCCTGAAAGGACCTCTTCTGATCAAGGCAATACATTTCCCTTCTGGCAGGTCCCATTTCCACCCAAACCAAGGTTGGGTATCGAATCCTATTAGCTGACACAGGCCAGAGAGAATCTATCATTAGCCCAGTGTGCTGTCACCAGACCCCGCCCCAGTGTCAAGTGCCGTCAGAGCTTGCAGGTGCCTCAACCTCCAGGACAGGCTCCCTGATGAGACCCAGCCTGTGTTTAAGCCATATGAGCACTCCTTAGGGAACCAAAGATGCCCTGCACCTTTCCTCTTTCCTTTCTCTCTCTCTCTTTTTTTTTTTTTAAATAACTAATGTTTTCACTTTAAATGGTTTTTTATTAACAGGCTTATTTTTTTAGTAGCTTTAGATTTATAGAAAAACTGAGCAGAAGTGCAGAGTCCCCATACACTCCCCCACTTCACAGTATCGCAGATTACTAACCTCTCCCATTACTATGCTGTATTTGTCACAGCTTATGAGGCAGCATTGATTGGTACATCACAATTAGTAACTGACACCATTTCCATTAGGGCTTACTGTTTGTGTTGTATATTCTAGAGGTTGTGACAAATGTATCGTGACCA
The DNA here is from genome assembly GCA_004024625.1 of Mellivora capensis. Lineage (NCBI taxonomy): Eukaryota > Metazoa > Chordata > Mammalia > Carnivora > Mustelidae > Mellivora > Mellivora capensis. The sequence continues at coordinate 137,268 of PISX010000358.1, read as the reverse complement.
TATCCATGATACAGGATAGTTTCACTACCCTAAAAATCCTTTGCTCCTTTTCCTTTTAAAAAGTCTGCTGCTGCTCAAAGGCCAGCTGACCTGCTTCACAGGTGGCCACATCCAGGCCCTAGGGGAGCCTTCCCCGCTTGTCAGCTCCAGGTGTCCCTGCTCACCTGTGGGCGGGGCGTGGAGGGGCAGGTGCAGTGGGTCTTTCCTGAGAAGAAGGGCATGAAACTGGCTTTGTCACTGAGAAACAGCAGCAAAGCGAATTCTCTTAAGTCACTGGTGATGGTTACAAACCATGTTTCCTTCTGCAGCACGGGGAACACCTTGCTTTTGCGGTCACCACTTGTGCACATGGTGTGGACCTGGCACTTCGAAGACCCAGGCTTCCTCATGGACCACACACCTGCTGCATCCCAGCACTCAGGACAGGGCCTGGCACATGCCTGCCCAGCTGTGAAGCAAAGCTCTTCCCTAAGGTTACTTTGTTTCACCCACACTACACTTTCCCCTCAAGAAGATCTGGAATCTGTGCAGCCCAGCCTTCCAGTTAGAGGACTCCTCTGGAAAGCCAATCTGCAGCCAACTTACTTCCAAGTTATTTGCCTGCACCCCCTCCTTGTGCAAGGCTGAGGCCTTCAGCAGCACCCCTTCTATCCCGGGGAAGGGGACGTGGACAGGGACAAGCGTGGGGCCTGACCTGGACTGCGGTAGCATGCGGTCTCTGTTCCATGAGCCTGGTGCCTACCTCTCAGCCTCAGGAGCAGAGGGAAGGCTCTCCTGAGAGTGCTGTAGGAATGGGCCTCAAGGGGTGGCCCAGCGGGGTCAGCGGGTTTTGGGGATGCATGTAAGGAAGACTGGTAATTTGAACATTTCTGACTAAAACATAAAAGTATTAGTACAAGGAAGTATTCTCCATGTGATGCGTCTCTGCACAAAAGCAAACATCAGCTTTCCCCTTTCCTTGAAAATCACATCCCAAGGCTAGAGATGGCCTGTTCCTGGAAGGGGTGAGGGGTCCCCAACAGCAAGGACATAGGTTCTGGTTTCCCCTTCCTGGGTGCCCTGCACATTCCGCAGCTCTATCCACACCTCTCCAGATCACAGACCCAAGACAGTCTCCAAAGCAGATCGATTAGAAGCACAAGCCTTTTTCCTACACAATCAGACTTGAAAAAGGTGAAGGACAGTGAAAGCAACCATGTCAAGAGTCCCAGAAGAGAAAGCACGAAGCACCCCTCCTCCTACGGCCCACATGCCCAAGTCCCACTGCTGCTGCAGCCCCACATGGTCTCCTGGAGCTGAGTGGACCAAGGCTGATGAAGCCTGAGCTGGTCAAAGAAGCCACCAAAAACACCCTTACTCTTAGAGAGAGAGCTAGGGAATTTTGTTCCAGCTCCAATCTTGGCAGACTCCAGGAAAAACAGATGGAAAGAGGCCCAGCACAAAATATTACATCAAATCCACCCACCTCTTGAATTCCTCTGTGATAACGGCTGCCAAGGAGATGGGGGTTAGCAGCCAGGCCTGGAGCCCCATTACTGGGTGGGAGTCCCAGCTCAGCTGCTTATTAGCTGAGTAACTCCGGCCGGGCTGGTGTACTGTTCATGACTTTATCTGTCAAATGGGAGGGAAAACACTATAAACATTGATGGTATGGGGTGTTTTAAGAAGAAATGAGGGAATATGAGCATGACCCTTAGAACAATGGCCCTTAAGTGATCAAAAATGTCAGCTATTCTTATCAGCACCAATGACTTGAGGGCCATCCTTTATTTGTGTATTTATTTATTTTCTCAGAAGATGAGACAAATTTTTTTTTCTCTCTGATTCATATATGGTGACAAAAGCCCCCGGATCCTGGGGTTTGTAGTAATAAATCCACACCGGTAACTTTCAGACTGACACCATTCTTGCGCTCGGTTCCTAGGGCTGCTCATCACCCTCCTGAGTTACAGACACAAGCTCTCACAGCCTCACCAAACTCCAGGAAAAGGGCAGCACAATTTACAAAAAGGGATTGTCTCCTTAGGATGTTCTTCCCTTTGATCATATTAAGAACTTGAGTTGTAATAAAAAGGCATTCATTGTGAAGATGAAGTAAGTAGTAGGAGGCTGTCAGTTCCCTTGACACGATCTGGCAAATATTTCTTAATAAAAATTTCTAAGAATACAAGACACATGTGTGGACCCAGAAACGGTTAAGATGGGTTTCAGAATGGGCGAGCCTTCCTTATTCCAAACTGACCTCCTCAGTACACACTTCTGTGTCTCCTCACTTTTGCACATGTCCACAACACCCTTGTGGTCTGCTGATGAACAACCCAGAATTTTTTGGCCAAATGGTTTTTGAGAGCTCTCTAACACACCCTGAAGGCCCCGGAGGAATTAAGCTGAAAGTATCAGCAGGAGCAGCAGCAGAAACAGCCACCTGTCTCAGGAGCGAGGTGTGCTCCCACCCGCCAGGGCCAAAGAGCGGTGTGTATATAAGAGGCGTGCCAAAAGAGCCTCGTGTGTGTGCACAAGCATACATACACGCACACATGTGAGCATGGCACATGCATACACATACACACATGCACGTGAATATACAACATGCACCCACACGAGTGCACATTCAGCATCAGGCAAGGTCCTGCAGGCCACGGGAAGACAACATCACCTTCTCGTGTAACTTGGGAAATTCTACTTTCAGCTGAAATCTCAGGTGGGCAGCCAAGAACGCTGCCTGGGCAGATGCTCCCCAAGGTCAAAGAAAACTGAATTGTGTGTCTCTTAGCATCCACCCAGAGGAAGCCCCACTTCACCTTTAACAGCAGACCAACTCACAGAGAGCTCCCGTGGGGTCCTTTTTCATCTATTTAACTTTCGATTGCCATGGAAAGCAGGCCCGTCACACCTGCTGGCACGAGCGGTCCCTCTGAGTCACTTGCCCTCCTGATCACGCATGAGAGGGTACATCGCTAGGAATGGAACGGCAGCTTGCTGCTACGGAGAGTGGCCATGCGGTCAGAGCTGGGTACCCAGCCCTGGTGAGTCAGTGGCCTACGGGGACAAAGTCTCAGCAATGTCCTGTACTCAAATGGCCCTTATCAGGGGTCAGTATCGGTCTTCTTCTATGAAGGAGCCACAAAAACTAGCCTGCAATCATCTTGCTTTTCTTTGATTCTCTGGAGCTGTTCTTCCTGGTTCTACTGGATTCCGCCACTTATACATAGCTGCTTCTAGCTCCCTGGTGCACGTGCTGTATTACCCCCTCGAGCAACTGAAGGCAGCTCTTCTGTCTAACTGTCTCTAGGTACTCACGGAGCTGTACCCATCTTAAGTCCTCAGTAAAGGCTGAACGAAAACAAGTGGCTGATGAACAGGGATTGGTGGGGTGGAAGCCCGAGGCCATACTCTGAAGTGTGTTTAGTCACAGCGCTCCGGGCAGTGACTAAGCAGAGACAGGCCACCGAGGACAGACAGATCGGATTTTCATTAGTTTAGAGACGGACTAAGGAAGGAAGGGGAGAACAGGATCACATCTCCGCCAAGACCATCACCTGTACACACTAAGAGGCTTGTTCTACTCAACTGCTGTCTTACTCATCACCCCAAAGCCAGACATTACCATGGCTAACTGGGACAATGCTTAGAAGAGATTTGCATGTCAAAACGGACACTTTCAGAGGTTATAAGGAAATAGGTCTTGTTGAGTAAGGGCATACATTATTGTAGATTTCAGAAAGCTCCCTCAGACTTTCCGGAATCAAGCCTGGCAACTTGGCCATGGAGTTTTCTTATTAGCCTGAATGAAGAGAAGTTGGCGGACTTCGTTAGGGCTGCCTTGCCCAGTGGGAAGGGGGAAGGAAGCACCTTTCCGGCAGAGAGAGGTAAGGAGAAGCAGAGAGAGGTAAGGAGAAGCAGAGGTCCTGGCACATTCTCTGTGAGGCGGAAGGTAGAAATACCCAGCCCGCAGAGGGACAGATCAGAGGACGAGATGGCAGAGGAGTAGAAGCTGAGAAGATCCCATCTTGCAGGTTGCTCTTCGTCCACACAATGGAGGGATAGGTATCTAGGTAAACCAGCTCAGCCTGCCCTCGCTTCCAAGTGGCCTGAAAAAGGTCCCGGTGTTTTATATCCCCTTGAGGGGAAACAGGTGTAGCTGAGTCGGCCTTCCCTGAGCCCACCATTAAAGGGTCTGAGGACAGTTCCTAGACAAGGTTGAGACTGAGAGAATCTGCAAGTTCAGAGAGATCTGAGCCATGGGAATCCCAAAGGACCTGGAGGGCCAGCCATCACCAGTGGTGCCCAGATGCTTGAGAACTGGACCAAGCCAGCCCCAACCTAACCAACACCTGCTCTGTCCCAGAGACTGGAAGGGTGTGGGGGCCCCACCTCACACCACGAGAATTCTTAAGCTTCTTCCTCCTCTGGCTGCTAACCTGGGACAGAGACTGTAGAAGAGGTACCTTTTGAGCAGGAAATGTGAATCTTGATTTAACAGGATATATACCCAAAAGAAACTGATTTAAACCAAAAGAGTCCAAGTGGCTTTCAGTGGGCAGATTTAAGATTCACCTCCATCCCCTGACTTGAGCAGAAAATGAGAAGATCAACATAGGCAATTTTTAAAATTAAATAAATTACCTTTTTCTGTACATCTGAGGTGTAGCATGTACATTTTTCCTCTGCTAGAAGCGTGCACCATGTGGGAGGCCCAGCACACAAAAGGGGCTTAATTCATGCTGCTGATTTAATAAAAGCTTGTCATGGATGCGCAGAAGCCCCACTCATGGAAACACTCCCGTTAACATGCCAGAGAGAAGCACATGCTGATGTGTGACTGGGATTGAGAGAAAGGACACTTGCTTCTGCCACCCAGAGACTTGGGTTTTCCTGGCCAGTCCTGGCACTGAACAGCTGTGGGATCCCAGGTAGAGTGTTAAACTATTCTGAGATTCTGTTTCTTTTCTAACATGAGGGAATTGGTTAAGACAAGTTCTAAAATTCTTCCATTAATTAATAACAACAAAGGCAAACAATAATGTCAATAAACACAGGCATTTATTGAACACTTACTAGCTGTCAACAGCTGCATTATTCGCTTAGTTTGCATCGACCCAATTCACCCCTAAAATAACATTATGAAGGAAGTAAGACTGAAATCATCCATGTAAGATAAAATTGTTTACATAGAAAATTCCAAAAATCCACAAATTCTTAGAGATAATAAAATTTGGTGAAGAGATATAATATACATGCACCAAAAAACTAGGAAACGTACTTAAAGGGACACCATTTACAACAGTATCAGAGAGTATCAATTCCCTGAGAATAAATCGAGCAATAGATGCAGGACCTCCAAGAAGAAAAGTATCGAACTTTATCAAGAGATATTAAAGAAGACCTAAGTAAATGGAGAGATATATTCATGGATAACATAATTTAATATTATAATATGATAATGCATTCAGGAAAATACCTACCAAACTCCCATTATGTTCTCTCTTTAACAGAATCTGAAAAGATGATCTTAGACTCATTTGAAAGAGTAAAGGGCCACAAAAGAAAGTAGCCAGACATCTCTGTAAAGGAAGTGAGGGGGACACCTTCTGGGACACTTCTGTGAAGCTGGGCAGAAAAACTTGTCAAGGACTATGAATGAGATCCCAGAAAAAGGCTCATGTATATAAAGAATTTTGGTCCATGACAGATGATAAGATCAGTTAAGAGAGGAAAGTGATCGATAAAGAGAGCTGGAAAAAAACAGATATCCCTGTGTGAAAGAAGAACTTGGCTATCTCCTTCAAACCACATCTGGAATATAACCCAGATAGATTGAAAAATGAAATGTCCAGAACAAATTTTAAAATTCATAGTGGATAATACAGGTAGCTACTATCTTTTATACCTTCTGGTAAGTAAAGATTTTCTTGGGCACACATAAAATTGACGATGAAAAGGTAAATTTAACTCTATTAAAACCAAGAACTTTTATTCATCAGGAGATATTTTAAAAAGTGAACACTCCCTTTGCAATGATGTGGATGGAGCTAGAGGGTATGATGCTAAGCGAAATAAGTCAGGGAGAGAAAGAAAAAAACAAGAAAAAAAGAAAAACCACCACTCGTATGTGGAATTTAAGACAGAGGGAACAAAGAGAAAGAGACAAACCAAGAAACAGATTCTTAACTCTAGAAAACAAACGGATAGTTTCGGGGGGTGGGGGTGGGGAGAGGTAATGGGAATTACGGAGTGTGCTTGTCGAGAGGAGCAGGGGCTGATGGATGGAATTGTTGAATCACTAAAATGTACAAGCAAAACTAATATGACACTGTGTGTTAACCAACTGGAATTAAAATAAAAACTTAAAAGTGAAAACTCAGGATAAAAACTGGAACAAATCTTCATTAATATCAACCACAAAGATTTAGTATGTAAAAGTGTTACAAATCAATTTAAGAAAAAAAGCACAAGACAACCCTAGGCAAAAGTGGGGAAAAGACACCGAAAGGTATTGCACAGAAGAGGAAACCATGTATGCCTGATAAATTTATGAAGAGACTCACAAAGAAAAATCAAGATCACAATGAGATCACATTTTATACCCATTCAAGTAGCAAAAAAAAGTAAAAACGTCTAACGCCATTAAGTGCTGGAGGTGGTACTGTAGCCTGGGGCAAAGCCTTTGGAAAAAGGTTTGGCATATCTCCTAAAGTCGAACTTCCCTGTGTTCTCTGTCATGATCCCCTTTCAAGGTTCACGGCCAAGAGAAGCTCTTACACTTGGGAACAGGAGAGCCTCGCACAGTAGGATTGTAAGAGCCCTGCTCTAACTAGCGCGGATCTGGACCTCCCCATTCCCAGGGCCCCTCCATGGGACAGTGGCGACTGTGCTCCAGAAAGTCCATTCCCTAGGCTGCAGCAGTCAGAACAAATGAATTACAGTGACAACAATACTATGGACAGACCTTAGAAATCTAACATTAAGTTAAACAGTAAGTCCCCCAAAGCTCCATACCATTTTTATAAGGCTAAAAACAATTAAAATAAAAATACCCATATTTTCCAAAAATACATACAGAAGCATTAAACCAAATAAGGGAAAGCAGGGGTATGAGGAACATGGGATTCAAGGTGACACAGTAACCTCAAGAGTGGAGAGAAGGGGTTAATGTCATATTGGGGACCATGTCGGGAGATGTAGGTTACTGTCCTAGTCAGAACTTTCATTCTGGGTGGTGGATTCTTGGGTACTCATGACACTATTGAAAATTACTAATCACATAGTAAATGACAAAGACCAACACATATAAATCAGAGGTAAAGATTGTTATAACCAAGGATCGTGATTAATCTAATTGTTGAGCTCTGAGGGCTAGGGATGGGGGTATCCTTTGGAATGACTGCTGTTACTATCTGCATGTTACAGCAAGGAAACTGAGGCTGAGGCTGGCTGGGCGACTTGCCCCAGACCACACACTAATAAACAGTGGAGCTGGGACCCAAAGCCAGAGCATTAACTACACCCACGCCCTCACCAGGCAGCCACAAGACCTTGTGTCTAGAAGTGGCTTGTTCACTAGAAGGAGCCGCCATGGTGTCCATAAGGGGCGGGTCTTCCATTCCGGAGCCTGGACCCATTTATTCCCTGATCAGTTCTAAAGGTTGTCCATTTACACTCACAGCCTGGCGGTCTTGGAACACTCCCAGGAGCTGACACCCTCCCACCACCCTCCACGCACGCTCAGAGTCTTTGCTGGCACCTTTTCAAATCGTTCTCATAGTCTTCTCGAGCAGTTTCATTTTCTAGGCCTGAGATCTCAGAACTCATTCATAAGGTGCCTATGAAACAAGTGCTGCTCAGGATTGACTAAGCATGTGAGTAAGGCTTTATTTTAATAGCACCATGTAGGAGGTTTCTTTATAAATGAATGGAGAGTGGAGGAGGGAAACGCTTGCAAACTGCCCACAGACAGGAGCTAAAACCTGTGAGAGCATGCTAACCCAGCATGACTCTTTTCAGTTTCAGGGTAAGCTCTGTTTTGTATCCCCTTCTGCAAAAAAATAAAAAGGCAGCAAGTAATCTTGGGTTCCATGGCAGATCTTAACAACGTCTGCTGTCCCAGTGAGTGGAGATGTGTGGACCACAGCAAAGGTACTGGCGTCCCATTCTGGTCTGAATGCCTGCTTGAGTGTCTGCAGCAGAAATGCCCATCTCTGACCATGATGACTGCCTGGTGGGCATTTAAACACCATGACTTTTCATTGCCCTGAATTGCTCGAGGCCATTTGCAAAACCTCCTGGGACATAATCAGGTGGTGACTGGCTCTGTAATGGGGAAGAAAGGGTCAGAATTAGGAAGCGCTGTTAACGGCGCACTCACTGTCTCTCAGCTTGCGTGTTCAGTCCTCCCTTGTCCCTCAGGTGACATCATTTCTAGAGAATGGCGCAGAGCAGAGCTCTAGCTGAGCCCCTGGCAGCATATGATCAATGTGGAGCCTCAGAGAGGGCGGCTCGAGGTGGTCATGCCAGATTTGGGTAAACTCCCCAGGCCTGTCCCCATCTAAGTGAGTGTCTCTGGCTATTTTGTAGCCTCTGGACATGTCCCCTAGCTCCCTGTTCCATAAGATGGCACCTTTACATCTCTGCCAATCATGGGCCACGGGCGGGGGCTGCTGACCTCTCCCTGGTTCATGCCCCCTCAGGTGCCTCGGTTTCTTCTGGTAGAGAACTGACTCACCACTTTGCAATGACTTCAATCTCCACCTCTCTCTCTTAAGGTCACAAAGGCCCCACATTCCCAGCTATTGGTCATTCCCCCGAAAGTGGTCCAATGGCCAAGGCTATCCTTTTTCCCAGGCAATTCTGGCACCAAGGGATCTGCCTAAGCTCCTTTCAGAGGCCTCTCCTTGGAACAGAGATGGAGTCTCTTCCTTTCTCTTGGAGACCCTGGCTACCCCTTTGCCCTGAGCTGCACATGGCCAGGTCAAGAACTGCACAGGTGAGGACCATGCTGGTGGGGGTGAGGGGTGTGTGAGGGAGGCACACGCTAGTCCAGGTGACTCTCCTGCAGAGAAGCGCCCGGACATCTGCCAGTGGTACAGATGCCTGGCCTCCTTGTATCAGGATTGTTCCCTGACCCTGCTTTCTAGGTAGGTCCAATTTCCACGGCAAAGCTGTCCCTCTTCCTATATCGTTTTTAATTAGCCACTTCTAAAAATTGCAAGTATATGATCACTACAGATAATCAAAAGCTACAGAGGTACAGAGGTAGAAAGTCAGACTCCCTCCACCATCTCCGAATCCCATGCTGCACAAGGGCCCGCAGTCAGCAGGTGAGCGGTGCCAACCTCCCCGACGTTTTCACGAAAATCCAGTGGGTGCAGCAAAGGCTCGAGGTTATGGAAATAGGTCTGGGAATGGATCCATGGACCCCTCCCTTGAAGGGGCTGACAATGTGTACACCCTTCTCTGAGGCCCCCACCCCCTGTGGTGTTAACCCAGCTGCAGCTGTCAGGAAATGATCTGCCCTGGGACAGGTGACTCTAAGGATGCAGAGTGGAACATTCTAGATGAGGAATGGGCTGCAGAAGCTGAGGTCAGGCTGGAGTGACTTTCCTTTGCATTCACTGCAAAGTAAGGGGCCAAGGGCTATCTGTGGATCTTTAATGCTGCTTGTATTTTCAGCATTATCTCCATCATTTCTTAAGATGGTTGTCCTAAATGCAGCAGACAGGTATTTCCTGGTGTGTGGGGATCTTCTTCATGACATCTGATCTCATCGAATTTTCATCTCGAAGTTACTGAATGTGGGTATATATTTTTTTAAAACACTGGCACCAGAATCATCCCCTGAATAATTAAATGATTTTGCTTCGGTTTTAGAGATTGTAACACAGTAAAAGTTCAAATGACTGCACGATAATCTACAAAACACAAGAGTCGTGAAGCACATGAACAGCATGGTTTGCACTAGAAAGCCCAAGTATGGTGGGGCCTCTGTCTACCTGCCCAGTGGCTGAAACCAAAGACAATCCAATCATGCTCCCCACTTCTACCCACCTCTTTGGGCAGAGGTCTTTGAAGTTATGTGATTTTTGTTTTTCAACTAGAGAAGCTTTGTATTATTTCCGAAAGCTTCCAATCCCCATGATTCCAGTTCATGGAAATCTGGCCACACTGGTTAGGTCGGGACTGCACCGCATTCTCTCTTGTTGCTGAGACCGGCGGCAGCAGGCCATGAAGCCCCACTTCCATCAGAATGCTGGCAAGCATGGGCTCCCCACTGTGGTTCTCCCAGTGTTGCCCAAAAGGCTGTCAGGCCTCAGCATGTTCAGGCCAAGCCGGACACTCGATCCACTCTGGCCGGCGTGATGGAACTTCTCTGAACAGGACCAAGAGGCTGCACGAGCTATGCCTCCCAAGGACCGCAGCAACCAGCTAGGCTGCCCTGTGAGACGCAGCCTGCTCAGAATGTGCCTCGATCGATGGAGAGGCCCTGCTCCTGATCACTCTCAAGTATAAAGCCTTCTTGTCTGGAGTCAGGGGGCCCCAGTGAACCTGACCATCACTCCAGGGTGCAGGCACCCCCTCCACCTGCCCCCAGCACTCGAGGGGAGGGCAAGAACACGAGGAGCATTGCCTGCTGCTGGACAACGTTTAGCTGCAGACCAGGCATTTGGTCTAGAGAATACTCACCATCCTGGGCAGTAAAAGTGCTCAAAGTTGTCCTAAATGCCTCCCAGGCCTAGCCTTGTACCTGCTGGGGAAAAGCTACAGGCGGTGTCTGGCCCGGGTCACCCTTACCCTTCACCTTCCCCATCACCCTCCAGAAGCATGCTCCAATTGTGACCCTTCCTTGGTTTCTGTGGGAAGTGCTACGGACCACGAGAGTTTCATTCTTTCTTATTTTAATGTTCTCGTCTTCATTTGCATCTTTCCACTAAAACTTTCCGCAAATAACTATGGACTATGAGAAATTCTTTGGGAGGAACACTACCATTTTGGGAGGCAGCCCTCTGCTCCACCGAATCAGGCTGGCTGGAAGCAACCCCTGACAACAGTCCCCAGCTCCCCACTATGGGACACATGTGTAAATCGAGTCCCAGAGGCCACTGGAAATTTACTCTGCCTCAAGCTGAAGCCAGGGCGGCCCGTGCATTGCAGAGACCTGCTGGCAGCTCTGGGGGAGCAGAGGAAGGCGGGGCACTGGCAATGGGGTTTAGGTGCAGAAGCCTGGAGCGGGGTAGGGGGAAAGTGGTGATGGTGGAGGAAGGGTATGGGGGGGGGGTGGAAAGAAGGAGAAAGAGGGTAGGGGATGGGCAGGGGGTGAGGGGAGAAGGAGATGAGGCAGGGGTTTTCTGAAGACATTTGAGAACTGGAGCCGGCGGGGTGTCCAGGAAGCAGCTGCTGAGGGGCGATGTGGGCAGCTGAGGGTCACTCCACAGTCAGGGTGATTTAGCTGTCTTGAAGAAGTCTTTGGCAAGGCCCACTTTCAGGCAACAAACAGTCCATCACAGCCACCCAGCACCAGGGATGTGTCCCTGTGCAGAAAACCAGAGCCACCAGGGCAAGTGTCCCTTTTCATCATGGCAACTACAACTTGGGCCCTTGACGGCATAAGCTCTCGCACCCTAGAATCATTCTGATAAAACCTACGCTAACCACAGCATCAGAGTCACGGTGGGGGGCGGAAATGGCTCATGTGGTGTGTGAAAACACACTGCCTTCCTCCCCAATTTACCAAGTGCACCCTCTTATCTGTCAGCACCATGTTAGCACATAGTTCATATTTTCTATAATATCATGAAGCTCTCTCGGCACCAGTGAATGAATGAAAAAGAAATATAAATCAGCCCTTCCTTTAAGAGTTTTGTTATTGCTTTCAAGAAAGGGTTGCAAATTATGGTGTCTCTCAGAGGGGTCCGGGGAGTATCTCGCATCCCAGGAAGGACACCCCTGGGAAACGTTCACGAGCATGTGTGGCTGGAGGGGCTGACGTGCAGGAGAGAACTATGTTTCCGGAAGCTCAAGGAGGCCGGGCTGGTGACTTTGCAAGGACATTTAGTCTCCCACCCAGGACAGTGCCATAAGAACTGCTGAATGAGGCTCTTGGGGCGAGGGGCCAAACAGCTCCAGGACCCACCCAGAGGTGGGGGAGGAGGGGAGCTCCAGAAATAGCACAGCAGGTATCCAGGGGCCAGCCAATGAGCCCCCCAAGCTGCCCAGGGGACACTGGACTGAATGTGGACAAACACACAGGGCAAGCTGGGGCTCTCAGAGGTGCCTCACTTGCAACCCTGCCTCTGTCCACCCCCTTGCCTGGGTGTGACTTTTCCTTCTTGCCACCTGATGGTATATCACAATTGTTCATTTATTGTCCCTTTCACCTGCTAGAACCTAAGCTCCGCGGCAACAGAGCTTCACACACTCACATAGATAAACACCCGACACTGCATTATTCACCAGCATCAGCGTCACCACTGTCATGGACACACATGTGATCACCTGACCCCCGGGACCCCTGCCACAAATGACTGTTGCCCCAAGTTATAGAAGGACACTCCCAACTGCGGCTGGAAGTCAAGTCCAGCTCCCAGTGTGCGATGCTGGAAATCCTGAGGGTATTACGGGGTGCAGGAGGGAGGGCATACATAAAACCATACAGACACCTCCCCTTGGCTGATCCTGACCACTCCAGCCTCTGTGTGGAGGTCTAGTTCTTAGGTCTAAGCCTCACTTTCTCATGTATAAAAAAAAAGCCTTTAGGGTGGCTCAGTGGGCTAAGTGTCCGACTCTTGCTTCTGACTCAGGTCGTGATCTCAGAGTCATAAGACAGAATCCCACGGCAGGCTCCGTGCTCAGAGGCGGGGGTGGGGAGTAGGGAGTGGGGGTCAGCTACAGAATCTTTCCCCTGCCCCTCCCACCATGCTCATTTGCTCTCTCTTTCTCTAAAATAAATAAATAAATAAATAAAATCCTTAAAAAGTAAAATAAAGGCCTTTAGGCTACATCACTGGTTTTCGACCTCTTTCTTAGCAGAATTACTTTCCTGAATACAATTTTGCACATTACTCCAGTAAGGACAATGACCAACATTAGCTGAGCAGTGTTCTAAGAGCTGTATGCATAGTCATTCATTTATACTTCACAAAAGCCCTCTGAGATGAGAGCTAATATTATCCCCATTTTTCAGAGGAGGAAACTGAGGCACAGAGTCTCCAAGTTCACTCGGCTAGTAAGAGTAGTGAAGATAGATTAGTGGTCTCTCCCAAGGCCCACAGTCTCAGCTACTGCCTCTCTCTCCGTCTGGAGTTTGAAGGGCTATGGGTAAAGCCCTCCCCTTTCCTACTCAGGTAAAATCCTTAGGTTTCCCACATGGCTCAGGGCCCTCTGAAAAGGTCTCTTCCAGCTAAAATTCAGCCATTCCCCTGAATCCTCATTGCTCCTGGAAGTGTCAGGAGAAAGGGAGACATGTACCCGGCAGGCCTGCGGGGGCTCCCAATTGGCATCCAGGCAGCATGCCCACAGGTAGAGACAGCTGGTCTGCTTCCAGCAACCGGAGCGGTGCTGCGTTTGGGAGGGGCCTGCGAGCATGAGTAAACTGTGTCCTGGGCATCTTGTGATGCAGTCAGGAGAACGGGGAGACAGCCTGGTGGCAAGGAAAGAAGGACTCAGCCAAAAAGCCAAGCAAAGCTACATAATAAAAGCTTGCGAGCCTTGGTGGGGAGACTGGTAAGCTGCCGTGTGGTGGGGAGGGGCCGAGGAGGGGCTGGTGAGGTGAGTCAAGATCCAGAGAAGCCTCGGGCATGGGGAAGCAGAGAGGGGAGCATCTCCCATTTAAACCAGTGATGCTGCCGGCTAGGCTAGCATCTGTTTGCACTGTGCTCAGATGATGTGATTAAAGGATTTCACTTGGGGCGCCTGGGTGGCTCAGTGGGTTAAAGCCTCTGCCTTTGGCTCAGGTCATGATCCCAGGGTCCTGAGATCGAGCCCCACATCGGGCTCTCTGCTCAGCGGGGAGCCTGCTTCTCCCCTTCTCTCTCTGCCTGCCTCTCTGCCTACTGTGATCTCTGTCAAATAAATGAATAAAATCTTAAAAACTTAAAAAAAAAAACAACCAACCACCACGGTCAATGAGGTGACTTTAAAGGATTTCACTTCTGTTCAATAAGCAAACCAATGGCACGAAAGCAGCCTGCCACTTGTGCTGGCCAATGTTTAACAACCAGCTCTCCGAAGAACAAAACACTAATCTATAACGCTCGCTAAGTTCCACGGTGAAAACACTCCTACGTGGTCTGTGTCAAGCTACCAATGTGATGATGTTACTGAACCCAGAATGGGGAAGAGCTGGGTGGCCCCATACCACTGTGCTCGGGCTGGGGTAGATGAAAAGAACTCAAGGGCATAGATCATAGAAAACTGTACTGAAATAATCAGGAAGTGGTAAGATTTGAGTTCATCACCATTCATTACCTTTGCTTTTGATATAACATATTTGATTTTTTTTTAAATATTTTTTATTTATTTGACAGAGATCACAAATAGGCAGAGAGGCAGGCAGAGAGGGGGGGGAAGCAAGTTCTCCGCTGAGCAGAGAACCCGATGTGGGGCTCGATCCCAGGACCCTGAGACCATGACCCGAGCCGAAGGCAGAGGCTTAACCCACTGAGCCACCCAGGCGCCCCACGTCTTTGATTTTTAATAAGGGCTGTGGCCAACAACCAACTCACAGAGTTCCTGAAGATCTGAGGGTCAAAGCTAGAGAGCCGACACACCTCTGCACTGGGGGTCTGCTAAGACAGGAGGAGGCGTGGCCACCAACTGGGCCAGCCAAGGCCCCCAGGGCTCTGCCACACCCAGGCTTCAGGCACGAGGGACCCCACAGGGCTCAGAACTCAGGGGCCCCCAACAGGAAGCAGGCGCTGAGAGAGTCTAGGAAATCATGTGCACTGTTAATCCCAGCAGACAACTCCCGTTCCCACGTACACTTGAGAAAAGGAAACACACTGGCCAGGCGGGGGCCCCTCGGGAATTTCGGGGATGTTGCTACAACCGGCCATGAAAGCATCTGACTGTGGGAACGTCCTAGAGGGGCAGCAGTCGGAGAACAAGAGAAGAGGGGGGTTGGGGACAGCAGAACCTACTGGAAAGGACCAGAAAGAGGCACTGATTCTAGGCTCACCACCCACCAGAGCCACCACAACTAGATTCCTAGCCTGGAGCAAGGGACTTTGTTGGAATTTCTGAAGGCTGAAAATGTTGGGTTGAGGGCAAGGAAGACTGGGAAGAGGGTGCTGGGGAAGAAAGGTGGCCAGCACTGCTCTGTGACTCTCTGCTCTCGTGGCTGTGAAGTCTGCCTCACAGGCTTCCCCACCTTTGTGAAGCAGGAGCGCTGAGGGTGTGCCCAGGAGACCCCCAAGCTCCTCAACTCTCCAGCAGACCACTTCTCCCTTGCCTCCTGGCCGGCCCGGGTGTTAAGTGGCGAGGTCTGAGGCCAGTAACAATCAAAAGAGGACCCACAGTGATGCTTCCAGAGGGGTCAAATTTGGGAAAGAGGACCTAGGAGGGCTAGTGGCCACCTCAAGCTTGGCTGTGCCCTCAGCCCCCTGTGAGACTCAACGTCACAGGAGGGGCTGGGATTAGCTTACCTCAGAGAATCAGCAAGCCCCAAATCCTCACCCGACCACAGCCCACAGAGAAGGTGACAGTGGTGGCTAAGACAAGTAAACACATGGCACAGAGAAACAGGAGGGCTGCTAGACAAACACAGGATGCCCAGTTAAATCTGAATTCCAGATAAAAAACAAATGACTCTTGATGTACACGTGTCCCAAAAATATTGCACAGGACATATTTATACCAAAAATTATTCATTGTTTATCTGATATTCGCATTGAACTAGGTGTCCCATTTTTTGCTAAGCCTGGAAACCCTATAAATAGGTCACTTTTATCCCCTGACATGCCCCCTCTGAAGCTTAGCCACCCTCTTTCCTCAAAGGCAAGACAAAGCTTTTACAATATGGTTGTCCTCGTGGACTTCCTGCTGTCCCGCATGTCCCTAGGCTCACAGTTCATTTCACCGCACAGGACAGGTCACCAGGACAGCCACGGTCAACACGAAATACAGCACAGGTTTCTGCCCTGAGCAGGCGACGTGCCAGGCACCCATGTTCACGTCACTCAGCCTATGAGTTTGGTAGCACTGCCATCATGCCCATTCTACAGATAAGAAAACTGGGCTCCAAGGGCCAGACCATGGCAAGATATGCAAGATCTGAAATTCCTTTTTGCATTGCTGTACTCTTTTGTGACCAAAGAATTCTGTGCTCATAACATACTGTGTGGAAACTATAAGTAATTAAAAAAGAAGCCAAAACATGGCACCCACAGTTTCACTCCTATACTTAGCAGAAGTTGTTGCTAAGAATACGTTGAAACCGATATTCCCAGAGATCCCTACTTTGAAGGGGAAGATTCACTATTTCTTTTCTTCAGAGATACTTTTCTCCGGTACCAAGAGACAAAGCTGCACCCCCCACTCTGAGGAAGGACCACCATTGCCTCTCTAGAAGTTGCAGCCAGGCCACCCCAGCCTGCCCTCCATCTTGTCTTTTAAATACACACCTCTGTCTCTGTCTAGACCCAGGCTGGCCTTGCTCTTATGGCTATAACAAGAGACTGACTGATCCTGGTCTAGGGGATGCCCTCCACCCCCCAACTCCCCTCACGTGACCCTTGTTCTTTGTGCTGTCACAATATGAAGTTTCTCCACATGTTAAACATTCCATTTGTGGTGTCTGAAGATTGGCCAGGGTCCAACCCACTGGTATGGGTCACACTGTCAGGTCTCAGGGGCTGAAGGCAACTGAGCCCGCAGACGACTCCTGCCCAGAGCCATCCCCCCACCACTCCGCCCTGCATGCTCATGTCAGCACATCTGGCTTTGGCCCAATTCAGACTTTCTATTCTTTGTATTTGAAATCAATTCCAGCAAGTTTGGTGGATCACTGTTTCTGGAAAAAGGGAAAGAATAGTGGACTTCACGGTGAAGGGGGAGGGGAGCAGCAGCGTGAACAGACCTTGCTCCTTCCAACTCTCTCCTCTTCTCATTTGCTCTCCTTTTCAGAGAAGCATTCACCCAGTCTCCAAGGAAGACAAAAATTAACCCAAAGTTCAGGCGTGGAGGGAAGTTCGGGCTTACCACATTCTCCCCAGTTCAAGAACATCTTGTTTTAAAATCAGAATGCATCTTATAATGGATGTGAACATTTGATGTGGTAACCGTTCCTTTTGCCCTGGATATGCGGTGATTAAATGAACAATGGCATCTTAGAAAGCAGGAAATGTGACAGTTGTTCAACCCACTACAAAGATCAGAGACGCACACATTTATCTTCTCTCCCTTCCCATACCCCACTGAAATGATAAAAAGCATACAAACAAAGGTGCCACCACTAAATGGAAAAGAGAAGAGGAGGGAAATCTGGGGAAGGAGAGCGAGGAAGTTGTCATCTACGTGCCTGCAGAGAGACGGCACCCAGGGGAAGGGTTGGGACCTTCAAGACTGCATTGGTGCCAGGTTCCTAAGGAAGAAGGGGCGCTAACAGAAATATGGTCTGGAAGACAGACTGCATATTGAGCTGCAGACCATCCAGATGCCCTCCTTAACCCACAGGGCCAGGCAACCCAGCAGGAGATGGAAAATGGCCCATGGAGCCCAGTCATGATCACATGTGAGGCATCTGGCTGAATGCACTGCAACCTGTCCCTGACCATGGCCCAGCACAGAGTAGCCAGAAGGCACCATCCCATCTGCCCCAAACCTGCTTCAAACCCACCCCTGGCCGGGCCGGAGAATGTCCAATTCTGGGGTCCACTAACGAAAGGCCAACTTACTGCTGATCTACCTTCCAGTGAAGCCTACCCACTAGCAAGCCTGCCCTATTTCCACCCCACAGTCACATGGGGCTGCCCATCAAAACCGCAGTAAATTCACAAATAAGAAGAAAGAGTCGGGGGCACCCAACACTGAGAAAAGGGCTCCGTGGGCGTCTGGGTGGCTCAGTGGGTTAAAGCCTCTGCTTTCGGCTCAGGTCATGATCCCAGAGTCCTGGGATCGAGCCCCACATCGGGCTCTCTGCTCAGCAAGGAGCCTGCTTCCCCCTCTCTCTCTGCCTGCCTCTCTGCCTACTCATGATCTGTCAAATAAATAAATAAAAATCTTAAAAAAAAAAAAAGAAAAAGAAAAGGGCTCCGTGTGAGAACTCCAGAGCAAAGGCGGTGCAGACAAAATAGACAATGCAGAAAGCAGAAGAAAACATCCATAGCAATAGCGATTAAATTTTAAATTAAAATTTTGCCAAAATGAATTAATTCTCAACGGTAATCACGTATCAATAACTATAGATCAATCTCTAATTATCTTTAATTAATTAATCAAAGGTCATCAATCAAAGCATATACAAAAACATGGAAGTCAATCTCAAAGAAATACAACCACAAAAGATAAAAATGACTCTGGGAGGGGGGGGAGGCTATGGCCGGGGCTGCCCTTTTTTGGCATTTTTAAAATTGAACTTTTAATTTGAGATAATATAGTATAGATTCCTGTGCAGCTTGAAAACATAACGCAGGCACCCCACATACTGTTTACCAAGTCCTCCCCAGTGGTAGCATCTTGTCAAAGTGTAGTAAAGTACACTGCCAGGATATCAACATTGATCCCGTCAAGATACAATCAAGACTCATCACAGCAAGATTCCTGGCCTAACCCACTCCTTAACCCTTGGCATCCTCTAATCAGCCCCCCAGTTCCATGACTTTGTCACTTCAAAAATATTATATAAATGCAGGCAGATGGGTGGCTTAGTCGGTTAAGCATCTGCCTTCGGCTCAGGTCATGATTCCAAGGTCCTGGGATCAAATCCCACATCAGGCTCCCTGCTCAGTGGGGAGCCTGCTTCTCCCTCTCCCTCTGGCTGCTGCTCCCCTGCTTGTGCTTTCTCTTTTGGTCAAATAAATAAAGTCTTTTTTAAAAAGAAAGAATATGGAATAATATAGTATGTCCTCTTTGGTGATGGGCTTTTTTTTTCCTTAGCATAATCCTTTCTTTCAGGTTGTTGTGTATGTTACTAATTTGCTTCTTTTTACAGCTGAGAGGTACTCCAGGGTATGGATAAACCACTGTTTGTTGAACTGTTCACCTATTGATGGACATCTGGCTCGTTTCCAGTTTCTGGCTATTATGAATAAAGCTGCTGTAAACATTATGGTACAGGTTTTGGGGCGAACACACATTTTCATTTCTCTGCCATAAATACCCAGGAGTGTAATTTGCTAGGACATTTGGTAAGGGCATGCTTATTTTTTTAAGAAACTGCCAAATTGTTTTCCAGAGTGGCTATCACACTTTTCCTTCCCACCAACAATACAGAAGTGATCCAGCTTTTCGAGAGCCTTGCCAGCATTTAGATATGTCTTTATTTTCTATTTGAGCAATTTCGATAGGTGTGTAGCAACAGTGTTGTGATTTTAATGCACATTTCCCTAAAGACCAGGGATACCGGACACCTTCTTATGGCTGATTTGCCACCTCTACAGCCTATCTGGTGAAATCTATGTGCATGTCCTTTCCTCATTCCTAATTGGATTCTTTGTTTGTTACTGTTGAATTTGAGAGGATCTCACATATTCTAGATAGAAGGCCATTGTCAGATAAGTGTCTAAAAAATTTTCTCCCAGGTGGCAACTTGTCTTATCTTAACAGAGTCTTTCAGGGCACAAAAGTTCTTAATTTTGATGAATTCTATCATTTGTTTGTTTGTTTGTTTGTGGATGGTGTTTGTGATGTTATATCTAAGACTCTGCCTAGCCTTAGATCCTGAAGACTTTTCTCTTATGTCTCCTTTTAAATATATTATTTTATGTTTAAATCCATGTTCCACTTTTTAAACATTTACTGGAGATCTCAAGTAAAAGCAGCTGGGCCCAACATTTTCTTTTTTGGAAGATTTGAATTATAGATTTAATTTATTTCATAGTTATAGAAATATTCAGGTTATCTACTTCACACTGGTGAATTGTGTAGTTTGTGTTTTGGAGGATTGGGTCCATTTCATTGAAGCTGTTGAACTGTGTAAAACTGTTTTAATGTTCCATTATTATCCTGTAATGACAGCCAGATCTGTAGTTGAATTCAGTATTCTATTTCTGCTGTTGGTAATATGTGCCTTATCTATTTTTATCATTGTCAATTTTGCTAGAAGTTTATCAATTTTATTGATCTTTTCAAAGAACCAGCTTTTTCTTTCATTGACTTTTCTCTGTTTGTTTTCAGTTTCATTGATTTCTGCTCTTTATTATTTCCTTCTTTCTGCTCTGCTCTGGGTTTATTTTGCTGTTCTTTTCCTCTGGTGGGTAGGAATTTAGATTAAAGATTTGAAATCTTTTCTGCTTTGTAATGTAAGCATTTAGTGCTATAAATGT
The DNA here is from genome assembly GCA_004024625.1 of Mellivora capensis. Classification (NCBI taxonomy): domain Eukaryota; kingdom Metazoa; phylum Chordata; class Mammalia; order Carnivora; family Mustelidae; genus Mellivora; species Mellivora capensis. The sequence goes on along the minus strand of PISX010000358.1, from coordinate 116,794 downwards.
CCCTCGTGGTGTTGCTGCTTTAGTTGCATTCCACAGATTTCGATATTTTGTCTTTTCATTTTCATTCAGAATTAAGTATTTTTTAATTTCCTTTGAGACTACCTCGGTGACAAATGAATTTCGAAGTGTTCTGAGAATTTGCTGTTAATTTTCTGTTACTGATTTCTAGTTAGATTCCATTGTGTTAGAGAATATACTCTATGGTTCCAATTGCTTGTTGAAGCTTGTTTTATGACTGAAAACAAGGTCTGTCTGGGTAAGTGTTCCATGAATGCTTGAAAAAAGTTGTGTATCTTGTTGCCATTGGATGGAATGCTCTGTAATGTCAATGAGATCCTCTTGACTAATGGCACTGTTCAGTTCTTCTATATTCTTGTCAAATGTCTACATAGTCATTTTATACACTGCAGTGTGAGGAATGTTAAAGTCCCCGACTGTAATTGTGGACTAGTTTTTGTTTTCAGCTTGATAAGCTTGGCTTGATTTATTCTGAAGCTTTGGTTTTTGGTGCATTTATATTTAACACTGCTATGCTCTTGGTGTCACGATTCTCTTCTCACTAACCAATGTCCCTCTTGTCCCCAGTGTTCTCCTTTGTGTTGAAGTTTACTTTATCTGATATTGACATACCCACTCTTTTCTTATTTGATGTTTCCACAGTATATTTCTTCCATCCTCTTACTTTCAATCCACCTATATGGTTAAATTTAATGTGATTATCTTATAAATGTACATATAAGACAAGTAGTTTCATGATGTTTTTGTTGTTGTTCTTTATTCTGCCAATTTCTGTCTTCTAATTGCTGAATTTAGATTATTTACATTTGATTTGAACAGCTCCTTTTTTACTTCATTGGTGAGGGATTCCCATCCTAATGTTATAGGGATGGCAGAACACTTAATACCCAACATGGGTCAGATGAGATTAACAGCAATTTGTCAACAACTTACACTCAGAGCCTGAGGAAGGAGGCCCTGCAGGACCACACTGCAGCCTGGAGTACAGTGAACCAGCAAGGGCCGTGGGAGGCTGACTTTGTAGTAACAAGAGTTTGGGGTGACCCCTGTATCCTGTGGCATGATGTGATGAGTGTGTTTGAACACTCCCATGGGCCAGCAAGTTTCTGAAGCCTGTTATTTGGGGGTAAGCAGGCACTGTGCCTGATCCCCATCATAAGGAGGTTGACTGGCTGGAGGAACTTATCTGCCAAGATACATCATAATGAAACTCTGACTACTAAAGATAAAGACACAAGTTTGAAAGAGGCTAGAGAGAAATGAGGCATTATCTACCTGGAAACAGCAACATGAATAATAGTGATTTCTCCTCTGAAATCATGGAAGCCAGAAAGAAGCCACACCACATCATTCGAGTACCAGAAACAAAAACAAAACAAAACCCTTAAAACTGGCAATCCCAAACTGAATGTCCAGCAAAACTATCCTATAGGAATGAAGGGAAAATCAAGAATTTCTGAGATGAAGGAAAAGTTCACCAGGAAAATCCGTCCCAGTGGCATACTGATAAATAATGACGGAAGGAATCTCTCTACACAGAAAGAAAATGGTAACAGAAGGAGTCCAGCACTTCAGGATATAAGAACAGTGCAAAGGGTAAAACTTCTCAGGAATTTTAAAAATTGTGTTGAGGAAAAAAACATTACAGCTTGCTTCTGCTGGGTGTGGAAGTGTGGGAGATCTGCTCCCCACCTGGTTTTCAGTGGGGGAATCAGAGTGCCAGAGTTCCACCAGGGGGAAAGCAGGTGTGGAAAGAGTCATCACCAGATTCCGCCCCAGGACATGGAACATACAGATTAGTACTGCTCCCATCCTGGAACCGGGGACAGGTTTTCTGTCAGTGTTTGGTGTAGGGAGGGTGCATTGCAAAGGTTTTCTGTTCTGCTAGGCTGTTCACTTCTCAGTCTTTTGGCTAGGGTAAGCAGGCTTCTCTTGGAGTTTTTGTTTTGTTTTGTTTTTTGTTTTTTTTCCCTGTATCTGTTGGTGGTTCTGAGTTACAAATTTCTCCAGCATTCTGCCCCATTTAGAAGGAAAACAAACAAACCAGCCAAACTCCCCACCATGTCATTCCTCAAGCCTGGATGTCCCTGGGCAGTCCACCTTCTTCTAGCCCTCTTTCAGAGACTTCCTATGTTTGCTGTATTAAGTCTAAGGATATTTCTGGTTGTCAGAGGAAAGATGTGGGAGGACTGGAACTACTCCATTTTGACTAGAACTAAAATCCAGCAAATACTGAAGTTGAAGAGGAAACAATATTGCTGATAGACTATTCTAATTTTCTTATATCTAAAACATCATATGTAGAATTATTTTCAGCAGAGCTTGTGAAATCCTAAAATTCCGATTTCTCATAACTACTTTAATATCATCCCACCAAGAAATGCACTGGTAAACTACTAAACTCTTTTCTTCATCTGTGATAAGAAGGTCTCTTGTTTCTGTCTAATTTCACATTGGGCTTCAGATTTTCTTCTTTTATTTCTTCCCCTCCCAGCACATCTCATGGGAGGTAAACCACCCATGTTCCTAATGCACATTCACTGGGGTTCTTAAGAGGAAGATGGGCAGGGTCTTTGCCAGAATTTTTAGGTGGTCTTCCACAATCTTTCTTGCTATTAGACTGGAACCACAAGGAACTGCGGAATAAAAGTCATGATTATTCAGTCCCTTTTCTGGAGAAAGCAGTGTCTGCCTTTTGTTTGGGGTGGGGTGCACCGTTATCATAACTGAAGTCAGAAACTTGTGTTGATGCTTATAGCTTCTCGAAGCCATTTTGTTTGTAATTACTTTATATTCAAAGCCATCAAGAATGTGCTCTCCTTTGTGCCATTTTTTAAAAGCTGGATTCAACATGCAGCACTTGTTCCTTGGAGGATACAAGCTGATTCTGAAATAAATATGTGCTTTTGCTCAGTTCCTGGGTTTTTAAATACCCAAACACCTGCTCTCTCACCCACATCACATGATTTTTCTAGAATTCTTTCTGAAGAGTATGTCATAATTGTAGCTGTTCTTTTGGTTCAATTTTTTAAATTTAATCATGCGTGGAACCTATCTAATGCTGCATTTTTAAATTCATTTTTGGGGTCTATTTCTTTCTTATTCCACACACAAAAAATACCTTGACTACTGTAGGCCACTCCATCCAAAGTGTCAATGTAGGCAATTTAGAAGGCTAGCTTAAATATCGTCACATTCCTGCAAGCAACATCTATCCTTTCCTTTTGTTCTTTGCTTTCACGTGGATTTGAACTGGGGTACCCCGGTCTTTACCGGTTGTTTGGATTCTTGGTTTAAGCTGAGTTTGTTTTGGATGCTAGACAGCTTATGCACATCAGGAAGAAAATGGTAACAGAAGGAGTCCAGCACTCCAGAAGAGAGCTCCAGAAGAGAGCGATTTACAAAAAGCACTTGCTCAGGTGATGGAGACATCCGGCCCACGTCCTTTCCCTTCACAAAGGAACTTTCTGAGCTTGACTTAGTTTCCATGCACTGACTGTTCCCCACAACTCTTCCAGAAGTGTCTGGCTTCCCAAGGAAATAAAGTCTTTGTAGTTGCTACGGCTGCTATTCAATCATTGATCCATCATCCTTGATACCTTTTCAACGAAAACTTCTCCTCTGTTTGCCCACATGGAGTCTGGAGCCTTCCTTAGCTGAATGCCCTGCAGGTCTGGGGCAAGGCACACAGGTGTGGACAGGACCCACCCATTCTGAACTTGGCACGAGAGAAAAGCGACCCACAGTTCGTGCCAGTTTTGCTTCCTTTTCCTTTGTAACAAGATAAGTGACATTTTATCTGAGGAGTTACATCAGCTCTCCCCTCCTACAGCTTTAATGTCCGTTCACAGCTTTTCAAATATGATGCTAGAAGGCAACTGAAGGAAACGCACTTCCCTGAAACACTCGTTGGAAATTTGTCTCAGTTTGTTATCTATTTTCATAGATTTAGAAGATGGCATCCTTTTCATTTTTTGTATTGTTTACATGGATTCCATTCTGGAAATGCTCTCTGTGATGGATTCTCATGGCTTTGGGATGCGTGGTAGCTGTCAGCACCCACACACTGAGTCCAAACGGTCCTCTGTACTAGATCCTCGCAATGGCGAGGCCCGTCTACTGCTTCACCCCAGCCCGTTCCTCGGTGCCCTGGTCCACTGGCCTCCCTTCTGCTCAGGAAACACACTGACTCTGTGCTACCCCATGGCCCTCACACTTGCCATTCCTCTTTTAGAATGTTCTTCCTCAGATCCCACAAGGCAAGCTGCCCTCACCATCCAGGACTTCTCCTCCATACACACCTATCACCACCACTCCCAGGCCATTATTCTACACTGACTCTATTGTGGTGGGGAGAGTGGTCTAGGCAGCTCTTATTAAAATTAAATTACCCCATGTGTTTACTGGTTTGGGGCTTAACATCTCGCTCCCTTATAGAAGGTGAATTCCATCCAGGCAGTAACTGTGACCACCCTCTTCTCAGCCATGTGTGCATTATAATGCCCAACATATAAGGAGGAATGTATAAATATTTGCTCAAATGAATTCTGTAGAATCCAAATGAAATGGTTTGAAAGTAAATGAATAAAACTATCAAAAAGCAGATATTTTTGGCTTGATCTGAGAGATAGTTAAGAGAAACAAAGATGTTAAAATTAAGTGTTTGACATGAATTGCTCTGGTCTTGCAACTAGAAAGGAACATTCTATTAAAGCTGGATTCAACAAGGGAAGAAGAGTTCCCTATCTACCTCCTCTCCTTGCTTTCATCCAGTGTGTCATGTATTCCAGCCAGATCCCTGCCAGGGAATGGGAAATGGGATGAAGATACCCTAATTCCTGTCTTCAACCCCCCCTGCTATCTAGACCCACGGTTCATACTAAGACAAGTACACATGCCTGGGGGCCCTGGGAGCACAGAGCAGGATAAGCCACCAGAGATCAAGCTGCAGAGGTATTGGGAGATGGCTGAAGAGTGCCAGCTCTGGGGGAGCATCCAGGAAGCCAACCCCAACAGGAAGGCACAAGCAGCAGCAAAGCTCATGGGCAAAGGTTTAGGCAAGGAGAAAACAGGCCAGGAACAGGGATGGGAACAAGAGACCAGGAGACCGGCATCCAGATGGGGTGGGTGGCCTGTGCAAGCTACACGGTGCCTGTGGGCCCTGGTGGGGGCCACCCTCTCCTCCAGTGTTGTTATCACTGTTGATGATAAGAAGAACGGTCAGCATTCAGTGAATATTTATTTTTGCCGGTCACCCTGGTGACACATGACATACCTGATCTCGTTTCATCCATCACAATGGTGTGACAATGTGGGAACCATTATCTACTTGATCGATGTAAAACAAAGCCTTTGACAGGTTGGCTGACTGTCCCAGGGTTGCACAGCTAATAAGGGGCAGGTCTGGGCCAGAACTCAGGTCTGTCTCCTCTGGATATGTCAGAGGGTCTGAACGAAGCAGAAAGCTCACAGATCCAACAAAATTCCCCGCAGGATCTCCCACTCAGTTCCTCTGTCTGTGCCAGACTTGGTCTGACCTGGCCTGACCTTAACGTGCCTGTACGGAAGGCTCGGGGCTGGTTTTAGATGAGGGAGGACAGCACCCGTGCGAAGATGGGCACAAGGAAAGCACATAATCAAAGAGAAACTAAACTGACCCCTACGTGCCTAGAGCAAGAGTGTCTGGGAAGTTGAAAGCCCGAGTTGAGTTTGGCTGAAATGCTAACCATAAAAGCAAATGATTTTGTCTGGGGTGTTCGTATGATGGGTTGTTTCTGGTTTTTGCATTTGTTGATCTTATTTTGTTTCTTAAACCACTTATCCATAGCAATGCTGTGAAATTTCCTATTTGCCTGATATCTATCAATCTCAAATGGGCCTCAAAGTTTCTCCTGCACTTATGAGTTGCTTCTGGCACCTGTAAGACCAGACTTTCATAGGATAAGGCATGTGACTCGTCTAAGATTGGACACTTGCCTACTGCAAACCCTGATGGAAGGAGAGGCCTAGGGACACGGGGAGGGGAAGAGCTGGGAAAATCTGTAACAGAGGAAAACAAGAGGATAGGGAGTGGGGAAGAAGGGAGAAAGTCTCCCACATCTGTGGACCAGGTCTACTGGCTCTTGAGAGATCCTGAGCTGCCTCCCAAGTGAAGTCTGGGGTGTAAACATACCTAAAATCCTGGTCTGAAATTTAAGAGAAATCCAAGAATACAGAGAAGAAGAGCCAAAGGATGACACCAATGACAAGAAATAAGATAGAAAGAAAAGTACATTCTGGAGAAGGCTGAGAAGTCTTTCACGAGAAGCACATGATGGTGAATAACAGCTTTTTACATTTCTACCAAGTAACTTTAAAGCCATGTGAATTTCATAAACCAGGCAGTGGTGGTTCAATAGAAATATGCATGTCCAACCACAGCAGATTATGGAGCCCACAGTGGACACTGAAACCTATCCTTTATGGAAGATCCTCAAGGACAAGCTGACCCAACACCTGCCTGGGGTGGGGGCGCTGTTGCTGCAGCCCCAAAGATAAATGAGGGGGTGTATTCAGGTGGCTCTCCTAACCCTGTCTGCCTTTGCGCAGAAAGAGATGAATGGGCCATCCATTTGAAGAGCCAAAGGGCATTACAGTAGAAAACAATCGGAGTGATGAAATCTTACCACCAAAAACCCCTGGGAAGGCAGACAAAGGTGTGAGTACAGCCTGTGTTTGAGTAAGGAAAAAAAAAAAAGTCCATGTAGATAGAGAGGTGTGTATGTGTAGGGAAAAAAATGGAGCCCAAAGGTTTTATAGATCATTGTAAAGAACCCAGATTTCATGTTGGGTGGGGAAGCTCATTATTAAAAACAACAAACAGGGGACACCTGGGTGGCTCAGTCAGTTGAGCCCCTGCCTTCAGTTCAGGTCATGATCCCAGGGTCCAGGGATCGAGCCCCGCATTGGGCTGCCTGCTCAGTGAGGAGCCTGCTTCTCCCTCTCATTCTGCCTGCCTCTCTGCCTACTTGTACTCTCTATCTCTCTGTCAAATAAATAAATAAGGGTGGCTCAGTGGGTTAAAGCCTCTGCCTTTGGCTCAGGTCATGATCTCGGGGTCCTGGGATGGAGACCCACATGGGGCTTTCTGCTCAGTGGGGAGCGTGCTTCTCCTTCTCTCTCTCTGCCTGCCTCTCTGCCTACTTGTGATCTCTGTTTGTCAATTAAATAAATAAAATCTTTATAAAAAATCTTAAAAAAAACCAAACAAGCAAAGAAAAGAAACCATTTGATGACAAGAGTGTGTCATGAATCAGAGGTCTCAATTAATCTGATTTTGAACTCCTGATAAAGGGACTGGTAGACTATAGTCTTTAAAAAAAGCTAGGAGTTAAAAAAAATGGAGTTCAATCTCTGGGTGAAATGACAATGAGAGATTTTTATTTACTTTTCTGAGTTTTCTCTGATGAATGTGTTGTATATTCACAATCGGAGACAAGCAAAAAGAAAGGTATTTTAAAGGAAAAGTAAACATGATGGCTCCTCATTTAGGCCTTCCACTTCTCAGTCTAATTTTTATCAGCCTCCCAATTATAACAGTTCTTAGGCATCGGATTTCCTCCTGAGTGATCAGACATTTCCTAAGCCGGGCCCAGTTCTCCTGAGAACGTGCAGCAGCCCAGCAGCAAAGCTGGGCCTCCTACAGGATGCCTGGCCATGTCTCTGGCCTCAGAACCCTGCTCTGAATGCCAATGTCTAATCCACATTGTGTTTTTCCAAGCCAAGGCGCCTTCTTAGGAGTGGGCTCATTGCCACACTGGCTGGGGAGAATCAGTGTCCAGCCCAAGCCATTCAGCTCAGACACTGGCCCCTGGCCAACGTCCATCCTGTGAGCCCAGGGTCTGCCAGTCTGCTGGGGTCAGGAAGCTGTCATGAGCTGGCGGAAGTCTGGAGTGCATACAAGCTCACTCTGAGGACCTCTTATTCTCCTAGTGTTCACAATTCTCTCTCAAAAGACACAATGCTTTCCTAAATAAAATTAGTTATGGCAGCAAAAGTGAAAAACAAAGTCACTCTCCTTCCTTCCGGTAGACAGAACTTCAAGGTTGTCTTGATCACAAGTGGGCAACAGAGCTTAAGACCTGGGGTGGCCACCAAGGGGAGATCAGAGCTCCCCCCCAAATGGTGATTAGTTGTCATTGCATTTCCTACAACATAAAGGAATGTGACCTCCTGTCAAATGAGGACTTCTGTGTCTGCAGACTGTAAAACAGGAATGTTTTATAATCTTTCCACTTGGAAATCCCAAGTGGGTCCAGGAAATCCCAGAGGGTCACTACAGACCTGTCTTTCCACCTGGCTCAACCATTTTCTTAGTCTGGCCTTGGATGAGTTCTATCACATTTGGAGCTTCAATTTCCATCTCTATAAAATGACACAGTAATAATACCATCAGGGGTGGGTGAGGTTTAAACACGTAGACATTAACTGGCATACAGAATGCCCTGAAAAATTGCTGGTCATTCAGATATTTCTGCAAAGAAGACATCCAGATGGCCAACAGACACATGAAAAAATGCTCAACATCACTCAGCATCAAGGAAATACAAATCAAAACCACACTGAGATACAACCTCACACCAGTCAGAATGGTTAAAATGAACAAGTCAGGAAATGACAGATGTTGGAGAGGATGTGGAGAAAGTGGAACCCTTCTACACTGTTGGTGGGAATACAAGTTGGTGCAGCCACTCTGGAAAACAGCATGAAGTTTCCTCAAAAAGTTGAAAATAGAGTTACCCTATGACCCAGCAATAGCACTACTGGGTATTTACCCTAAAGATACAAATGTAGTGATTCGAAGGGGCACATGCACCAGAATGTTTACAGCAGCAATGTCCACAGTAGCCAAACTATGGAAAAAGCCTAGATGTCCACCAACAGATGAATGGATAAAGAAGATGTGGTATGTGTATGTGTATATATATATATACACATACACACACACACATACATACAATGGAATACTATGCAGCCATCAAAAGAAATGAAATCTTGCCATTTGCAATGACATGGATGGAACTAGAGGGTATTATGCTGAGCGAATTAAGTCAATCAGAGAAAGACAATTATCATATGATCTCCCTGATATGAGGAATCTGAGAGCCAGAGTGGAGGGTTTGGAGGGTAGGGAAGGAAAAAATGAAACAAGATGGAATCAGGAGGGAGAAAAACCATAAGAGACTCTTAATCTCACAAAACGAACTGAGGGTTGCTGGAGAGAGGTGGGAGGGAGAGGGTGGTTGGGTTATGGACATTGGGGAGGGTATGTGCTACGGTGAGTGCTGTGAAATGTGTAAGCCTGACGATACACAGAACCCTGGAGCACATAATATAGTATATGTATTATACTGTATATAAATAAATGAATAAAAATTGCTGGTTATTATTGTTATCGTCTGCATTTCTAATGGTGCATGTTGAGACAATGAGGATCACTGGCCAAGGAAGACTGGGACAGAAGGGCAGAGCACTGGCATGAGTGATCACTGCTCCTCCCGACAACCCCACGTAGAGTGCCTCGGCAAGAAAACCAACCAGTGACCACCATCTTGGGTCATGCCTGTCATGGGACCATGACACGGACACTGGAACGCGAGTTGGGAAAATCATGTCATCTCCAGTGCTCCTCATTTCATTGAGGATAGACCATGTGCCCGATGCTGGAATCAGGAGGAGCAATGGGGTAATTCTGGACAAATCGCTTATTATATCTGAGGATAAGTTTCCTCATTTCTAAAGTCTAGACCAGAGATTAGATGCTGAAAATAGAAGTTCATTATAAAGTATCAGGGGGCTCTCAGACACAACTGGATTCTAACTCAATCCAAACCACACATACGGCTTCTCAAGGGACCCTGGAGATGTGTGGATGTTGACGCTCAGTGTTGAAGGGAATTGTCAGGGATGGTGGGGAGGCCAACAGAAATCCACCGGGGAGTCCAGTGATTCAGCTAATATTTCTGGAACACAAACCATGTACCAACATCCTGCACAGAGCTTTGGGCCTTCTGCATCTGATGGAGAGAGGTGGACCAAGTAGGACATGCCCATGTGGGAAGTCAGATACAAGTAAAGATGGTCTCCGTGTGGGAAATAATACTAAGTCAGAGAAAAGTGCTAGGACTAAGTACCATGGAACTCGTGGTACAAAATTGGTATCACTAGGTAGGCTACGGTTTCTGTGTGTACTTCCTTCTAGCTGAAATGAGCCAGGCCCATCTTTCACATGTCGTGTATCTTTGTGATATCGCGGAGTGCCAAGGATTGTAAAATAAGGACCTGACTCAAAAGAAAAAGGCAAAATCCGATATAACAAATCTCAACAGGATATAGGAATTGTGTAGATTGCTTAGAGAACAAGAACCTGATATATGCAAGACTCAAAAAAAATTTTAATAATCCTGTCGCTTCTAACTATTGCTCAAAATTCAGAAACTGTGAAAGATGAAAACATTCAACTACATTTAAAAACAACAACTTTGTGGGGAAGCTGGGTAGCTCAGTCAGTTAAATGTCCGACTCTTGATTTTTTTTACTCAGGTCATGATCTCAGGGTCATGAGATCAAGCCCCGCCTCAGGCTCCACACTCAGTGGGAAGTCTGCTTGGGATTCTCTCTCTCCCCCTGCAGCCTCCTCCCCCCATGTGCACATGTGCTTTCTCTCTAAGTAAGTAAATCTTTAAGAAAACCACTTTTTCATGGCAAAAAAAAAAAAATACTATGGGCAAACACAAAAGATAAACATCAAACTAGGACAGAACATTTTAATTCGTAACTTAGGCAAGAGATAATTGCCTTAATGTATAAAGAGCTCCTATAAAGAGAAAGAATAAAACCCAACGGACGAATGAGCAAAGAACATGAGGAGACATTTCATAGAAAAGGAAAAGCAAATGGTCCTTAAATTCTGGGGCGCCTGGGAGGCTCAGTCAGTCAAGTATCTGCCTTCAGCTAAGGTCATGATCCCAGGGTCCTGGGATGGAGCCCCACATCGGGCTTCTTCCTCAGTGGGGAGTCTGCTTCTCCCTCTGCCTCTCCCTCCCACCCCGGCTTATGCTCTCTCTCTCTCTCAGATAAATAAATTAAATCTTTTAAAAAACCATATAAAACCACCATAATAAAAATTAAAACTATGGAGATAGCATTTTCTACCATTAGTGTTGGAAAAATTTCAGCAGTTTACTGAAGCTGGCTCTAATGAGTCCACAGGAACCAACTGTTAAATTTTTAGGACTATTAGCAAGCTGCTCATTAAACGCAGCCATTACTAAGATTTTAATTTTATAAACTTATAATTCATACACTATGTTAAAAACAAAGGAAGTAAACCCAGAACTTCCTAATTCTATTACACATTTCAGTATTGCCTCTGCTGCCTTCATCTCTGGTGTCTGTGTAGTAGAAACAGCACGCAAGGGTGTGCTATTGGCCATCTCCTCCCAAGTCCACGGTCAGAGACATCATGCTGGTAGTTTGAGATCAGCCTGTGTGCAAGTGGTGACATTGTGGAAATCAGGAGACACTACGAATCAGGACTTCTCTATTTTGTGTTTGCCAGGATGGGGTTGTTTTTTAGAGAAGGGGTTTGTTAACAATTTACCAGCACTCCCCTGCAGATTCCCAAATGTTAACAATACTAGAAGGGCCGGGGAGAGAGCAAGCACTGTCATTCAAGGCCGATGGGAGGGTCCAGGATGACAGAACCCCGTGAGGGGCAATTTGGCAACATGTACCAAAATTAGAGTTTGACACTATGCCCAGCACTTCTCCTTCTGAGAATCGATTCTACAGCTCTGCCTGCATGTGTGTGAAATGAGGGGATTATGGGCTTATGCAGCAGGGCCTATAAGAGCAAAAGACATGAGTCGCCAGGATCCTTCGCAGGGGACTGCTGAAACCACACTCAGTCCATCCTGACATTGGTCTCCTATGCTGCTGTGACAGAGAAGGCAGGGCCTTCAGGAGAATGAGATGGAAAGGCCTCTAAGGCACAGTGCTCGGAAAAAGCAAGGCAGGACGCTTCTTAGGTAAAAGGGAAAGAACACCAATGTATTTTTGCTTGTTGGTATTTGCATACAGGAACCGTAAAGGATAGACAAGTACTAATTAAAACTAGTCACCAGGTTCAGGAAGTGGTTTGGGGCTTATGGGATGGATGGGGGAGAAACTTGTTTCTGCATCCATTTTAATACAGTTTTACTTTTTAAACTATGTGAATATATCTATTCAAAAATGTTCCCATCAATAAGTCATTTTTATGTGATGTTATTTATTAGGATGGAATCTGACATGCGATTGGTTGCAGCTTTTCCACAGTATATAAAATTTGGAATACTTTGTCAATAGAGAAAAAGAGAGAATCACACGTTGATGCTGTGGTCCTTGACACAGATAGGTTTACTAGAAAATTTAGATAAAAGCAAACATCAATGGTAAAATGATTGAAGTCTGTGTGTAAGATGTGTTTCCTGTTGATTTGCAATCCACAGGAATTACAGGATTTATTTCTTGATAGGGCCAGAAGGGATCATCTGTGACCAGAGTGAGATGTGTTATGATATCTTCTTGCCCCAGAAGCTGAGAAGCACCATTGTGGCCTTCTGGCAAGTCAGGAAGTAAAGCAATAAAGTTATGAAGCTGCAGATGTGCGGACAGGTGGGGCAGAAATCCCAGCAGCTTTGCAGGTGGTGCCTGGAGCAGCCGGCTGCCGTCTTCAGCATTCTGTGAGCCAGCTGGCACTTCCATGTCCCAGAGCCACATGCCACTCCCCACTCCAGGGCCAATGTCCGACACTGCTCACAGGCCAGGCCCACACCAGGAGACATCAGCCAATGATAGAGGTCCCTCCTTTTATGAACATCAGTGTGACAGTGGCCTTTGCAGTTCCTGAGCAGAATGGCATCCCCCAGCCACACAGAGGGAACTGCATACCTCTCCAGTGGCCCCGCTGCCCCACAATGGAATTCATCTCCTTCCCTTGTCTACCAAGGTCAGGTCCTCAACTTCCCACCTTCTCCATCACTGCCATAGCTATCTCTGTGCCATGAACACATCATGCTTCTTCCTGCCTCAGGGCCTTTGCACTTACTCTTCCCTCTTCTCCAGATCCTTCTCATGACTCAGGAGTTAAGAGTTTGGTCTCTGGAATCAGACTTCTATTTCTGTGCCAAAGAAAACCACAGGTGTGGACCAGCTCATGGGACCTTGATGTTTCTGAAGTAAGCAGTGGACTCCCATCCCAAACTAAGGCTCAGTAGGCTCAGCATCTCCTTCTCAACAGACCTACAGAATGGGGTTGGGGAAAGAAGCACACATTTTCCTGCCTCTCTGATTCTTTGCCTTAGTAAGCAACATTTTACTCTTTCTGTCTTCCATAATTAGCTAAAGGTTGGGCTCTCCTCAAAGACCTAGCTTCTGCTTTATGAAATCCCAAAGAAGGAGGAAGAGGAGGAGTCTTGGTCCAAGACTGAGGAACTGCCAGCTTCTCTTCTAGCAACAGGAACAAAGGCTCCAGTGAGCTGTCCATCCAACTCTGTGGGACAGCCTGGGCTTGCCATCCAGCGGGACATCATCCTGGCTGCAGCTGGGTGAGCAGCTCACCTGTGCATTCGAGCGTGCAGGCTTACACGGCGTCCAGCCTCCTAACAGGGTGCTGTGGACCTAGGGGAGTCATTGGGGATGGCAGGAGAACCTAGGGCGTGCCTGGAGGGAGCAATGATTCTGTTTTCTTTCTGAAGAAATGTGTGGAATGTAAAAAAAAAAAAAATCACCACCACTAGAATGAAGATGATATAATGAAGGCGAGATCTTTGCAGGTCCCAGCAGCCCCATGAGGTCAGCACCTCTGGGATTTACATGCAGGAACATGACCATTGAGGCTTTTTTTTTTTTTTTTTTACTGATGCCAGTAGGTGATATACATGCAGATAACAAGGAGGGGTTTTTAAAGTTTATGGTAAGAAAAAGGAATAGGAAGAAGGCAGGAGAAGAATGGAAAGAAATAGTTGCACTGCTCACAGACAACAGTCAGGGTTCACTGACTCTGTGCAGGGACAACACTTACGGGGTTGTGACACCCACTGAGAAGGATCCAGAAGGGGATTGTGGCTGGGGTGTGAAGTCACGAAGGCCACCTCTCCCCAAAATGCCAAAGACTGATTCCACTGCCCGTGACTTCTGGACTAGGGAACTAGGACAAAGGGTGCCATCCATTGAGAAAGACTAGGTCAGGGTGAGAAGGCAGAGAGATGAGTAACCTCCCTTGCAGGAAGTCAGGAATGTCAAGGCGGCTGAGGTATACCCCTGCCAGGGCCACACAAGGGGACCAGCTACAGGACTAGGAATTTCAGCATCATGCGGTGAGAACAGGGATCAGCCGTGCCGTGAGCCACGGAGCACAGGGAGGTACCCAGCCCTATGGGGGTTGTGTGTAGTCAGGATAGACTCCCGGAGGAAGTGGCGTTAAAGCCCCCAAGGATGTAGTAGACACAGGTATAGCTGGAGGGCAGGAGCCTCAGAGGAGGCAACACTTCTCCCATTTCCTCCCATTTGCTGGGTGAAAAGTGAGCTGTCAAGCCCGGACGGCACTCTTCCAGATCATTCAGAAAGTTTGGGCAGGTCTGACCTGAGTCAGAGCCTAAGGGAAGGCAGTGAGGCTGTTATTTCATCCAGGTCAGCCTATACAGACATCCACACCACCAATGTCCTCCTCCCAGCATGGCAGCAGCCAGACCCAGTGTTAATGAGGACTCAGCAACAGCCCCTCAGCCTGGGCAGAGCCTGGAGTGCATGACCAGAGGACTCCTGGTAATTATATGACCATGGAGAGACTCCCCCATTACTCCAGGGAATGGGTCACTGTCCACTAAGGTCTCTGAATGGGACACCTGCTAAATAATATACGGGAGCCCGTTCTTACATTCCACTGCTCACTGGCTATGCAAAATCCTCTCTATTATCTTAAGTTCCACGAACAGCTGGCACTGACAACTGCTCTTCCTTTTGCCATGTGTGAAACAATGCCCTGTGGGTGCACTGACCACGGACCCCACGTGAAGACACAGCAGGGCCCCAGAGCCACCCCGTTTCCTGAAGCCTGCTGCTAACTGCAGGCATAGCTGGTAAGCCGAATGATGCTGCCAGGGAAGCCCCGACGGACTTTGGGGAGGAGGTGGGTGCTTGCCGAAGGCAGCAGAGGGCATCCTGAGCAGCACGTGGCCCCGCCAGGGTGTCCTTCTAAGGCATCGCATGCTGGGGCCTGCCGCGGTGCAGGGTGGGCACGCAAAGGTTAGACACTTGGGAGATAGAGACTCTTGACTAGGATTCCCACGAATTAGAGGATTTTTTTTTTTAACACAATAAATTGTTTTGGGAAAAAGTATTCCCTGCTTATGAGAACTCTTTTCATGCACTGAAGAGGTGACTCTATCAGCAGAGGCTCTGAGTGAAATTACTTTATCTGCTCACAGAAGCAGCAAGAGGAGAGCAGGAGGCAGGTATCAGGAGGGCTGGGGGCCTGGGGTCGGGCGGCCTCCGAGGGACAGGAGCCTCTGTCCTCCTCTGCCAATGAGGGCTATCAGTGCAGCACGCTGTAATACATACCATCCCACAGATGCCCACAAGCTCTGATGTGCTTACGGAACACATTTATGTTTGTGCGTAATATATAGTAGCATACTTCATTATTCAGAGAGGTATCTACTCCAACAATGTTGTTGCTATAATTGTGCAACCTTTACTCTTATTTTAGTACTTTCATAATAGAACACTAACCTCTTGCCCACAAAGGTTTTCTGAGGCTCAAATGAGAAAACACATGTCTGCCCAGTACTTCATGACCAGTGCCTGGCACTTTATCATATATTCTTTGTGATTAGTATTTATAGCAACATTATTAGTTACCTTATCACAATTTAATAATTAGTGGGGCATCTGGGTGGCTCAGTCAGTTAAGAATCTGCTTTAGGCTCAGGTCATGATCTCGGAGTTCTAGGATGGAGCCTCACGTCGGGCTCCTTGCT
Source organism: Mellivora capensis (assembly GCA_004024625.1). Lineage (NCBI taxonomy): Eukaryota > Metazoa > Chordata > Mammalia > Carnivora > Mustelidae > Mellivora > Mellivora capensis. Next base: position 100,715 of record PISX010000358.1, on the reverse strand, counting down.
CAGTGGGGAGTCTGCTTCTCCCTCTGCCTCTGCTGCTCCCCCTGCTTGTGCTCTCTGTCTCTCTCTCTAAAATAAAAACAAAATCTTTAAAAAAACACAATTTAATAATTATTTCTGAGATGAGTTAGCACATAAATTAGGAAAGCATGAACATTCTCCTTCTTCAAAAACATCCTAAGTTTCAGAAGTGCTTCCCTGTAATCCAATTACCCCTCTCCTCACATTGCCCGGATGTGTTCTGCCTGCTTGCACATTCTGTGAGTGCAGGGTCAGCCAACATCCTCGTTCTGCTCACTCCTCTGTGCATCCCAAGCTGCTCATAAGGACCTGGGCTTCTTTTCCTCACCTCCACCTCCCCACTGAAGGTCTCCACGGAAACCCTGGGGAACCAAAGCAGCCAACAGGAGTGTGGTTGGAATACTCCAAGCATTCAAGTTCCCCCAGGGCTGTCTCAGGGCATGGTCTGGTGTTGTTTTTAATTAAATTCAATTAATTAACATATAGTGTATTATTAGTTTCAGAGGTAGAGGTCAGTAATTAATCAGTTGCATAGAACACCCAGTGCTCATTATATCATGTGCCCTCCTTAATGCCTATCACCAAATTACCCCCCACACCCCTCCTCTCCAGCAACCCTAGTTTGTTTCCTATGATTAAGAGCCTCTTATGGTTTGTCTCCCTCTCTGGTTTCATCTTGTCTTATTTTTTCCTCTTTCTCTATGATCCTCTGTTTTGTTTCTTAAATCCCACATTATCAGTAAGATCATATAATCTCTTTCTCTGATTTCTTTCACTTAGCAAAATACATTCTAGTTCCAACCATGTCTTTGCAAACAGCAAGATTTCATTTTTGGATGGCTGAGTAGTATTCCACCGAGTGTGTGTGTGTGTGCACGCGCACACACTGCATGTGCACACAGACACACATCTTCTTTATCCATTCATCTGTTGATGGACACCTGGTAAGAGTCCCTTTGTTTTCCCAGTTTACTTCCTGATAACAGATTCAGTAGTTTATGAAGTCCCATGACCTCTCTCAGACTCAGCAGGACCACCTAATGCACCCAAGTTGTTATTTTGGGGTGACTGACGTGACTCACAATCAGGATCAGTTACATAATTTTCAGGAGTCTGTGCACAGTGGGGTCCTCTGAGCAAAAAGCATGGAAAACTGCAAGATGGCAAGAGCAGAGCACGGAACCAGGCCCTTCTGAGTGCAGGACCCCTGCAACTGTACAGGCTGTGCCCTGTGACTCCAGCCTGTTGCAAAGGGTTGGACAGGTGTTTTGCCTCTCTCTTGCTTACATCGTCTGGTCATTCCCTCAGGAGGCACTCCTCCGGGGACTGCCCAGGGAGCTAAGCAGGCATACTGACAGACAGATGGACGCAGCTAAGACCCATCCCTCCGATCCCACTCTGGGCCTCTAAGAGGCTGGCGCAGGTGCCTCACTCCTGATCTCTTGACTTTTCTTCTCTTGCAAATACAGAACCCTAAGTCTGTGGACCAAGTACAGGCTGAGACCCCACAGCACAAACTGCCAGAAATGTCTCCAGCGACTCCAACAATCCAATCGAATGAAACTCAGCAAGTTGTGGGTTAAATGTTTCCTCCCCTTGCCCTCCTTTAACTATTACATGGATGCATTTTAATGAAATACAATCTTTTCAGCATATGATTAGTTTTTCCTCCATAAAAATACTTCAAAGCATAGAAGGCTCTTAGCAGTGACGAAAGTTTGGGATTCCTTTTCAGCTACAACTCAAGTTCCATCTAGGACACAAAGCTGGGGACGAGAGCTCCCGCTTTTGCAATCAAATTCCTATGGTCAGGGAGTGCCCATTCTGTTCTTCCCAGTTGGCATGAGAATTCAGACCTTGACTGGAAGCAGGTCAGATGCACTCCCCAAAGCTGCTTTTTGAAAATACATCTGAATTCGATTTTCAGCGAGCACCCCACCCCCGCCCCGCATCTCTGTCCTCCCTGTGGGAGACCACATGCTCCTTCACATGAAGCTTCCATTGCTCAGAACACTTGTTCGAATTACGTTTGGAAAGCGCCTCAAAACTGACCTCTCTCATCAGGATCCTAAATGGTGGCAGATTGTTCTCTGAAGGTACATTAGCTTTCTGCAAATAGTCCACAAAGTTGTTTACAGTCAAACTGTAAAGAAAAGAGGGGCCAGGAACAAGAAGCATCTCTGCTCCCAGCCAGCTGGTGTTTTGTGGGCCACCCTGGGCTTCTAGGGGAATTTAGGGGGGACAGTTCCTGATCAATTCTGGGCGGGTCCCTTCAGGGCTTGGTTAGAATGTACATTGCCCAGGGGGTTTCTCTGAAGAAAACAGCATTTGTTTTACTCTCTACATTGGGGGTGTTTGTAAGTATGTTCTAAATCCCTGATCTATAATAGAATAGCTTTCATATTCTTTGCAGAACACGTTAAAGCTACTTAAAACTTTTTTTCTCTCTCAATAACACAAACAAAACAAACTTAAACTACAACAGACCAGGAGTCTTTTTTTTTTTTTTTTAAGGGCAAGTAACTTTCTCTAACAGATGTGGTAATTTCTGAAGTCTCATGAGCTCTTCCTATGACAGATTCTATTTCTTCAGACCAATGCTGGCCACGTTACAAAGTCTAGAGCAACATTCTCACAACTCTGGCACCTTTCCCTCTGGGACTTGGGATGTTCTCCTCCATTCCTTTAATCCACTGTGGGTGGGCAGGCAGGGGTGTGGGGAAATTGTTCAAGAGGAAAGGAAGGATTATCCTAAAGTCAGCCCCAGAAACCTGGACTGAAGATGGTCTGAAAAGCACGAAATCAAGGTCTGGGTTTTTTCTTTCCTTTGCAGAGATTGTATGTAAGCAAGATCTCAAAGAGCTATCTCTGAACCTGTCTGTCTTGTTCACAATAAAAGCCACAGGGGAAAGTGGGGAGCCTGGGAACCCCAGAGATCTCTGCGGAGAATGAGGGAGGCAGCCCTCACGTTCCAGCCTGAGCCTGCCAGACGGCTTGACATGTGGACCAGGCTTTTGCCAACTGAGAGACCAAATGATGGGGACAGACATTAGCCCCTGATATAAAAAGTAATTAATCACTAGGAACTTGCTGTAATTCTGTCCTCTGCTCACATGGTCTGGGCAGCTGTCTGCTCCCAGCCCTGTGGCTGGCTTTCTAAGGCCTCTACCAGGTACAGGTGGAAGGCCCAGAAAAGAAGTTCAAGGCCTGGGTAGCAAGGGGGAACATTAACCCCAAAGTGGGCAGCAATCCCTGGCTCAGGAGCCCCCAGGCTGTGGTGTAGGAGCATCAGATGTGGGCCACTTCTAAAGGGCACGTTCCCCTCCCATCACAGGCATCGCCAATTTGCATGAAAACATTTTTCCGGCAGGTGACAGGGAAGTGTCTTAGGAAAGGGGTGCATTTTTCTAATGTGCACAAAGACCCTATAGAGGCTAGCAGCAGTACTAGATTCAGCCACTGATCAGCAGGTAGTGGAGAAGCGGAGAAGAAACCCACCACCTCCCAGGGCCAAGTAAGACTTGGAAAGGAAGGGAAATGTGAGCCCATCTGCTTTGCTCCTGTTGTCACCTCTGAGATAATACTTTGGTGGTTATATTCATTACAAAGTAAACTCAACTTACAGTTAAGAGAGATCAAAAATAATGAGGAGGGTTATTCTCTCACATGGAAGACAGAAAGTGGACTTTCCGGGGTTAATACGGTAGACTAACCAACCAGCCCAAACCAACACCCTTGCCAGCCAGGAACCAGAGCCTCCACAACACCTGACACCTACCACTGCGGGCTGCCTTATCTTCAACGGTTTGTACATATTTTCTCATCTTAGAAACGCCCCTCGGGGATGGGTGTGATACCAATACTCATTCCGCATCTGAAGAAATGGGAGGCCCAGATGGCTCAGGGAATCTAGATTCATCTAGAGAACACATATAAGCACCCTCCATCTTTCTGCTCTACTATCTGCGGTGCATGAGCTTATTCAGAATCACCTAGGGTTCCAGAAAGGGGGAAAGAGGAGGGGCAAAATGGGAACTGTAGTGCCTAGCCTAATTGCCTCCCTTAAGGGACCGCCTCCAAATTCCCACACAGCACTTCCTCTCAGGGTACGTCCAGCTGCAAAGGCAGCTGGGAAGTGTAGTCTCCAAACAGACACATGGCCAGAGTCACAGGACACCATCCCTGCCTGGGCGCCTGCCAAGCACTAGCCTTTCTCCATTTCCCTCATGCATTCATGTATCCCCCTCCTTTTCAGTGCCCACATGGACCCTGGCCAAATGATGTGAAGGAGATCCAGCATACAAAACACAGTTAGGGAAGCTGTCCCACTTGGAAAAGTTGGGTCTCCTCTTTGCACGAGCCAGGGTAATCAGATTACCCTGGGTAATCAGATTAGATGGGAACAAACAAAGAAACTAGAAAAGGAAGAAGAGATACTTACTGACCTGAGTGCTCCTACATATGCCATTTTTTCTTTTTCACTCCTCAAGACAGATCTGAGAGAGAAGCAATCACACCCATTTTGCATACAGGACACCAGAAGCTTCAAGACGGAAGCAAGCCTGACCAAAGTCACATTGGTGGGTTTGGGATTAAAATGTAAGGACCATCCTGACTCCAAGACCTATCCTAAAATTGGAGGTTAAAATAAATTCTATCACAGTCACTGATAGGAATTTATTCTTTCACCTAGGTTGATAAAACCAGGAATTTTAAAGCCGCTGCAAGAATTTTAAATAGCATCTTAATTCTTGGAGCCATTGCCTAGCAGCATCGCAAACACCCACGTGACGATTTAGCTAGTCCGTGACAAACATAGGGACCCATGATGACCATGTGTCTTTCTCCTGAAGCCAGTCAGTTCTTCAAATTAAAGTGGATATCTAAGTGCTTTTATTTTTTGTTTCACTGTCAATCCAGTTGCTTAAATGTGAAAAAAAATTATATGAAGTCATGAACAGAAAGGAAATGTCTGTTATTGTTATAACGTATTAGGAAATTAGATCCCTCGAGTGCTGGCTCACAAAATATTGACACTCACAAGAATTGCTTTTTGTAGCATAGACTCACATTTATAAATTTATATGATCCCCTACTTTCTCACAGCCACCCCCTTGCCTCCTTCGTCTGGGGATGTTAAGCCTGTTTACTAAGAAGCCAGGGAAATGGAAGAAAGGCTTGTGAGAGGACCATTCTCTTCCCCAGGTCCCACAGGTAGCCCGGCTCCACCCTCTAGTCTCTAGAACACATCCGTCCCACTCAGAGGGGTGCCCCCAGCTGAAGTGCTCAGCAGTCAGGGGCCAGCAGCACATCTTGCCGTGAGTCCTGCGGCCCATACCTGCAAACTCTGCATTCAGAAACCCCTTGTCCTGCCCTAGGGACTCAAACAGCATGGATCGGGGACAAGACAACATGTCCTTCCCAAGGTCCCCAGGTCCAGGGCCTAGCCACTTCCCTCACCTTTCCGGAGGGCTTTCAACACACAACCCTGTCCTCCCTTCTACACTCGTCTTTCTCCCGCTGTCCCTCCTCCTTGCTATCGTCCTCTGTAGTCACCTCCTGCTGGGGGAAGAACAGTTGCTGGCTCAGGCCAGGCCCTCTAAATTTCTCATCCCATACATGCTCTCTAGGTGAGTCCAGGCTCCTTGAGAGGCACCCCTGCCCCCCGGGGTCCTTTCTGGGATGAGATCATATATATGAAATGTTTAGGACAATTGCGGCAAGTCTGCAGGAACAGGTGCCAGGCATTATCATGAAGGCACAGATTCCCAGCTGGGAAGAGTCTCACTTTAGGCAAGTTAAGTCTGAGAGGTCTGGGAGACTTTCATTTGGAGGGGGCCCACAGAAGATAGGCTTTCCCTAGAAGATGCGTCTAGGCTGTATCAATCCTGGAAGGCAGGCATGAATGCAAGGATAGCTAACCCTGATAGTGTGCCTTGCACACACCATCTCTCTCCCATTATGCTCCCCCATCTCAGTCGAGAGCATCACCATGCACCTGACTGCTCTGGTGAGAACATAAGAGTTGCCCTTGAGTGCCCCCTCTCCCCCACCTCCCACGTTTTCTCCATCAACAGGCTCCACTCACTTCTCTAGACCACAGCCACGATCTGGGTCCCAGCCACTCTCCCTCTTACCCAACCGATGCAACAGTCTCCTCACTCAGCTCCCCATCTCCATTCCGAATCCCTCCAATCCATCCCCCTCCCACACAGCTTCTGAAGTCTGACCCAGATTGTGACATTGCTCTGCTTAAAATCCTCCTATGATGCCCCACTAGATGCAACATTCTTATGATCTCATCTTATAAGATGAACTTCTTATTTTGGCTGGGTGACAAGGCCCTGCCCATCTCTCCACACCACTTGTACTAGCTCTTCCTGCTCAGCAGCTCCAGGTACACTAGGCTTCAGTGGTGTCTCAGGGCTTTTGCTCTGGCCGTTCTCTGTCTGTGCCCTTCCATTCTTCCCCACCTGCATCTCCCACAGCCCATTCACTCTCACCCTATAGCTTTCAACCTATGTGTTGCCCTCTTCACAGGGAGCTTCCCTCATCACTCTATAGAAAGTAGATATACCCTCTCCCTCTTATGAACTGAGTATTTGTGTCCCTCAAATATGTTGAAGCCCCAACCACAAGGTGATTGTATTTGGAGACACAGGCCTTAGGGAGGTTTTTAAGATTAAATGAGGTCCTAAGGGTAGAACCCTAACACAGTAGGATTAATGTTCTTATAACAAGAGATAAATGCCCCCACCCCACCGTGCATGAACACAGTGGAGGCCATGTGACCTCACAGCCAGGTGAAAGTCTCCCTCGAGCCACGAGGCTCGAAGCCTCAGAATGAAGCCACCTTGCCCGCACCTTGGCCTTGCCTTCCAGCCTCCAGAGCTATGAGAAATAAACGTCTTGCTGAAGCCACCTGGTTAGTGGTATTTTGTTATGGCAGCACAATAAGACTAAGACACCCCATTCTCATTCTCTGCCATGTTTACTTCCCTCAAGGAAGGAAGGCCCCATTTATAATTACTGTCACTGCCCATTTGCAGAGTCTCTGGCTATTTCCTGCCACTGGAATGTAGCTCTGCGGTCAGCATCACTGGCCCCAGGCATACCATGGGGCCTGGCATAGAATAAGTAGCAACAGAATCAAAGAATCCATCAAAAATGATACACTTTTAGCTAAGGAAAGAAGGGATGGAATCATTCCCCTCTAATTGGACGGGCATCCCTAACAGTGGAATCACTATTCCCAGGACGGGCTCCGTATTCACCACTGCCTAAATTACAAATATTTATCTATTTCTTAGTTAATACCCCACCTTGCTCCAAAAGGAATTTAAGTCAGCTGTCAAAATACAGAAAATAAAACAGAATGAACAGGAAGGGAAGAGATGATAAGGAAAATAAGACAGAGTCACTTAGGTGACACCACGTTCACTGCGGACACTTGTAAGCCAGACCACACTCTGGCTTCACATGCCCCAGCAGCCATCGTGAAGAAAGCCCAGGCAGCATCACGATTCAGACTGTCCACGGGATGCAAAGAAGGTACTGTTTGGAAGAAGCAGCTCTTACTAGTGATGACCGATGGCAGAAGCCCTACCTGGTCCTCCCTTAGCATCACTCCCACGGTGGGTGGGTCACGAACAGCATCCCTGAGGAAGGCACCAGAAAGGCCTTTGGACAGCTCTTCCTTCCAAGCAGCTTCAAGGCCAGCACACGCTGCCTCCCAGCCCAGGGCCAAGCAAGCCATTCTAAGGGCAGCAATGCAGTGAGGTCCACAGCGTGCTCTGTGCACCTGTGAGTTTCTCTGTGTATGTTGTACTCTCAGAGTGTAAAATGCCCTTTGCTAAACTTGGGGATCAGAGCATGACGCTGCTAATGACACATGGCTGGAATATCAGAAATGGAAGAGGAGAGCAGGAAGGCTCAGAGGCAGTGCAAAGCTTGGGATGGCCACCCAGGCCACTGCGAAAGCAAGCCCCCAAGTTCAGCGCAGCCTTTGACAGGAGTCTCCTGTCAGCCTTCTCTTCCCTCTGCCCACTGTTGCTGGTAAGATGAATGACCACCCTCCCTCACTTGACCGTCGAGTGGCACAGGTCTTAACAAAGCCAACATTTACTGTTATCGATGGTTCAGAGAGTGAGACCTAAGTGTTGCCGTGGGCCAGGCTTCACGGGAGCTGGGGCTGACTGCAGGTGATCAGACTCCTCCCCTGGCACAGTCGTGCCCTGAAGATGGTCTCCTCCCCTCCCCCGGAGCACACTTAATAGGCTGTATCGATAATTAGGATTCCTCTTAAGTATCTCAAACACATTCTCTACTTGAATAGCCTGGGCCTTTAACTGTCTACACCAAACCTAGGAAGAACTTGTGCTCTGCATATAGTTGGCTGTCTTGGACCTTATTTCGCCCTTGATTGCTTTTCTGACGTATATTTCCTGTCCTCTGCTGGCTGTGCAGTCCCGGATGTCCCCCCACTGTGTACTTGGCGCTACCCCTCCTGCCTGGTGCTGCAGGCACACACCGTCACGCAGAGGTCCCATGTCCTCTGCGTCTGTCCCTCATGCTTACCCAGACACGAGGAGTTTGAACGGGCCTTAAAGAAGGAGTGAGCTAGGCTGACCCACCCAAAGGTGATCACAGCAAGACAGATATGGAAACAAACAGAAATACTACAGATTTCCTCTGGGCTATTTCTATTTTATTTCAGACTCCTCTAACTTCACAAAACACATGATTGACCCCCTCTCTGCATTTCCTATAGATTTAATCCCAACTGCCATCTAATCTAGACGCTCCTAATCTAGAAATTGGAAAACTATTTTGCCAGGAAAAAGAAGTCTCCTTATTTCTCTGAGATTCTAACATTGCCCATTTGTCCTTTCCTGTCATTCCCTGACTTACTATGCTCATTACTTCCTTTCTTCTCATAAATCTTTTCTTCTGAGTCTCTTGAGCACTTGGCCTGCTTGATAGTTTTTCATTCCCTTCCCAAGAAACACAATCCAAATGGATAGAAAGCAAGACAAGAACGGAGTTCCTGGAGCCTGACAGCTGGGTTCCTAACTCTGATTCTGTTACTTATTTGCTGTGCAACATTGGGTGTGTTAGTCAAGTTCTCTGTGCCTCAGTTTCCTCACATTTAAAATTGAGGCTCATAACAGTACCTCAATCCGAGGTTATAGGATGTTTTAATGTGTCAATATATGTAAAGGTCTTAGAACCATAAAGTATGAACTAAGAGCTATGGAAGTGTTTGCTACTATCGTCAAAATATGCCACCGAATATGAGGTTACAAGGGGGAGCCAGACCAGACTGCTGTCCACAAGCAGCCCATCCTCAAGTGAAAGAGGCTGACAAGGAAAGAAACAACTTTAATGCGATTTTAAAAATAAGGAGGAAGTCAGTGAAAACCCACGTGCTATGGGAACACAAAGGTGGAGCAGTCACATCTACAGGAGAATCTGGAAATGTCCCATGGGGGCACAGCACAAGGGCATAAGGAGAAGTCTGTTGAAGTTGAGATGTGTTAGTTATCCACTGCTGCTTAAAAGTTTAATCCAAGGGACACCTGGGTGGCTCAGTCGGTTAAGCAGCTGCCTTCAGCTCGGGTCATGATCCCAGCATCTTGGGATCGAGTCCCACATCGGGCTCCTTGCTCGACGGAGAGTCTGCTTCTCCCTGTGCCTCTGCCTGCCACTCTGCCTGCCTGTGCTCGTTCGCTCGCTTGCTCTCTCTCTCTCTCTGACAAATAAATAAATAAAATCTTAAAAAAAAAATTTAATCCAAAACTCAGAGACTCAGCAATGATGAACACTAAGGATCTCATAAAATTTAGGTGGGTCAGGACCTCAGGAGAGACTTGGCTGGATGTTTCTGGTGCAGGGCATCTCCCTAGACTGTAGGCCACTGTCAGCCGGGGCCGCAGTCATCTGAAATCCCAAATGGCATGGGAGGATCCACTTCCGACACAATTCATGCACACCACCAGCAAGCGAATACTGGCTGTCAGCAGGAGGCCTCAGTCCTTCACAGGTGGCCCTCTCTAGAAGGGGCTGTTGGAGTGTCCCCACAAGGCTGTGGCCAGCTTCCCCCAGAGTGAATAATCCACACCATCCAGACAGCGTGGCAGCAGGGGGAATGTCTTGCATGACTGGGCCTCAGAAGTCATGTTGTCTTTTCCACAATATCGGTTATGCAGGTCAGGCTGCAGGAGGGAATAACAGAGTTAGGAATCACTGGGGGCCATCTGGAGGCTGGCTATCATCAAGGTGAAGGGCAAAGCAGAGGGCTATATTGTGTTATGCTATGCTATGCTTGGGAAAGCATTGATGGGGATCCAGGTGAGACCCTGGGCCACAGGACCTGTGGTGACCCCATCAGACTATGGCTTTGGCATGAGGAAAATTATATACTGCCTTAAGCAGATAAAGCTATTACTAAATATTGTAGGTGGCAGAAGAAGAAGAAGGAAAATTATCATCATCATCATCATCATTATGGCATTTTTCTCCAGGCAGGAAACTAGCCCCCCTCTACTAGAATCATCTTCCTTCCCTGCACTGTATAAAGCTATGAATCCTTTTCACCAGCTGTCTAGATTTTCACGAGTTGGGTCTCCTCTGCCTTGAACCTGGGCTTGTGGCAGAAACAGATATACTCACTGAGTTTCACTTGCTTATCCAGTAATCTCTATGTCCAACATGGGATGGGGCTTGAACTCACAGCCCTGATATCAAGAGTCACACGCTTTACTGACTGAGTCAGCCAGACCCTCTCGCTTGCTTATCCAGTATTTCAGTGGGTTCATCTGCATTTCCCAGCTTCCTTGTAGTAAGACAGGGTCATGGCAACGAGTTCAAGCAGAACCGTGAGTGGCAGTGACACACACAGAAGCAGCTCAAAAGTCTCCGTCCCTCTCCTCAATGCAGAGGTGAAGGGGGCCTCATGTTCCAGAATGTTCAGCCTAAAGAACGAGGTGCTCCTACCAGCCTTGGTCCCCGAGTGACTGTGTGGAGCAGAGCCTCCTTCTCGCTGGACTGACAGCATTCACAATCAGCCAACCTTTGTTCTGTTAAGCTATTGAGATTACAAGAAAATTTGTTACTACAGCAAAACTGAGTCTATCCTGACTAATACTGGAACCCAAGAAGGAATAAACCTTCAGCAATTTCAGGGCTCACAAGTGTATGCTGTTGGACATTATGCAGGTGTATGTGAGGGAGTAAGAGTGCCCACACCATTTCCCCTGTTACAATCAAAAGCTGAACAGATTAGAAGTGACTGTCAGTGGACAAGGAAGATGCAAGGAGGCAATGAACAGAGACAATGTTCAGTGGAGAACTAACCACAACTGTCAATTCTATCACCAAAGACACCTTGAATTTGTCCACTCCTCTCTGTGTCCATGGCTACCTTCTGAGTCCAGGCCCCCTGATCTCCTGTCTGGTCTATTGCTGTAGCCCAGATTGGTCTTACAACTTCTGTCACTCCCTCTTCCCTGCACCCACACAAAAGCCAGAGCAACATTATTAAACCACAAACCTGTTCATATCACTTTCCTGCTGAAATCCTTTTTTGGATACCCCATGTCCTTGGGCCTGCCCCCTGCCTTTCTCAGTAGCCTTGAACTACACCCGTCTAATTTCTCCACCCACCCACCTCAGTTTCTCCAACAGTGCTAAGCCCCTTCATCCCCCATGACCATCACAGGCACTGTTGGCTTGCCTGAGACTCCCTCTCCTCCCTATATATCCCACAGTATCCTTCAGACATCAAGTACTATTATCTCAATAAAGCTCTCCCTGTCATCCCTAACCCCATCTAACTAGATCAATTACCTTGTTGTCAACTCTCAAAGCTCCCTAGACCCATCTTAGTCATTATAATTAAATACTAATTCAAACTGAATAGCTGATTGGATAGCTTACAGTTTCCAGGCTCATCCACCCCCTACACCTGGAAAGAGGTTGTTCCAAGTAAGGGAAGAGTGCTATGACAACTAGCGTGAGAGTACATTAGCCCTCCAACACACACACACACACACACACACACACACATGCACACGCACACACAGAAGTTCCTGCACAAAGAGAGCAGAAGACAGGCCTCCACATTAAGCAGAATTTGGCTGTGAAGGACTATATCCATCCCTCTACCCAGCCCTCTCAAACTAAGTGTCAAGAGAGCAAGTCTTCAAGTCTGAGTGGAGGTTGGGGATCCAGTGCACCCACTGACCTAGTGACAGCACATGGCCCAGCACCCCCCTTTCAGGCAGGGAATCCTCGCTCCCCTGTCCCACCTGCCCCCGCAGCTTCAAGTGGTCACAGCTGAGACAGCAACGATGCAGACAGTCCTGGGAGAGCCCTGAATTTCGGAGCACTCTGACACTGAGCTCAAGTCCAGGACTCATTTTCCACAGGCACACTTTATCATTCCCTGGCGGGAGCCAGGTTTCCATGCTCATAATTCCCAAGGGAGGAGCAACGTGCCCAGATCCTAACTACACAATATGCCTTCATCTTTTTCCTATAAAACTCCAAGTACCTGAGTTATGTATTTTATCAGAAACCATGTGCAGAATGATTTTTAAATATTACCTCCAAAATACATACATATGTTGCCAAGAAACCATCAACTGTAAATTACCTCCTGTTTCAAGGGCCACGATATGGTTACTGTCACCATGCAAGCCATTCACATAAAATTCAAAATGTCTCACATTTTATCTGTAAATTTTACAAAATTTATTGATCTTTATGGCCATGAGGGGCAAGAAGAAATATATTTTTTGTTCACATCTTTTATTACTGACCCAACTGACCATGTGAAATGGCTCAGATTTATCATCACGTCCAGTTGCCAGCATTTACGGCAGCTTTAAAACATGTCATTTTACCTTTGACTTCTCGTGGTTCAGGCACTTTGGGAGTTTACTGAGTAACTCTGATTTCAGGACCAGAACAAATAAATGGTTTAAGTACTTTTGCAGCTCATTGGAAAGAGTGTTTGAAATTCACTGGAGAAGATTGTTAAGTGGGCCACAGATACCTGGGGGAGGAACAGGCGCTCCCCAGATTGATGTCTCTTTCCATATGGGAATAAAGGGAGGGGCACCCTCTGCCAAGCTGATTCCCGTGCCCCCCAGCAGGCACCTCTGCTCCACAGCCAGCTTCAGGACAATAGCATTCATTGTCCTCCATTCGCCAAAGTGAAAGTTCTTATTGACAAAATGGAAAAGGAAGTTTTGGTGTCCTTAAAAATGTCCTTAGTGCTATTTACCATCAAGTGAGTATAAACAAAATAGTCATCTCTGTGCATAGAATTCAGCGCCTATTCATTACAAAAGCAAGAAGTGACTTTTTTTTAAATTTACTTATTTGTCAAAGAGAGAGGGAAAGAGAGAGAGCGAGCACAGGCAGACAGAGTGGCAGGCAGAGGCAGAGGGAGAAGCAGGCTCCCTGACAAGCAAGGAGCCCGATGTGGGACCCAATCCCAGGACGCTGGGATCATGACCTGAGCCGAAGGCAGCCGCTTAACCAACTGAGCCACCCAGGCATCCCAAGAAGTGACTTTTTAAATACCAACATTTATGGAAAAAGAATAAGGACCTACAGGTGAAAAACTCAGTAGGTTCTAATGTGATCCATGTCAAAAAAAATTTTTAAAGATTCTATTTATTTATATGACAGAGAGAGAGAGCACAGGAGGGGGAGCTGCAGGCAGAGAGAGAAGCAGATGCTGAGCAGGGAGCCCGATGCCGGACCCGATCCCGGATGCTGGGATCATGACTTGAGCTGAAAGCAGATGCTCAACCGACAGAGCCACCCAGGGGTCCCCAATCCATGTCAAAGTTGGTTAAGGATGCAGAGGCTCAATGGGGTAACCCTTTGCCCTCTGTTCCTTTAGACCTGCGTGGCGGGCCAACCCAAGCCCTGGGTTGTGTTTTGTGAGTTTCTCCTTCCTCTCTGCCATCTCTTGGCTCGGCATACTCTGCTACCCAACCGACCTCCTTTCAGCTTGGTCTGGGCTGAAAATGCCTTGTAAGCTACTTACAGCCAGGACCCGGAAGACAAAGTGTAATCCTTCCTGGCTACAAAGGCAGAAACCATCACTTCTGTGAATATCTCCAGTCTTCCACCCCATCGTGAGATCTCTGCTCCCAGCACCCAGTGAAGCCAGACTTTGCTTGTGACAGCCCCACAACCAGAATGCCTCCCAGTCCTTGCTAAAATCTCCCCACCCGTCAAGTGTGGAGGAACCCCCAGCCCTCGCTGGATGAGCTGGCCCTTGCTCCTCTCGACCACATAAGAGGTGTGGTCCAAGGCAGCGCCGCAGAGCCCGGGGGAGCCAGCCTCCCCCTGCTCCATCCTAAGTCGTGCAGGACACTCAGCCTCACGTGTACGTCACTGTTCTGTGCACGGCGTCCCCCCTCCCAGGCTGCACACCTGAGGGCAGGTACAGCGTCCCAGACAGAATTACCCTCAGTAAGAGCTACTCCCATGCTTACAAAGGGTGGGATCCAAACAGACTGGTTTTGAACTGAACCAAACTTGCCCACAAAAGTAAACTATTCAGGCTCTAAGTTAGGGAGAAGCATGAGGCAAACTGATCTACTCGTAGGACTCTGTGGAGGGTTTATTCATGTTGATGTGTTTTAGAGTCACCATAGTGTTCGCCTTCATTTGGGCGGCCAAGGAGGAAGTACTGGGCGACATCTGTGGAAGAGGTGTCACGTGTCTAGAAGTGACCGCCCCCTCCCTTCTGCCTCTGATGCCTCTTGTATCCCCCCTTCCCTTAACATGTGTCTGCCTAAGAGGCGGTGGGCTTCCTGTGTGTAGGACCTCAGCAACAGCGACATGTCTGAGGTCCCAGGACCCTCCAGCACATCAAAAGAGGATGCGCTTGAGGAAGGCACACAGGGGGCTGGCTTTCTCCACCCAGATGGAAGCTGGCTGAATTCTGTGCACTTAGGAGAATTGACACATGCTTGGGTTTCT
This sequence comes from Mellivora capensis, assembly GCA_004024625.1. Taxonomy (NCBI): domain Eukaryota; kingdom Metazoa; phylum Chordata; class Mammalia; order Carnivora; family Mustelidae; genus Mellivora; species Mellivora capensis. Next base: position 85,691 of record PISX010000358.1, on the reverse strand, counting down.
AACCCCACTAAATAGAGGCTGGAAAACACCTTGTCTCTTCAAGGCACAGCTGGTTTGTCCCTACTCTGACTTGACAGCCAGTCATTAGTGGCCAGACTCAAACCCCAGTCTTCACAGCTTCTGCTCCATCCCAGGAGGCCCAGCTCTTGGGGAGCAGAAAAGTAAAGCCTCTGTCTTAGTCTGCTTGGGCTGCTGTCACAAAACACCGCAGACCAAGTGGCTTAAAACACAGTTATTTCTCACAGTTTTGGAGGCTATAAGTCCAAGATCAAGGTGCCAGCAGATGCGGTGTCTGGTGAGAGCCCTCTTCCTGGCTCACAGAGGGCTGCTTTCTCATTGGGTCCTCACATGGCTGAGGGCGGGGCTCTGGTCTCTTCCTCTTCTTATAAGAGGCCCCACCCACATGACCTCATCTGAACCTAATCACTTCCCAGTGGCCCCATTTCCAAGTATTGTCACATGGCGTGCTGGCTTCCACAGAAGGATTTTGCAGGGACACACACATTCAGACCGCAACAGCCTTCTCTGACTCTGTGCTTCTCCTTCATCTACCAGCAAGGCCATACGGCAGCGATACATGCCACAGAGCAAGCTGAAGAGCCAGAGGAGGTCCCCACTTTGGTCTGTGAGGGGACAGCAAGCCCGACAACACACTCCACAGCCTCCTACCTGCGGCCGGCAGAGGCTCCTGGCAACGGGTCACCAGGCACCCAAACCAAAGCACCCCTCGGCGTAAAGAGCAGGCAGTCTGCGTGCCAGGAAGAACGAGGGGCCAGCAGGGAAACAGAGGAGGAAGAAAGCCATGAAATAAAAGACGGCTATTAAAATCAAATTCTTCACAATGCTACTTCCAGAAGTTTGTGACTGAGATGACCACTTGCCAGGTATCCTCAGCCCAGAACCACTTCTTTAAATGTGGTGCAAAAACTATGAATTCTGTTACGCTGAAAAGAAATTAAGAAAAAAAAAAAGTGAGATGCTTGTATAAAGGGAAAGGCCAACTGACACCCATCCTCCATATGAGCCGCCGTTCCCGAGAGCAAACTTCCAGATGACCCCCTGCGTTAGTGAGCGAGGGCCGCCGTAACGAAGTACCAAGATATGTATTATCTCCCAGCTCTGGGGGCTGGGAGCCCAGGCTCCAGGTTCCTTTGGAGGGTCGTGAGGAGGAATCTGTCCGGGCCCCTCTCCTCACTCGGGGCCTTCGCTGGCAATCTGTGGCATTCCTTGACTGTAGACACATCTCCTGATCCTCTCTTTGTGTCCACACGGCATTTTCTCCGTGTGTGTGTGTGTGTGTGTCCACTTCTCCCTTTTTATAAGGACACCAGTCACACTGGATTAGTACTCAACCTTGATGAGCTCATCTAACTTCATTGTCTGCAAAGTCCTTATTTCCACATGAGATGACATTCCCGGGTACTAGGGATGAGGGGTTAAGGACATCGTCAACATCTTTTGGGTTTAACCCACAACACCTCTCCAGTGGAACCCATGACACTGCTCAAACATAAAACACTTACATGGATAGAGCATCAGTGAACTGGATGAGAGGCACAGACAGATGAAGATGGATGGTGAGGGTTCCTCACATCTGGGCACAAGGGAGAAAAGCGTGAGAGCAACAGCTGAAAGGCACTGATGAGCGAGGACTGGGGTGTGAGACCCCACCTTGGTCTTCAACCATGTAAATGCCCTGCCCTCCCCACCCTGCCCAAGTGCTCAGACAGCAGCTTGGAGGTTCTGAACGAAGCCAGAGTGCTGTAGCAGGGGGAGAGCTCCTATCATACTCAGCCCACAATGTGTATGCTCCTTAACTAATCTGCCCTAAAGAAGCAAGTATTTTCCTAAAAGAATAAAAGGTTCAAAATAGCTTCATATTAAGACATGTCAGACTGCATGGTTTCTCATTTGTTCTTTCCTCCATTTTTAAAAACTCTAAGACCCCATTAGAAGCACAGAAGTTCACGCAGCTATCCCATCCCCTTGAAGTCACCCCACTAGTTGTCATTAAGCCTGTGGGATACCAGATATTTTACATGGACATCAAAAATTCAACCAGCTGCCAAGGGGTGAAGCTCTCCCAATGTTAAGATCATCAGACAAGTGTGGACTGGCCCATGAGCTGTCATGAGATGCTCTTCAGTGGGCCTTTGCCACTAGAAAGTTCAGTCATTCATTCATTCACTTGATTAGTATTTATCCAGGAGATATACAAGGTGTATTCCTTTATAGGACTGTTTTAACAAAGTACTACGGCCTGGGGGACTTTAACAACAGAAATTTATTGCCTCATAGTTCTGGAGGCCAAGAGCCCAAAATCAAGTTCTGTTGGCAGGGTTGGTTTCTTCTGCGGGCCACGAGGGAGAATCTGTTTTCCATGCCTCCACCCCAGCTTCCAGTGATCTGCTTGCCATCTGTGGCCTTCATTTTCACATGATGTTCTGCTGATGTACATGTCTGTATCCAGATTTCCCCTTTTCAGAAGGACCAGTAACCCTGGGTTATGGACCCACCCTACTTCCAGTATGATCTCTATCTTAACTAATTATATCTGCAACCATCTTATTTCTAAATAAGGTCACATTCTGGTGTACTAGGACTTAGGATATCAACATAAAGATTTTGGGGAGACATAATTCAACCCATAACACTATGTGTCCGGCACCACATTACCCCCGGAGATTGAGAAATCAGTAAGAGCTGGCCCTAGGAAAGAAACAGCTCACCCATCGGGAAACCAATAGCCATGTGCCCCTCTGTTCTCACAGCTGTGACCCCATCAAAATACATATTAGGCCAGTGCAGGTCTAGATGCCCAGGGATCTACCAACGCACACCGGGATAAACCTTTTTTACAGGCAGATGGGTAGAGTTAAAGGAGATTTGCAGATTCTCGAGGGTCTAAAATTTTAGGCAGTGTATCTAAGAGGTGTGTAAATCATAGATTACAACGGCACGGAGGACGCCCTTGGTGGACCTCGTCTAATACAGCGAGGGAGAGCTATAACAGAGGAGGGAACCCGGTAGAGAACCACTTCCCCTGCCAGTGGTGGGGCGGACTGCCGGGTGAAGCTGAGGAGACTGTACTGGAGCGGGTTCCTGAAGAAGAGGCAGGAGTGTGCCAGGGGGACGGGATGGGGACACGCCTGGCAGAAGGAGCGGCTGAGAAGACGCACTGTGAACATGTCCTGAGTGTGTTTCCGAGAACCTCAATTCCGCACATCATTCAGATGGTTTCTTGTCACCGAGCTGTTATATGTGGGAAGTGAAAGTGTAAAATACGGTGGTTTCAGAAATCGGGTGTTATTTTGGGTGCACCTAAAAAGTTTGATGGCCTATCAGATCACTTTACAAGTTAGAAAGAATTTTAAGTAAAAGAGTTTCTTAACTTCTGATCATCTCAAAGAGACTCCAGGAGCACTGAAAAGTAAGTTTATTTTTACTCAGATATTCTGAAATTCTCTGCCATCCAAAGGATCAAAATTTAAAAAACACACACACACACACACACAGTCTAAAATTTAATCTGTGTGGTATTAAAAGGGAAAAACCTTTCTTCATCCTCTCTCTCTTCCTCTTACATAGATTTGGTGGGATTTCTTGAATGGTCAACGGGGCTCTTCTGTTCCCAAGGTCTTCTCCCGGGTCATATAATAGGGTCAATTCCATGTTTCCTACTTCATCCAGACATGATGTGGCAGAGGAAATGGAATCTTTACCTTCACATTTGAGTGCAAAGCTCAGGTCCTGGGATAAGACCAGAGTTCAGGAGGAATATGTGACCTTACAAAAGACGTCTCTGTCTTCAGCCACACAGTGCTCTCCTGAGTAGAGTGGAGGGTCCCGGGAAGAGCCTATGCCCCAAAGTGTGTGCCAGCCTCACTTTGCCCTTTTGGTGATTAATAAGCAGAAGGATAATCTCAAACCCCAAGCTAAACCCCATGGTGGTGCAAAACCCTAAATTCCCCAGGAGAGGCAGGCAGAATAAATACCTTTTTAATGGTTCAGAATTAGTAAGCCAGACCCAACTTCATCTGACTTCTTCCTAGGGATGGGTGGGAGCTCCTGAGAGCTTCCCAGGCTCAGAGAGAACAGGCTGGAAGCAAAGTCAGGATCAAGTTAAGAACAAGAGACAACAGCAGTGACTGTCAGGGCCCAATGACCACGATATGGCCAGAAAAACACCTGATAAACTCAAGTGGAGAGATGCTGGCACTACGACCAGGCAGCCAGCCCAGCCCCTAGCACTGAGCACATCCTCAGGAAAGGCAGAGGATGCCAGCTGATCGAGAATAAGCTTCCTCTGCCAGCGCAGAATGAGAGCCTGAGAAATTATGTTAAAGAAAAACCAGTGTGTATTTCTTGCACATTGACTCCTGGGCCTGAGACTGATGCCCACCCCCAGGACATGGGCCTTGTTGAGTTGTGGCAGCTTCTCCTTTGTCATCCAGGAAAAGGGAAGGGGAGAGGTACAGCGAGGCATGCCAGGTAACTCGGCCTGCCTTTAACTGAACAGTCAAGGAAGAGGTGGAAGGGAGGAGGGAGAGGCAAGTTTTGAAGGCAAAGCAGATAAAAGCGGTAAGCAAAGACTTTGTGGGACCTGTCCCACTGTCTTGTCCCATGACAACTCCCAAGGGTCACAACGCTGGGCCTCCCTAGGTAACTACTGCTTCCCCCTTCACCTCAACCTTGTGTGGTCTATGAACAAAGTGAGTGCTGTAAGGCCAAGGGCCGACGTGCATCTAGATTTCTGACAGAGTTCCAGGCAGTGCCATGTTGAAAAGGCCAATACAGGCCTTGTTGAGTGGGGTGACTGAGGAGCTCCCAGGAGCACAAGAAGTTTGAACCCCACCAAAGCTCCCACATGCCTTGGGGCTACCCTTTCACCTCTGGGAATCCCATCTAGCCCTTTGGCATGAGTACACATTATCCTTTCTCAAAAGGGCTGCCTCCATACCAGAGAAACCAGGTGGAGAGGAAGCTGACAGCCATCCCCACACCAGCCAGAGAGAGTGCCAGCCTCATAGCCCACTGCTCCCTCCAGGCCTACCCACCTGTATCAGCCACCTTCTAGATGACTCTTGAGGAGAAGCCCAAAGAAGCCATCAAAGCCTCAGCCTCCCTAAACCCCAACCCAGCCCTATACTTCCAACAACTCAGACTTCTTGCAGGCAGAAAAAGCAAACCCCATTTCTTATAAACCTCTGCCTTTTGGATTTTCCTTTATTTGCAGCCTACCCAAGCCCTTAGTACTCTGGTCTGCAGATGGGGTATACGGACAGGACTTTGGAGACCCGCCCCCCTCTTCTCCAGCCCCCAGCTCCCAGCACACAGGTTCTTCATGTGACAATATAGAGGGTACCCAGCATTATGAAACCAGAGCCACATGGACCTGCTGTCAGAGGAGGAAAGGCCTGTGTGTGAGGCCACAGACTGACATGGTCAGTCCACTCCTCCTGAATTCCATTTCCTGACTCACACTCTTGATTCAAGTCATCTACTTATCATGTGCCCCAGTTTAATGGACCCCCATGAATGTTCCTTATTTAGGAGACAATATGCACACTGGTTCCATGGAAGGTCTTGGGTCTCCAGGGCTCTAAAATTCCCACACCTTAATTATAACATGTATGATCAATTATAACATGTATGATCATTAATTATAACTAGTGATGCCAAGAAATTGTTTCCAAATTGAAGTTCCAACAAATCCAGGTTACATGGGGTGGCCCGTTTCCAATAAGCCTCAATAAGAATGGGGTGCCAGGATCAACATCAGCAACAACAAACACCCGCGAAAATTCAGAACCCCTCCTCCTGATGCCTATCATCATTCCATAGGAGGAGGAAATAGAAGGTGGAAAAACTATTCTATTCTAATATAATCTATTCTAGAAGAGGAAAAAATAATTCCCTGGACAAGAGCATGGCCTAGTAAGCAGAATGAAGAAATACTGTGTTTACCAATTTTAGGAAATCGCTTTTGTTGCTACACTTCCAAGGAATGTCAATGTCCATATAAGGGCTGATCCCTGAGTGATCTGCAACACAGTTGGCCCAACAGGGCCAAGGAAGGCTGAGAACATGGGCTGTGCCTGGAACACACTCAACTTTAGCTCCTTGTGTGAGCAGGTCATAGAGAGAGAATGCCTGCTGGCCCTCGCTAAATTCTTCAGGACATGCTACTGATTCTAAAAGAGACCAAAGTTAAATGTCTGTCAGAATGATTAGAGCTAGCTTTGAAAAACACTGCTAAGGGGAGCTCCTGCCCAGGCATACGACCCTGCAGGAAGAGGGCCCCCAAATCTATAGGTCTTTCATACTGGCCTACATCCCTCAATTCTGGACTGTTTCCACTGTACTAGTTATAAATCACCCAAAAGGGGTGCCTGGATGGCTCAGGGGGTTGAAGCCTCTGCCTTCGGCTCAGGTCATGATCTCTGGGTCCTGGGATCCAGCCCCACATCGGGCTCTCTGCTCAGCGGGGGGCCTGCTTCCCCCTTCTCTCTCTGCCTGCCTCTCTGCCTACTTGTGATCTCTGTCTGTCAAATAAATAAATAAAATCTTTTAAAAAAATCACCCAGAATTCACCTGCATGGGGACCCCAGCATGGATCCCTCTCTCACTGTGAGACCCCATGCCGCTTTCAAGGTATCCCCCAAACAGAACCAACACCGCAAATGATAAATTAATAAGAAATGAAAATTTAGGTGAAGAATATGGGAAATCAAGAGAAAGGGTCCAGCACATACCATCCAGGGAAAAAGCATGAGCCTATGCAATATCAGGCCCAGAGTCGAGTGAGGTAGCAGGAGAATCTGTGCTGTGGGACAAGCTGTTCTGGTGTGTTCAACAGCCACTGGGATTGTGAAAGGGAAACATATACAAGCAGAAAGAGGAGAGAGCCTGCGGGAGGAGAATTCTGAAAAGACACTGATCCTGCTGTTCCCCGTTTGGCCGGGACACCGAAGTCTACTGCCAAATCATTTGGTTCACAAGCATTCATCACGGGAGAAGCTCTGAGGCTCAAAGAGCAAATAAACAATCACAACCAAGTATCTCAAGTGGCCGCCCAAAAGACATGCTCACTAGGTAGCAAACGGGCGTGCAGACCACTTACATCCCGAGAAACACATCCTGGCCAATCACAACTTCCACGACGAGCCTCTCTCTCAGAGATCCCACAGGCAGTGTGCTGTTGGGCCACAGCTGCTGAGGCTTCTGCCTGTGTGGCCTTTAGGAATGGATAGATGAACAAAACACCTTCTGGATTTCTAAAGTGAATTTTAGGTTAGTCTCAGAATTAAGGCCGTGGTAAATATGATCTTTCCTTTTACCCAGTTATTAACAGACTCAGGCAATGTGGGTACCTCTAAGTTCACATTTTCTAAGGACACCGAGAAGGGAGTTTGAGGCTGCTTTCCCAGGATGGCCGGCAGCTAGCTCCATCGGGCCACCTACCCAAACTAATACATATTTCAGATGACTAATTAATGGTTTTAAGCCCTTTGTCTAAAACCACCATGTTGAATTCATATAGCATCCACCCTCCTGCAAAAGCCTCCTAAAAGTCTTGAGAATTCTTCTCCTTTGCATTTTCACCCCATGACGGGGTTCAGCCCTGTATGTCCTGCACAAACCACCACAACCACATGTTCATGGTTCCTGCCTCCAGCCTCCCTCTGCCCCAATATGTAAGAAAACAGTGCTTTGGGGCCTCTGCAACATTATTCCATCCTCTATACTTTGGGATGGCATCCCTTCCGCCCCACCCAAAATAAGCCCAATGCTCTGCCAGCCACGTCTTCCAAAACCCTCTGGTGTCAGCAGGAGTCCTTCTCCCCCAGGACAACAGGCAGCGGCTCCCCTGCCTGACTCAGTTTCCCCCATCAGAGGGCTCCGTCTTGCAATTGTGCCATAGTGCACCTGTCCAGAGTGTGTACTCACTTCCTGCTGCTGCTGTAACAGAGCACTGTAAACTTAATGGCTGAAACAACACCAATTTATTCTCTTCCAGTTCTGAAAGTCAGAAATCCAGGTCCTACAGGGCTACAGACAAGATGCTGGAGGGCCTCCAGTGAGAGGTTCCAGAAAAGAACGTGTTCCTTGTCTCCACCAGCTTCCAGAGGCCGCCAGCACTCTGTGGCTTGTGGCCATATCACTCTGGTCTCTGCTTCACCATAATATCACCTTCTCCTCTTCTGATCACCTCCCTCTTATCAGGACCCCTGTGAGTACATCAGGCCCATTCAGATGATGCAGAATCATCTCTCCATCTCATGGTCCTGAACTTAATCCCATCTGCAAAATCCTTGCTGCCCTATATAGTAATATTCAGATTCCAGGGATCAGGACGTGGACCACTCTAGGGGCTATTACCCCGCCTACTGTACAGTGTCCCTCCCTGTAGGATGTGAGTGGTAAGGGTCAAGTGCAGCTGCTTGAGCTTGTACTCCAGGAGGGAACACACTGCCCAATAATGCTGTTCAGTGAATGAACAAGGAAATGAGCTGAGGAGTGAAGGAGCAAAACAGTTCTTCCCTCGCCTCCCCAAGGCCTCCTCTTGCTTCTCATTTGCTGGTCTCTTCCCTTTCCCTCTTACCTATTTATGTATTAATTCCCTTTCCCTCGTTTTCCTTGATTTTTTTCCCTTTATAAACTCTTATTTACATACATACTCACACTATTGATCCCCTCCCCTCTCTCTCCCCAGTCCCCACTTCTCACACACACACACACACATCAGGGTGTCCGGGGCACGGGTATGTCTCCTGTCTCAGCTCTCTGGTTTTGGTGACAGAAATGCCCAGATTTCCTTCTGCTCTCACCTCTCCCTGGGTCTGTGACAGATTTAAAATAGACAAGAACGACGACCACCGGAAGACTTCCCTCCGGAAGACTCTTCCGGGCTCTCCCTGCCCCTCCCGACTAGGAGCTGCACCCGCAGGACTGCACACTGGGCCTGTCCACAGACATGGAGGCGCACTCTGCCCAGAGGCCATGGTCCACTCTCAATCCGCTTGTACGTTCGCACAGCGTTCCCACCTGCCTCTGTCTGTGCAGTATTTCTCATTCTCCTTTGGACTGCTTTGTAACATCTAACTGGTTCCCTCGGGAATAAATGAATTAAATAAAGTAGTTGATGTGTGTCTATTTTACACTTACATGAGTCACAATTTTTCTTTAAAAAAACAATCAAACAAACAATCATCCTGTTGAGATCTCAGGAGAGGCCGCTGCGGCAGACGGGGGCTATGCTTCATCTGGAGAATGTACAGCTGGCAGGTGGCTTCGATGGCTGATGGCTTGAGAAAGGAAAGCCTGTGCTTTCTCTCTTCCTTTCCCTTTACCATATGGAGCAGCTGGAAGAGGCATATCCCAGAAGGAACAGAACGGAAACCTGCCCAGGCCGGTGAGCGGAAGCACAAGTCTGCCAGGACACGCCCCAGACGGCTAGGGCGCCGGCCTGCCCTCACCTCTAACCCAGGGGCCACCTCTCCTGACACACTCCTCCAGGGGCCCCTCCACGGAGCCTTGGCTTCTCCCGGCCCCTCCCAGCTCTGGCGGCGGGGTGGACAGCAGCCAGCTTCTCAGACTCATACAGTCTGTGCCAGCACAACTCCCAGCCCTGCCCCCACAACCCCAACAACCATCAGATGGAGAAATCCTGGAGGAGGCCCTGTTCTCTTTTATCCGTGAGGAGCTGTCTACTCGTCTTTGAAAAGAAAGGGAAAGTCCACTTGCGGGAGGGAGAAGGAGTGGGGTCCTGTGTCCTGTCTGGTGACTGTGGACAGAGAAGCCAGATTGCTGATGACCAGAGCAAAGGCAGGTGGGTGAGCCGCCTATAGGCAGGGGGCTCTGCCCCGGGACCCTACGAGTCACAGCATCCTGCCAGCTGCTTCTCACTGCAGACGTCTGCCTGGGGCATTGATCAGGAGACACCACCCTGAACTTGCTGCACACAGACGCCCTCTGCAGTTACCACAACTACTCACTCCGAACTAGGTTTTCTGGTTCTTTCTGTGTACAGCTTCACATCCTGGGCCCTAGTGACCTCATCTACTTATTTCGGGTGGGCAGTGAGAGGCCTGGAGGACCCCCACTAGCCTCAAGCCGGAAGACAGAGCACCAGCTTCCATTCTCCGTGGGGCAGTGGCCCAGAGCGAACCACAAGCATCACCTTTGCTGCCGAGATCGTGGGTGTACAAATGTGCTCATTTGATAGCTCTTCCCTAGCCCCAGCCCTCAAGATCTGTGCAAGCAGGACCGTGCCTGCCACTCACTCAGTTGCTCCCTCAGTCTGGTGTGGACATAGCACAGTGGCACTGGGCAGAATGCCATCGTCATGGAGCTCACTGCCAACGAACACTGACCGAAGACTGGCACAAACATGGTTTCAGTTGCAGCTGTGAGCATTGCTCTGGAGGAGAGGGTGGTCCTGGGGAAACGTATAATGGGCCTCTGATCTGGCCAAGGGGTCAGGAAAGCTTTCCTGGGGAGGAATGAATGGGCTCAGGAAACAATTCAGGCTCTCTAAGTGTGATCCGGCCTATAAGAGTTTTATAAATGCCTTTTACTGTTTGAGGAAATTCCCTACTGCTCCTAAAACTTACTGACAGTTTTGTTTTGTTTGTTTGTTTTACCATGAATGGATAGCAAACTTTGTCAAATGCTTTTCCCATCCATTGAAATTACCTTATTTTAATCCTTCATTCTGCTAATACAGTGAGTTACACTGATTTTGTTTCTAATACTTCATGAGGCTTGCATTCCTGGGATGAACCCGACTTGGTTATCATTTTTTATCATTTCTCTAATATCCATGGAAACAGGAGACAGGGGCCCAGGAAGAATTTAATTCTGTCCCAAATCTTCAATCCTTACTTTTTCAAATGTCACTGTCATCTAAGGCTGGTTGAAAACAGAATACATTAGAGGGACCACGGTAGGGGCTGTGGACACAGGTGTATTTATAAACACACTACCGGAGGGCTGCGTGGTGACGGAGCTGCGGGTCAGACCCAGGCCAGGAAGGAGGGCAGGGGAAAGCACATTTAAGGGAGGCAGGTGGCAGGAGCAGAAGAGAGGGAGCGAGTCTGGCAAAGAACCAGCAAATCGGTGTGGCTGGTAGAGGGCCATCCTCGGATGATCTCAAATACCCAAATACAGAAATGGAACCTTATTCTCCCAGTCAGCAGGGAGCCAGGGATGCAGGAAAGTGCCCAGAGCGCAAAGGCGAGTGAAGAAAGGATGGAATAAAGGTGTCTGTGCAGAATGCCTCCAATGTGACTCACAGTGAGAGGACAGAGGGGTGCTGTCTCAGCTTGGGCTGCCATCACAACATACCACACACTAGGGAGTTTATAGATCCTAAGCCTGGAAGGCGAAGATCAGAGTCGTGGGGGAGGGGGTGGAGAGGAGGTGTCTTGTTTCTTCTGAGACTTCTCTCCTTGGCTTGCAGAGGACCATCTTCTTGCCGTGTCCTCACGGTCATCCCTCTATGTGCACCCCTGGTACTCAAATTTTCTCTTCTTACAAGGATGCCAGTGAGATCAGATTAGGGCCACCTGATGGCCTCATGTTAACTTAATCCCCTCCGAAAGGCCTTATGTCCAATACAGTTCATTCTGAGGTACTGGGAGGGAGGACTTCAACGTATGAATTTTGGGGGGACACAATTCAGCCCATAACAGATGTTAGTACTTGAAGAGTTAAAAATTTTTACATTTTTCTTTGTATTTTTTCAGTTTGCCTATTCGACTTTTTTCCCAGTGAACATTACTTTAAAATTGATTTTAAAGAAAAAATAGGACAGTGAAAGTCATTTGTGCATCAACCACATGTTAGCTGGAGAGTGCAGGCCAAAGCCTAGGGGGCTCACCACTGGCCAGCTGTTCCTGGATTTCCATCCTGCATCAACTCCTGGTGTCACCATGCCTGGTAAATTTGTTCATGATAATAAAAAGTTGGAAGCAACGTTGGTATCTAAAGGTGAAAGAATGAGTAACTAAACATGCCACACTGTGAACAGAAGGTCCCTGGGCGCCCCTCACCTCCCCTGCGAAGACAGTGAGGGGCCGAGGGGCATTCCCAAGCCCACAGCATCAAGAGTGTGGGGCAGGAAACAGAAGGCGGCTCTGCAGCCAGACCAACACAGGTTCAAATCCTGCTCAATCCTGCCGTGGCCAGGCGACCCTGGCAGCATTTCCACATCCACCCATGCAAAGTGGGTCAAGGTCCTCAGCCAGCTGGGTCCTCTCAAAGGACCTACGTGGGAGCAAGCATCTTCCCAGGGTCACCCAACCAGCATGCTGCAGAGCCAGGACTTAGGATGACATCCAGCCAGTTCCAAGATCATTACTCTTTCTGTTCCTTATACGATGCAGTCTCTTCTAGATCCTCCTCCCAGAAGAAGGGGAAAACAGCAGCAGCAGGAACCACAGACAGGTGGCTGAGATGTGGGGCTCCAGCTGGGGATCTGAACGTGGTCTTTGCCCTTGGGACACAAGAAGTTGATTCAAAAGGTCACAGAAACCAGAAGTCTTCCCGGCGAGGCCACAAGCCCTGGGATTGGGGTGCAGGAGGGGGATCCAAAGCAAACAGGTTTGGCAGCCAACACTGTGGTCCATCATGCCCGGGAGACGCAGCCTGAACTCGCCAGCAGGGAGGGGCATTTTATTTCCTTGGGCCACAATCTGTGTATTGTCACAATCCATGAGGGAGGCAAGAGAGGACTTTCCTGCCTGCTGCAGATAGAAAGCTCATGGTACCAGCTCCACAGAAGACACTCAGGAGCAGCTCACAGTGGGGGACGCCAGCCTCAGTGGGCCGCAAGCTCCATGTCAGCCAGGTCCCCCTGCCCTGAGGCCACGGGGGCCTCTCCATGGGTTTGGTCTCCACTCCCCTTCACCCTGAAAAGTTGCAGGTATGCTGACCATCAGTCTGTAACACTCTTTTTTTGCACTTGTGTCATTCATTTCTCATTCTTTCCTTGGGTTTCCTTTCATGATCCACTGGAGATGGGGTCTCTCTCCAGAGGACGTCTGGACTGTGGTGATTGGTTTAGAAGCAGGAAGGCAGCTCTGGAACAAAGCGAATGTCATTTCCAAATCTGTTCCATGTGAACAGATTTCTTGGGCCCATAACAGCCAGCCAAATCAGGTGGTCAACTTGTAAACACAAAACTCTTCTTCCAGGCCAGACCTACAGAGACAAAACTAATGGGCCTACGTCCGTCCTTCTTTCCTTCCTGCCTGCCTGCCTTCCCTCCTCTCTCCTTCACCTTCCCTTCATCCTTCCTTCTTTCTTTCCCTTCTCATTCTCCTCTTCTTCTTCAAAGAGACTAAATGGAAATAAAGCTGAGGGATCCTACAGGTGCTCTGGGCACTAGGGCAAAATCTCCAGAGACCCATGCAGGAACACAGATCCCACCTTCTCCACAAGATTTCACCCCAAATACAGTCACCCTCCCTAGGATGAACAAAAGAAGTAAAGAGATGGAGGAAACATTTATTGAGCACTTACTGAATGCCAAGTGTGCTCACAGCCTGTGAGGCAGGTCTGGTGCTTCCTGTCCGCAGAGCTAAGGCTGAGAACATGGGTCAGGAGAGGTACTGGTAGAGATGGGGCTCAAACTGCTGTTTTCTGGCCCCAGAGCTCATGCCTCGACCCTCCAGCAGCAACATAAATGGAATTCCCCAAAGAGGCTCATTCTGAAAACTGATGACTTTTGCCAAAAAGCTACAATTAAAAGAATCCACATATGTTCACACAAAAAATGCTAAACAACGATATACAACTACATGTCACAATATGAATGAATCCTGTGGCATGATGAGGCTGGCTCGTACCAGCTCCTAAGAGCTGATTATGAAATATTTTGGAATTTTCCAAGCTGATTCTTAAATCATTAGTGGCTTGAAATCAGCCATAGTGGGAGTGTTTATACCACAGAAATTGGCAAACACTCCAAACAGAGCCTTTTTTTTTTCTTTTTTTGAGAGCCAACTTACCAGCACACTGCTGGATGGATCTTACAGACGCAGAGCTGAAGTAACCAGACATAAAAGAGGACACGCTGATCCCACTTCCAAGAAGTTCAAGAACGCAATCTCCTACAGTGATGAAGGTTGGGGTGGAGGTCGCTCTGAGGTGGGAGCATCAGGCAGGCTGGTCCTGCTCTGCGTCTTGATCTTGGTGGTGGTGAGCATGCTCAGCCTGTGCAAATGCACTTGCGATGGAGACTTTTTCACAGACACAGCCGCTTAACATCCCCAAACATCTTGCAGGAAAGAGGGAGTGGGGCACTATTTGGCGGAAGCAAAGAGAACTCTCCTTGAACCTTTAAAAGAGATCAAATGAGCCTTCACAAGTGAGACTCTAAGACTCCAACTCAGGAGTCAGAGGCTCTACTCTGCAAGCTCAGGCAAGTTCCTCAGTCATGCTGGGCCTCAGTTTCCCCATCTATTAAATGGAAATAATTACCAAAAAACAAACAAACAAACAAACAAAACCTACATCTAGGGTGTTAAGGAGACTGAATGTGTATCACGTTGCCTCAAACACTACAAATATACAATATGTTGACTATTATTTATTTTTGCCTTTATTATTAATAAGCAGGTTTGGGTAGGAGATAAGGAAAAGAGAAAAGGAGGGAAAATGAATGTGTGAGAAAACAGTCAGAGAAGGAAAAGTACAGCATTTCCTACAAAGTGTGTGTTTTTGCCTTTGCCGCTGAGTCCTCCCCACTGCCCCTACCATGGCTGGCTAAGCTCCTTCCACCACCCCAGCCATGGCTGGCTAAGCTCCTTCCTAACTGAAAATAATGAGTCTGCAATAGAATAGAATGGCCCAGAGTCGAAATAATACTAGCTTGGACCAACTCTGATCCTGGGGCATGCCAGGCACGTGGTCCAATCTAGATTTAGTAGAAGAATTCACCCAGTTAAACCCATGGCAGGTTCCCAAAGTAGCTCTAAAGGAATCATACCAAGTGTGGAAGGACTAAAAATTCTGGAAAGGGCTTAAAAAAAAAAAGATAAAACATAAATAAAAATTATAAAATTTTCATTTCCCTCAGAATGGATGGTGACAGGGTTGCATGTTTTATGCTTTGATCCCAACATGATTTTCCCTTGGGCTATCAATAAATGTTTACCAATAATCCACTTTGTTCTACATGAGACTCTACTCAAGGTTCAAAGAGAAGCAAAGATTCTCAGAAGTAAAAAGGGACCCTGAAGATCACCTCATCCAATCACCCACTGGTTATGTAAATTTTCCAACAATTTGTTGGGTAGCCAGCCAACGTTTCTGACATTTGCATACTTCTAATGACAGGGAACTCACCACGTCAGGAGACATCCTATGCCTCTGCACACTGCTCTGTGTAAACATCACTGAAGAGAAATAACTGGCCTGACTCTAGTCCACACAGAGTTTGGCTCTACGCCCCATGGCCTCCCAACAACAGAAGAGCAATCCCCCTCCCACTGGATGTCACCCTACACGGGTGCAGGCCCCACCTTGCTCTCATATTTGTTTGGTTCAATGATGTCTTTAGAGAACGTCACCTCCATTTTTTCCCAAATAACAGGGTTTCCCCATTTTTTCATCTTCTTGATCTTGCTTCCCTATTTTTTTAAAGATTTTATTTATTTATTTGACAGAGAGAGATCACAAGTAGGCAGAGAGGCAGGCAGAGAGGGAGGGAAGCAGGCTCCCCACCAAGCAGAGAGCCTGATGCGGGGCTCAATCCCTGGATCCTGGGATCATGACCTGAGCCGAAGGCAGAGGCTTAATCCACTGAGCCACCCAGGCACCCCTTGCTTCCCTATTTTTAACTACTACAAATTTACAGATCAAAACCTAAAGAGTGTTATTTCTTCCGTGCCACTTTTTCTTTTAAAAATTCTTTTTAAATAGGAATTTTCACCCATTCTAGGGCATTCAGATGTTCTGTAACCTCTCCCTGCTGGTACGTCCAGCCACGTCCTCTAACACCGCCCCACATCCCATCTCCTTCAGCAGGAACTGTTCTCCTCCACAAGCCGGCAAATGCAGCTTCCTCCATCCCACCATCGCCCTCCCACAATCCCAGCTCAGACGTTGCTTCTCACCTCTCCATTATACCTTTCCAACATCTGTGCCCCGTCATCCTCCTCTGTCAGAGGGTGGCTCCCTCCACGGTCTCTCCCAGAACCTGTCCCACTGAACTGGACCCTGACGCCACCCATGCTTCTTTGCATCTCTCTCTCCCACTGACAGTGAACTGTTGGATCGGGGACCACTTCTCCTTTTCCATCTTCCAGCATCTACCATCCTTCTTGCATAGGGCAAGCGCACCATTTTTACTGAATGACTTGTTTCTGTCTCTGCTAATTCAAGTGTGCCAGGTATGTGCTGGCTGTGAACTTGCTGGTTGTGTTCCTTTAAGAAATTTTAAGTAGATTTGCTGACATAAAGCGGTTTGTGTAGAAATAGCAGCCTTGTTAACCAACATGTGCAGATGCTAATCTTACCTAAGCCCAGTAGAGTAGAGCATTTCTCAACATGGATTTCTAAGAAGAAAGCTACAGTGAAGGTTCAGATTATAAGATCTACTAACAGAAGCCAGTCCCAGTTGTAAACATCAGTATAATTGGTGCATAGTCTATGGAACACAGCCCCACTGGGGGTGCTTTTGTTGTGGTTGTAGTTTGATCACATTAATAAAATTAAGACTCCAGCACTGGAATCTATTACATGTTAGATAAAATAAGCAAGTTTCTTAACATTAAAAACATGATGCCAAAATCTCAGCTTACAGGAAGATGAATTACATATACTCTTCCCTGTTCTTCCTGCTGAATCCAACAAAAAACCTGGACATTAAGTGTGACGTTAAGAGACAGAATGAGAGACTCTGAAAGGTGGAGAGAAGGTGGTAAGCTAGGGAACTCACAACCCGAGTAACAAAACGATGAGACCTAGGAGTTGACCCTGACCCTACCCATGCTCGGCGTTAAAGAAGCCAGCCAACTGGAAACACCAATGGACACACAAAAAAGCAACCCCAACAAGAGCCTGCTCTGTCTAGCCGAAGGACAGGAAGAATCAGTCTAGCAAGACAGAATACCGTTAGACAATAACTACCCAACTCTAACCAAATACCATAGAAAAAATGGTGGCCCCACCCCTACCCACACCAACGACCTAATGAAGAGCCTAGACTTCTACCCTCCCTAGGCTAGAAGGAGGTGCCCCAACACCGTGTTAGCATGGTGTCAGAGAAGAGTGAGTAGAGAGCGGGGATGCTCATCTTCACTGAGCAGCACCCCTACCACCTCCTGGAGACCAGGTGTCCGTGAAGGCCACCTGGGAAGGCTGGATTCCCTCCTTGCTTCAGTAGTCCCAGAGAGTGGTGTCAGGACTTCTACCGGAGACTGGCAGGAATGAGGCCAGGGCCTCCCCTAGCACCTATGGCATCATTCCAGCTCTCAGAGTCCTTGTATCATTGTCTGTTGAAGAATTTCCAGTGCGTCTCATTATATTTAGAGGTGAAGAACAGGGGAGAGTGAGTGTACGCCATCTTGTTCTGGAACTGAAGAGCTAGCATCTATTTTGATGCTCACTCTGTGCAAGGCACTGCCTCTGCTTCCACAGCTAACCAGACAGAAGCAGATCCCCATGTAATTTCTGAATGCCTAGACCATGCAGATGGGTTGCCTCTACTATAAGTTTGTCTGTGTTTCTCAGTGGAACCCTTGAAAAAGATCAAGGATCAGTGGAGCCCAAAAAAGTGAATATTCCTTTAATCCACAGTTCCAAGATGGCCCTTGTTTTCTTCACAGGATGAAGTTTTCTCCATATTACCCAGTCACTAAAGGGATCAAAATTGGGAGGCTCCCCGCTTGGCACTGCCCTCCATCCCTTGCTTTACTTCTGTCTCCTGTCCTTCCAGCTCAGTAAGCCCACTTTTGCAGCTCTCCTCCCTCCTGCCTTGCTGTCAGCCTGCTACTTGTCCCTCTGACTTTGGGGGACCTACTTTTGGAAGGCTCTTCCTTTCAATCCTTACTGAGGATTTGCTGAGGGTCAGGGAAATTATGTAGTGGAGATCATTTTTATTGTATCTAAATTAAGAGAAAATTAACTCTGAGGAGCACTTAACAGATGTGTGTGTTACCAGCCAGAGCTTGGGTACTTGGTTTTGACAATATTTTGGCAGCTCCGTGGCTGTTTTCACCACAGCCTTGTTGTTGGGTGTGTTCCAGATGATCCAGGCTGCTCAAAAAGGGGCCTATAAATAAATGAAGTGTTTTTTCATTTGTTTGGTAAACCCCCTCACCCCATACAACACCTAACAGTTTCAAGCTTGTGACTAAGGCCCCGTAAGTCTTTTTTGGGTAATGTACACAAAAGTGAAGATATATTTTTTTCTACTTTTCTATTACAAGAAAACAACTGAAAGGATATTTTACGACACTCTCCAAAAGAAATCGTTTCTGTGCCAAAATCAAACATGAGACATTTCAACCCAAAATAACATCTGACATTGCCACAGGTACCTTAATTATAGCTCACCTACAAGAAAACTGTCTGAAGGCAAGAGGGGATTTTCAGTTGAGTTTTGTTGGAAATTAAATCCAATTATAACGAGCATTAACTATGGACTGGATAACACCACTTCCAACATGTAGAGCACTCCTATCCTGGACCCAGATTTTAATGACGAGGCTCTGTGCCAGGGGCCTTCCATCACCCAGAAGGAAACCTGGAAGGCTACAACGCAGGCCCTGGAAGTAGGCGTAACTGGTAAACAGACATGTGTGACTTAACAGGACAAAAATAACAGACCACCAAATACTTGTAAACTCTCTTGTTTGGACCCAACGTGGGTCCCTGGAATAATCACGTACCGATTTCCGAGGGGCCTTTGGCTGAGGTTATGAAATCTTTATTAACGGCACACAGATCGGGACTGGACAAACCTCCTGTTGGTCTCCCTCTGATGCACGATAAGCAAAAGTGCTCCTTAGATGAGTCAGCAGCCCCTTCCAAACACACTGATGAACGAAGCCTGAGCTGTCCAGATGATCACCTGACCCCTTTCCCACCCTGCCCCCAAATGAGGTGGGCAACTACATCATCCTAAGGCCCCACGACACTGCCTGGGCTCATCCAGATCTCTGTCCCCAGGGCTCCGAAAAGGAGGCTTCTTAAGGAAATGGGCTCTCAGGCACTGTCAGTTCCATGGACTCTGTCCTTCCATGGTGTATGTGGCCTGGCACCAGCATGAGCAGTGACTGTGGTCCAACAGCTTTTGAGTCTGGCAGCGTTTGAGTGTGCATATGTGTGAGTTTGTGTGTGTGTGAGTGCACATAGATTGTTGCCGAACAGGAATACCTTTGGCAGGCACTTTTTCCTGACCAGTTCTCAGGACTCTAACCAGCCTCTTAAAAGTGCCCCAACATCTGATCTGATCCATCCAGTTCCTCCTTCCCATGCCAACCAGATGGGTTCTTCTGAAACCCCAAAACCAAGGAGGGCTGCATGTCCCCTCATCAGAAGAGTGTGGGGACTCACCGCCTCCCTGTCTAGAATGGGGGGTCTGGACCCACCATCTACCCTCACTGCCACACTCCTCTCTCCCTTTACAATACTCAGAAAACACCCATTACCTTCCAAGACTCAGTTAAGTCTCCTATCCTCTATAAAACTTTTCCCAACCTATCCATCCACCTCCACACCTCAGCAAGCAGAAATGATACACCATATATTTTTGTAATTATTATAGCCTTACATGCAGGTCTTTCACTAGTGAATGAAATAGAGAAAATACCATCCTGAAAAGTATCTTTGTATGCCCAGACTTTCACCCAAATACCTGGCACATAACACTCACCAAATGTTTGACAAGCTAATGAATGCATCTTTCAGCTGGCAAATAATTCCAAATCCTTTCTGGAATGAGAGATACATTCAAAAGAAAAGTGCTTGAGCCCAAGGAGACCTGCCACATCAGGGAATTGCCAGCTGGGACTTCCAAAGAGCATAAAGATGTACCTTCCCACCATGTGACTACCAACCACGCAGAAAGAGGGTGCTCATGGCCAGCAAAAACCAGAAGAAAAAGGCCCAGAGCCATGGCCAGCTTCTCCCTTCAACCTGCCCTAGCATGGGGGAGTAGGACACTAGGAGAGGCAGTAGGAAGAGGAGGGCAAGAGTAGATCTTACTTGTACCCCGGCCCAGTGATGGTCCCCAGAGCCTGAGCCAGGCCTGTACTGCAGGAAGGGACATATGGAGAACATTTTCTCAACTTGCTTCTTTCCTCTCTCTCTTTCCCTCTCTCCTTGGTCCTCAGGCTCTTGCACCCTTATAACACTTACTCTCAGAAAAGTATCTGAGAATAAACTAGCCAGAGCATGCGTACCACCTTCTGTCTCATCCCAGATCTCTAGAGATGACAATGAGGTATGCTTTATAAAAGAAAAACAATTCCCATCTGTGCTAGATAACCAGAAGGGGCAGGGGTGCTAAGAAATGAGATCAGAGACCACATGGAGAGTGGGCCTGCTCACCCCACAGCCTGGCCTACCCCCACCACACCCCCATCACTAGATTATAGCACCGAAGATACAGCATTCAAGACAAAACGGGAAAACACATCCACAAAGGGATGAGTATTTAAAGAGAATGATCATCCATAAAAAGCTCTGAACTCATGAGTGGAAGAATAAATTCTCCAGAAAAAGAATTCAGACAAAGCAGAAGAAGACCCAAAAGGAAATGTAATTAATTTTATGGCAATTGTATGAACACATTCTTCCACAGATAGAAATTTTTTAAATTTTAAGTAAAAACTACCAAAAAGAGCACAAGTGAAATCTTTCAGATACAAGACAAATGAGCTTTATTAAGGGGGCAACAGGACAGAAAATTTTGTACCCAACCAAACTATCATTCAAATGTGAAGGGGGAAATAATTCCAGTTACATCATGGCAAACTGGATTGCTGTTCCCAGTTCTTCACTCCCTTTCTTGGCTCTGGTGCCTTGAAGTACCTCCCAGCAAGAGGAAGGAATAGCTCCCACCCCACTGGCTTTGGGCTTAGCCATGTGACTTGCTTTGACTAATGGCAGGTAAGCAAAAACTTGGGCTGTGTTTGCATTCTGCAGCACAACCTCTCAAGCTCCTCTAGTTTGCCATGGAAACAGTATGCTCCAGGAAGCTGCTTCTCCCAGAATAAAATACATGGAGCGGATCCAAATCCAACTAACAGCTGGGGCCAAGCCCAGCCAAGCCTAACCAAAAGGAGCCAAACCCAGCTAAGCCACAGACCCACAAGCAAGCAAAATATATGTTTGTCACTGTAAGTCACAAGACCATGGGTAAATTGTTATGGACCATTAATGCAGCAACATGTAATTAATAGACAAACACAGAAAGTTTACTGAATTATCGAGGCCCCTTTTCTGAAAGAATTACCAGAGGCTATCCTTTAGCAAATTACAGTACAATTCAAGAGACAAGGAACAACAACAACAACAAAAAAAAAAAAAAAAAAAAAAAGGTAGTAAGAAAAGAATAAAATAGAGGCACCTGGGTGGCTCAGTGGGTTAAGCCTCTGCCTTTGGCTCAGATCATGATCTCAGGGTCCTGGGATGGAGCCCCACATCAGGCTCTCTGCTCAGCAGGGGGCATGCTTTTTCCTCTCCTTCTGTCCTGCTCCCTGGCTTGTGCTCACATGCATTCACGCTCTCTCTCTCTCTCTCTCTCTCTCTCTCTATAATAAATAAATACTTTTTTTTTAAAGTTAAGAAAAAATATATAATTAATTATATAGATATTGGTTATAAGAAAAAATTAACAATAATCTTTTTAAAATTTATTTATTCATTTTAATAGAGAGCACAAGCAAGAGGAGGGGCCGAGGAAGAAGGGGAGAGAATTCCAAGCAGATACCCCACTGAGTATGAGGCCAGACTTGGGGCTTGATCCCACAACACTGATATCACAACCTGAGCCAAAATCAAAAGCTGGACACTCAACCAACTGAGCTACCCAGGCGCCCCCGAAATTAATAATAATCTTGATGACCATTCCAGATGATCTCCAGTTGAGCAGTGGTGATGGCAGGGAAGGAAATTAAGGTTCTCAGCTTGCTTAAATGGTATCAGAGAGCATGAGGAAGGTAGATGCACTCAAATCAACATTGATTGGGGGAGAATAACTGTCAATGTGTATATTAAAGTTTTAAGGGTAATTACTGGAGAAATGTAGAATTTAGATGTATTACTCTCAATCTCTTAGAATAAAAGGCAAGAAAAATGAAGACAATAATCCAACAAAAGGCAAGAATTTTTTTTTTAATTAAAAAAGACAACAGGCAGGGGCGCCTGGGTGGCTCAGTGGATTAAGCCTCTGGCTTCGGCTCAGGTCATGATCTCAGGGTCCTGGGATCAAGCCCAGGACCATCAGGTTCTCTGCTCAGTGGGGAGTCTGCTTCTCCCTCTCTCTCTGTCTGCCTCTCTGCCTACTTGTGATCTCTCTCTTTGTCAAATAAATAAATAAAATCTTAAAAAAAAAAGACATCAGGCAACATTTTGCAGATAAAACACAGGATAATATGGCAGGAATGAATTTAAATACATCAGTAATCAGTAAAAAGTCAAGGTTAAATTCTTCCATAAAAGCAGAAATTCTAAAAATTAGGGGAAACTCCTAAAACATAATAATACAGAAAGGACAAAAAGAAAAAAGAAACATAGCAGGCAAACACTAATAGATACTGAATCAATATCATTTCCAGACAGTAGAATTCCATGATGAAAGCACTAAAGAAGACAAAGAAAAAATATACTGAATAAAAAGTGAAATCTATGTAACAGTCATCAACCTTGATGGACCTGACCACTAATTCCAAAATACTGGATACAGAGACTGACAGAAAGGCAAGAAATGGACACATCCCCCTCACAATGAATACACGCCTCTTCCAAAACTTAACAGATGAAGTTGACCCCAAAAAGGGAGGACCTAGAAGATACAAATAATATAATAAACGGGACAGATTTAATAGAGAGCTTGTATCCCACAAGCAGAATACACATTCATTTCAAACACATGAAACCCTCACAAAAACTGGCCACCACCGGTTTCAAAGATAATTTCAACAGGTTCTCAAGGCAGAAATCTCATAGGGCCCCTTCACTGAACACAATTCCATAAAATATAAATGAATGGCAAAAGAATAGCCAAAAACCCAATTCATCTGAGAACTTTAAAACCAGCTGAGAAAAACAGACACAGCAAATCATTCTCCCTCTCCACCTAGACTGCTACTCACAACGTCTCCTACTGCTGAGTGCTCTTTCTCTGCATACATGGCTCTTTTTCCCTCTGAGCATGTCTGTCTCGGGATTTGCTTAGATGACTGTGTATGAATATTTTTAGGCAACAACCCTGCTTGATATCCAGTATGCTAGTTCTTAATTGAGAACTGTGGTCAGAGGGGATGTGGGCAGAAGTATCCTTTGCTTATCTCCATAGTACTGAAATTTTATGGAAGTAACTGGCTGTGCAGGACCTAAGAGAAGCTTTTCATATTCTTTTGCTCTTAAAATCAGTATCTTTTTACATTATGCTTTCTATATGACCCTTTTTTGTACATTCAAAAATATTTCACTAACTAAGACTGCGGCTTTTGCTACTTTTTCCAAAAGGGTCTTCAAGTAAGTAAGAAACATATATTACAGGTAGAGGAAAAATGTGCCTTGAATGTGCATCTTTCCTCTCACACCCACCTGTAAACAACAGACATAATTTATTTTAAAATCTGTATCCTCTAACTCTCTCCTTAGATCTAAAATGCTGTTGAATATGAGACCTGTGAGGAGAGAGTGTGCTCATCAGAACTTAGGATATCCTGCAGTAGGCCAAGTATGGTAAAGGTACAATAAATTTTCTAATTTTACACCTACAACAGGGAGATATGGTCACTAAAAAATAAAAATATATATGTAGGACCCATTGTACTCTTCCTTCATCAAGCTGTTTGCTGTGGTTTTCAAGATCAGAATATAACTCAAAAAAGTGAATGTTTCTGGTAGTAATATATTAGTTCAAAACATGTATATGATACAAGTAATAAATATTAAAAAACAAATTTCAAACAGAACTGTGAAGTACTTTAAAACAAGCACAAGGCAGTGCATATCAAAACCTATAAACTGCAGTCTGAGAGGTATTCTGAAAAAGTTTTATAGTCTTTAAGGCAAATATCGGGAAAAAATTTTAATGAAATGGATCCACTGAGCATTCAACCCAAGAAGCAAAAAAAAAACCCAAAAACAAACAAAGAAAATCAAAGTAGCCAAGGAAGAAATGCAGAATTAATAAATAAAACATAGATAAACATTTGCCCAAGGAACCAAAGGTTCGTTTCTTGAAAGCTACAATAGCTAGATAAATAAAGGAATCAAGAATTTAGAATTTAGTTGTGTGTGTGAGTGAGGGTGTTGCATAGGTAAGTAAATATGGGAATCTAAAATTAGGGGGAAGTCAAACGCTATTGAGACAATCAATAAAATTTATTGAAACAAAATTAAGTTTTGATATTTGACTCACACCCTACACACAAAAATAAATTCCAAATGAATCAAAGATAAAAATATAAAACAAATATAATACAAGCATTACAAAAAATATAACATTTTTGTAAATTTAGGGTACAGTATAAATAAAAAGCAAAGGCTACAAAGAAAAGGACTATATACATTTCTCATTCATTTACAGTGACCAGAAAAATATAGTTTAAAAACAACAGATCGACATATTTGCAATATGCCTAAGAGAGAATTAGCATCCAGAATTATAAAAAATTTAACAAAAGTAACAACCCTTCTTTTTTTTCTACACTAGGAGTGTCATAAACAGCTCCATGATTTCATCATTCATTCTCCTTAGCTTTCTGCACAGACTTGGTATGTACTACTGGAAATACATCTTCCAAAACCCACAGCATAAGTCACATGACTCCAATATGTTGATAGAAAATGAATGGTCATGGAGAGTTAGATGAACAGTCGTCCAGAAAGAGACACAGATCTCACCACACATAACTTCTTCTAAAATGATTTTGTGTTCCAAGTGCTTCCTGCTTGTTTAGAAGACAGTCTCTGCAGATTCCTTTACTGTACAGCTAGATGAAATTAATGTCCCATATGAGAAGCCATTCTGATTTCTACATAATACAAACATATTTGACAGGCTCTTGTCATTATGAGAGATAAAAAAGTTTTATATAATTTGTTATAGTTAGTTTGCATTAGTATCCAAAATATATTAGGAACTGATATAACTCAGTATCAAGAACCAAGAAACAAATAATCCAGTTAAAAATAGGCAGGAGGCATGAACAGACACTCCTCTAAAGAAGACATCCAGATGGCCAACAGACACGCGAAAAGATGCTCCACATCACTCACCATCAGAGAAATGCACATCAAAATACAATGAGACACCACCTCACACTTGTCAGAATGGCTAAAATCAAAAACACAAAAAACAACAGGTGTGGACAAGGATGTGGAGAAAAAGGAACACTCATGCCCTGCTAGTAGGAATGGGAACTGGTGCAGGTAATCTGGAAAACAGTATGAAACCTCCTCACAAAATTCAAAAGAGAACTACCCTATGATCCAAGAATGACACTATTAGATATTTACCCCCAAAAAACAAAACAAAACAAAAACTAAAAAGAAGGAGGACAGATTTTTTTTTCCCTTATGATAAGAACTCCTGAAATCTACTCTCTTAACTTTTGTATATATGTTACAGCAAGGTAACAAACCACCCCCCCCCCTTTTTTTTTCAACAGGAGAAGGTAGATAGGCAACCTACAAAAGCAGAAATACAAGCAGGCACTGAGTATAAAAAAGGATGTCAGCCTCACTAGTCTCTGCGCCAAGACCTATCACCTCCACCTAGCGATGGGGAAGAGAGAAGGCAAAGAAAAGCACAGACTCTTTACTTGAACCTTTTTAGGATGTCTGCAAAGTAGCCATAGAGAAAAAGAACTTCGGTGTGCTAAAAGGAGACATTATCCAAAGATCTTCCCCCAAAATCTGAATCGTGACTTAAAGGGCCCCTTTGATTCAATGCAAGTTAGACCTCTAAATTTCTGGAACTTTGACAGCAGCACAAACTCTTTCAGTTGCCATCTGCATCACAAATACAATCACACTTTGTTTTCCTCTTGGGATCACACTTTCAGCAGAGAGTCTTATGTGTAATTATTCTTAAAAACCTCCCCACGTGTAAATCAGGCCACAATGTTTTCGTGCAAAAAGCACCCAGTCCTTCTTCCCAGAGTTGCAACATGAAACCTAGTCAACGTCTTAGAAACCACAGACCCAGGCTTGCCCACGAAAGCACCACTCCCAGGGGCCCAAGCCCGCTGAGCCCTGGTGGAGTGCGTTCAACCGCACAAGACATTAAGAACTAAACAGGAGCAGCCAAACTAATAGCTCACAATGAAGAGAACATCAGTGGACCTGGACCAGCCCAGGGGACAACGAACAGTTAAAAAATACTCAGCACCAGCCACAAGGCATGTAGGGGCATGACAGCCTGTCCTAGAGACCAGCCCTCACCTTCAGCAAGTCCTGCACTTAACCATCCGATTTGGTTTTAACTGTGGTTAAAATACACAGAACATTTGCCATCTTAACCATTTCTGTGGGTTCTATTTTACAGCATGAAGCACATTCACGTTGTTGTGCAACATCCCCTCCGTCCGCCCTGAGAACTCATTCCACCTTCCCAACTGAAATTCTGTATCCATTAAACACTCACTCCCTGTGTCCTCACCCTCAGCCCCTGGCAACATGGGTCCATTTCCTGTCTTTAAGAATCTGACTGTTCCAGGCAGCGAGCACTTCTCGAACAGAATTATACAGGAGCTCTCTCTTTTTCTGACTGGCTTACTGATCACCTCAAGATTCATCTACGTTGCAGCATGTGTCGGAATTTCTTTTCTTTTTAAGGCTGAATAATATTCCATTCTATGTATATACAACATTTTGCTTATTCATTCATCTGTGGATAGACCTTTAGGTTGCTTCTACCGTTTGCTTATTACAAACATCATCCTAGGCCTTTTCTAAAGGCATCTAGAAGATTCCACAGTGAGGCACTGCAAAGTCCTGCAGTGAGCCTTATTTTCCCAAAATTAGCCTCATGTCTAACCTAAGTCCTTTGTGCTGTATCTTAATGTCATCTCTTCCTTGTACTCAATGAAGGTTCTGCCTTGCCCCCCTCCCACAAGCTGGAGGACTTCTCACAACCCCTTCACCCTGCTACACCTTGGTTTCCTCACGGGCCAAGGGGGAAATCTGTGCAGGGCATGCAGACGTGCAGTGCGCTGATACACAGGAGCGCCTGGCCCTGAGCCTGATGCTTAGCAAGAGTGCAGTGTTGGCAGCACTTTGAAATCAGCCTGCTCTGTAGATTTGTCCATCTTCTGTACTCAATCTCAAACTCCTCTAGATGACTCATATTTCCTAACCAAGTCCTGTGTGTGTGCGTGTGTGTGTCCAATGAGTCAACTTTCACACACAGAGATGCCAGGTGAGCCACCTGCACATCATTCCAGATGGCTCAGGGCTGAGCCCTGGAGGCCATGCCACGAGAAGCAGCTTAGGGATGCATCACTGCAGCCACATGGGGCTGGGTTCTAGACCCACATCTCTTTGCCTCTCACCACCTAAACATCCAGAAACATGCTCTTGGCTAGTGCCAAAGTGAAGGCACTAAGCCAGCTCCCCACACACACTTCCCTTGAGGGCAAGGTTTTCCAAATGCTGAGGTGACCCTTGAACCCAGATCATTTCAGCTAACCCCAGATTTTTTCAGGCTCCTGCAGACAGCCCTCTCCTCAACTACTCCTACTTCTGGCTGCGTTTGCTCCTTTTTACAGTCAAGAAACAAAAAATGCAATCTCTTCTCAGCTCAGAATAGCCTGCACAATCCCATCTCTGGCAAATTTGTTCCTGTGTTCAATCTAGTCATGCAGTTGGTGCCCCGATGTGCCAGCCCTGTGCTGGGGGAAGGTGCAGGCTCATGTCCATCAGTGGCCTCTCCTGCCTCACAGCCAGGATCTTACCTCCTCCTCTAGGGCCTTCCCCTAGGGAATGCTGATGGCGGTTCCCCTGCTGTCATAAGCAAGTGGGCACAGGACCTCCCCTGCCAGCAGCCTCAGTGTCAGGAACCCTACCTGCTTCAGAAGTCTCTTCCTACAGTCATTTGCAAGATGGAAATACTAGTGGGAAGCACCAAAAGCTTACTTAATAAGGGGATGTGTGCTATCAAACTGATTTTCTTCTAGAGAATGAAATCATGGGAGGGACTGACCTGGGCATGGGGGCAAACAAACCTGGGTTCAAATTTTAGTTCCTCCACTTACTAGCGGTAGGATGGTCTTCACTGTGTGGCTGCCCAGTCACACCACCTCCCCCAGGGACTAAGGGCTCGATGACCCTGGCCATAGCTGACAGAACCTAGGGAGAAACAGCTGGCCAATCCCCTTCACAGACTAAAAGCCAGCCAGTGGCAAACCCTCTTTTTCATTGTATGAACTGTTCTTGTTTTGAACTGGGGATTCCAGTACAAGCCCAAGCTTTATCTGCTCCTGAATTCAGATTCAGAAATGTCTAAAAACTTCACATATACCTGTTAAGCACCTGACCATCAGGTCCCACTCCTGGAACACACAGTGACTGACAGAGCTCCCGGACAGGGGCCTGCTGGACCTCAGGCCTGCTCCCAGCACTGTTCGAGCCAGAAGGCCTGTCACTGTGCCACTAGGGTCCCCGGGACTCTCGACACCTGCTCCTACTGAGGCCTGGTTGTTTCAGATTTTCCCAGGAATCTAGAAATGAGCTCCACAGCCCTCCAGTAAATCCCTGTTTATTGCCAGAGCTATCACAACCTTAACTGATGTGATCTTGGGCCAAGCATATTAGCTTGTGTGAGTGTAGACAGGCTGTGAAGTGGTGTAGACAAAGCACCCAACACCAGGTTGGCCCTAAGCAGAACCACCATAAAGAAGAACCATACTCCCTGACTCATCAGACGCAAGTCAGAAGGGCAGCCGGAGTGGAGGGAGCATGGTGAGGGATACAGAATGGCCAAGCTGAAGGGACGGGCAACAGAGAGGGTGGAGGCCTGAGACCAGCTTTACTCAGTGCCCACTTCTGCTCCAGACCACTGTCCCTGATTCCCATCCCTACATTCCACACCCCAACACACACCCCAACATGATCTATTCTGATGATTTCAGAAGCCCTCAATCACGGGGTATCTGTGCTCCTCGGCACTCTGAGTCCTGTGGGCAGCCACTTCCTTTAAATGCCCTGACTGAAGATGATGACTATGATGGCACGGTAGGAGAATCATGGTCCCCACAAAGTAGTCACCTCTTAATTCCCAGAACCTTGGATGTGACAAAATCAAAGAATGCAGAAGGATTTAAGGTTGTTAATCAGATGATAAGGGAGATCATCCTGGATTATCCAGTTGGACCTGATATAGTCACACGAGCTCTTAAAAACTAGAGAGGGACACAAAGAGTTGCTAGAGATGTGATGTAAGGACTCAACCCACCACTGCTGGCCTTGAGATGGAGGACAGTGTCACAAGCCAAGGAACTAGCAGCCTTTGGAAGCTGGAAATGGCCCTCAGTTTACAGCCAACAAGAAAACAGGGGGCTCAGTCCTACAGCCATAAGGAACTGGGTTCTGTCAACAACCCAAAAGAACAAGGAAGCAGATTCTCCCCTAGAGCCTCCAGAAAGGAGCACATCCCTGCCCACACTTTGATTTTCACTTGGTAAGACCCATGTCACACTTCTGATTCTGAAAATAAACGTGTATCGTTTTAGGTCCCAGAGCCTGTGGTGGTGTGTTACATTAGCAACCGAAATGAATACAGCTGGTCCTGACTCATTGTGCAGGCCTGTGCACACTGCCCCCTATGCACTATCATGATTAATCTCCACGACAGCCCTGGTAGTAACAGCTCCTGTCATCAGCTCCATCTTACAGAATGGGAGGAGAGAAGCTCTGTCCTTTTCCCAAGGTCACACATCCCCTGAGTGGGGAGTAGGGACTGGATTCCAAACTGATCAGACTTCAGAGGATGTCCGAAAGCCACCGTGTAATTGTGCCTCCCCACGGACCAGGTCCATACAGAGCCACAAAAAAGTTGTCGGTTCCCTAAAGCGCACACGCACATACATAAACACACACACACACATGCACGCACACACAGAGTAGAGACATCCTGGCCATCCTTTGTTTCTCCATGGTTGTACTGACTGGCCCCAAGTACCTTTTGTATAGGAATGTCTTGCTGTGTGGTCTGGTTATGTGAACGTTTAGAACTTTTTGGTTTTAGGTTCTGGCAAACTTGACATAAACTAGCAGCTCCAACAGGAACCAGCACCACAACGAAGGTGGTTGTGCCACTTAAGAAAGAGTTAAACCAAAATCCACTCCCCTGGCCCCCCTCCCATGGGAGAGCTCAGCCACTGGCTTCCACAGGTCTTCTTAAAAATCCCTTCTTTAAAAAGCCAAGCAAACCATACATAAATCTAAAATAAAAATCTTTGCTTAATGAAGGGGGGAAATAAAAGAGTCTTTAATGGGTGGTGTGGTTTCTTTTACTATCTAAGGAAGATCGAGATGACAAACATCACAAAAATCATGATCTGACACAAAGGAGGCACAACCTCTAACATTTCTTTGCCACTAATTCTCAGAATTCTGAAATGGATTAGCAATTATTATAATAAACCAGGGTTTTTCAGAGTGTTACCTACTGACTTGCAAAAGGGGTTTCACCCTATGTTAATTCCTCAATGACTTTTCGTTTTTCATATTTGGTGTCATTTCCTCCTTTTGCAGAAAGCAGTCATGACACAGCAACCATGAACCTGGGAGGGACCTTCGTTTCCTATGAAGACTCATACTTTGGCCCCACCAGATCGCTGTCATTGGTCTCCAAAGGAAACATCTCTTTATTTAAAGAAGTAAATCTGCCAATTTTTTGAAATGTGGGCAGTCCTGGGAACAAAGAAACTTTGAGTCCAGCAAATAACAAATTAGGAAAAAGTTCCTGAAAGAGTGTTACGGTTTTTCCATGAGGCCCCTGCTACAATGTCAGCAGGGAACCGTGGGAGCATCAGAAGAAATGACTTTTGCACTTATGTGCTTCTTGGGATTCCTGAAGTAAAGAGAGAAATCAGTCTGACTTGTGATCATACACCTCCAGGCCAGGAAGAAAGGAGAAAGTAGATATGAAGTATGTCCCATGTCTCAGAGGCTGTAGAAAGACCAGCCATCGCCAGAGTTTGTCGCTCTGCTCTGCCTATCACACGTACCCTCTCACTTATTCACAGCAGTGCTGTAAGCCCCCAATATGCAGATGGAGAAAGAGAGGCCCAGACAGAGTTAGTGGACCCTGAGGTCTAGATTTGAAGCCAGGGGCCAGATACAACCACATGTAGGTGCTGTTAGAATCTTTGTCACTGATTACCAAGGGTCACTCATGTGGACAGGGTAGACATGAGGTTGAAAACCAAACTGTCATTGCCCCAAAGGAAACGAGTTTGAGGAAGGTGGATGTAGGGAACAGCTGCCACTGAGAGGACTTCCTACTTGAGAAGTAAGTGACAGCCAGCCACCGGTTCACCCCAGGTAGGCTGTGAGCAGATGGGGCAGACAGGGTCTCACAGGCCGTCCAGGAACCAGAAGAAGGAAAATATGAGAAGCCGAAAGAGGAACTGGTGCTGCTGAGGACTTCCAACAAGGGGCTGGGTGAGCTCTGCTGGGTGAGCAGACAAGGGCCACACCTGCACACAGCCCTCTCCCAAACAAGCAGGCCTTCCTCTGGCGCAGGATCCTATTTGCCTTCTGAGTATAAGGGGCCTGGTATCCAGAGCAGGAAAGCAGGGCACAGAGGGAAGGAGGAGGAGTGTAAGCAGAAGGGGGAGCTGACCCAAGCACCTTCCTCCCTTACCCCCTAAGTTAGCAACTCGCAAGCAAGGAAGACCCAGTGAGCAGTTTGGGCTCCTTTCTTTTAAAAGCAATCTCTTTCTGGTGGCTCAGTCCTTAAGCGTCTGCCTTGGGCTCAGGTCATGATCCCAGGGTCCAGGGATTAAGTCTCAACGCCGAGCAGGGAGCCTGCTTCTCCCTCTCCCTGCTTCTCCCTCTGCCTGCTGCTCCCCCTGCTTGTGTTCTATCTCTCTGACAAATAAATAAATAAAATCTTTAAAAAAAAAAAAGTAATCTCTCTCCCACCATCACTTATCAACTCCCTCTTTAGAAGAGGAAAGAAGTTGGGGCGCCTGGGTGGCTCAGTGGGTTAAAGCCTCTGCCTTTGGCTTGGGTCATGGTCTCAGGGTCCTGGGATCGAGCTCTCTGCTCAGCGGGGAGCCTGCTTCCTCCTCTCTCTCTCTGCCTGCCTCTCTGACTACTTGTGATCTGTCAAATAAATAAATAAAAATCTTAAAAAAAAAAAAAAAAGAAGAAGAAGAAAGAAGTTTCCACGTGATTAAAAAAACTGGGTGGTAGAGCTCCTGCTGTCACAGAAGAAACACAGTATCATCATTCCTCCCTTCCAGACCCACTGAGCTCACTACATATCAGGCCAGGCACTGGGGAGAGCAAGCAGGCAGCACATGGAGACCGCCATGCAGCTATGTGACACGGCACAGGTGCTGAATGCGAGCTGTGGGGGCACAGGAAACGTCTGACCGGGGCCAAAGCAGTCACCCAGCACCATCTCCTTACTCCCAGACCGTGGAGAAAACCTTATAGATGAGGCAAGTCTCTTCTCTCTGGATGCCCTTGGATGAGCTGAGAAGCCACCAAGGTGGTTGACTGCTGAGCTCCGTGCAGAGAGCTACTTCATTTCCAGATGACTGGCCCCACACCAGTGCCCTCATGTACAAGGGAAGAAAAGGGCCCACACTTCACGGACTTGCCCAGAAAAACCGGATGACTGCCAGCTCGAAAGCCAAAGCCCACCTATCTGCAACTTGGCCTGATCCTGAATTAGGTCTAATTCTTCCATCCAACCATTCATTCATTCACTGAAACACTTACTAAAACATTTAGAGAAACATTTACAGAGCACTAATTACATACAAGAACTGGACTTGACTCCTTACGTCTCTAGAACTACAGGATGTAATGTTCCCATGGAAGTAAACTTCATTGGTGCAATTTCAAACTTTTTAGTCATTAGAAGTGTTGCAGTGCTTTTGTCATTTGGTGGTGTCATTTGGTCTCTACTTTGACCTCAGTCTGATCACATCCCAGTGACAGGATCCAAGGAAGAATGTGTGGAGCCCTGACAGCATCTTCCATGGTCTACCACAGTAAAATTACAGAAAACCAAAGACGAAAATGTCCTGAAAGCAGCCAGAGCAGAGAAGACGAAGGATTTTCAAAGGCACAACAAAGAGGCCAATGGTGAGTTTTCTAATGGAAACAAGTGAATGATTTTTTTAAGGGCTAGGAATGAAATAGCTTACAACTAAGAATTCTATACCCAGTGAAATATTTTTCAAAACTCTAGACACAATAAATACACCTTCAGACCCCAAGTCCCTAAAACAGAAACCTGAGAGTGTTCATCAAAACAAAACCCACAATGAATGAAATACTGAAGGAAATTCTTCAGTGGAAGGAAAATGCATCCCCCACAAAAAGAAAACAACAACAACACAGAAACAAAGAAGAGCAAGGAAAAAGGCATCCATGTGGGTAAATGTAAACAAATGCCTGAGGTGACAGCCACAAAAATGGGTAAGTAAGAGACTTGAGAGTTCGCCCCACCATAAAAGCAACCAAAAAACTGGCAAAATTTCTCAAAATTAACTTTTTCAGAACTCTGAAAATTAACCAAAGGCTTACAATAATCCAGGAAGCTTTTGGTCAAGAAAATCAACTAAATCTTATGAAGAAAAGAAATAAAAGGTACCGAACTGGAAAATAAGGAAAACTATTTCTATCTGCAGGTGACATGATCTTATATAAATCTTGAAGAATCAACAAATCTATTAAAGCTAATGAACAAGTTCAGCAAAGTTATAGGATACACAGTTAATAACTCAAAAATCAGTTGTATTTTTATATACTAGCAATGAACAATTCAAAAATGAAATTAAGAAAATAATCCCATTTACAATAGTATTAAAAAGAAAAAAAACAAAAAAGCATAAAACTTGAACCTGGAAAACCATAATACTTTCTTGGACAAAATTAAAGATCTAAATTATAGAAATATATCCCACGTTCATGGATAGTAAGACCTAATGTTAACACAGCAATGCTCCCCAAGTTCATTTACAGATTCAATGTGATTCCAATTGAAATTCCAACCGCTTTTTCCCAGAAATAGACAAAGTGATCCTCAAATTCATCGGTAATTACAAAAAGACCCTAAGTAGCCAACACAATCTTAAAAAAGAAGGACAAGTTTGGAAGGCTCACACTTCCAAATTTCAAAATCTACATAACCCTGCAAAAAGATACAGTAATCAAGAGAGTGTGGTACTGGTATAGGAACAGGCATACACACAGAATGATCAATGGACTAGAATTGAGATTCCAGAAATAAACTCAACAATTCAAATAGCATTGTAAACCCAAATGAGAAAGGTAAAATAAAGTTTCTATAAGATTGCACAAAAAGTGAAAAAGCAAACCACACAGCTGGAGAAAGTAGCTGTAGCAAATATATCTGGCAAAGGACTCCTATCGAGGACATACGAGGAAAATCTTACAATCAGATAAAGACTAACAACCCAACTTAAAAATTAAGCAAATAATGTAAACAGACACTTCACAAAAGGTGGTATCCAAATGGCCAATACACACGTTAAAAGGGACAAAATCAAAGTTTTAATCATTAGAGAAATGCAAACTGAAGCCACAATGAGATACCTCTACACCCAGTCCAAAAGTAAACTAATAGTACCAAGTGTTGGTGAGGACGTTCTCCAAAGGAAAGCTCATATACTGCTAGTGGGGATATAATTTGTTCAACCGTCTGAACAACCATTAGGCAATATTTACTGCCACTGAAGGTAAAGCACACCTTGTGGCCCATCAGTTCCAGTCTTCAACACATACCCAACAGAGATGCCTACATATATTCACCAAAAGATATGCTCATGGCACCATTATTCATGATAGCCCAAAACAGAAAAGAACGCAAGTAACCTTTGAAGGAGAATGAATGGATGAGTATACAGTGGCACTCTAGACAGCAACAGGAAAGACAAGACTGCCACTGTTGACAACACAGAGGAATCTCACCGAGCATTAAGCAAAAGAAGCCAAGCTCAAAAGACCACATACTGCACGGTTCCAGCTATCCAGAAGGTAATGAAACAGGCAACACGAATCTGTTGTGAGGGAAGTTGGGAGGAGGTAATGTTTGGGAGGAGACACTAAGGGAGCATATTGGGTGCTGGTAAGGCTCAACGTCTCTCTCCAGGTGGGGGGCTGTGGCCCCTGCAGCAGTTTTGCACGCTGCACTCATGGTTCCCCCCCGCAAGTTCTCCTTAAGCTGTAAGACTCGCCAGAAAAGCGCTGGAGAGTCCATCCAGATGCCGCTGGGAGGAGGGTGAGCAGAAGGCAGCGCAGGTGAGAGTGAGGCTGAGCAGAACCCTCGAGCGAAGTCAGAAGGCAAGACTGAGATTCGCCTCTCATCAGCTATGCCTGCAGGGACTCCAGGCCAGACCCGCTGAGATGGGACAGCTGCTTCCCTAAGGATCAGAGACAGACCATTTAGAAGGCCTGACTCCATCTATGTGGAAAACTTTATCTCACTTGCCTCCTCCCTGTGGTTTTGAACCACATCCAACTCCTTTCTTTCTGATAGCACAAAAGGAAGGAATGTGCACACACGGAACTGACTCCAAGTGTCTCCAAGGATGACCGGGGGAAATACTAGACAGCTTTCAGGAGGCAGGTGAGCCACACCAAAACCAGCCCCCGATTCTGTGGCTGCTTGCAACCACAACCTATTCAACAGCACTAAGGGGCACAGCTGAATGTAGCCCACATGTCGGGAGGCATTCTCCACACTTCCTGTGTGTTATTAACTTGTATAATCCCCCCAGTAAGCTTAGGATGCATGGTTACCATAACTATCCCCGATTTACAGAAGAGAATATTGAGGTACGAAAATGTACGCACCGTGCCAAGCTTCCACCACCAACTACTAGTGGACCTGGGGTCTGGCCCACCTGCTTCATCTCTACACTCTGCCACCTCCTGATAACACAGGCCCACCCCACCCCTACAGACGCCCAAGCTCAGCTTCTGCACCACAGGGCTCATTTCTGGAGAAATGTTCCTCAGGGATTCCAAGCCAGCGCATTTAACCCAAGAGAACAAAATGTATGGTCCAGAGGAAGATGTTGCAGCTCTCTCTGATTCCTCCTGGGTGTGTCGTATTGCTAATAAAAGGCCTATTGTCACACTTCTTATGAAAGTGACCACAAACACAAAATTTCACCACCTATAAGTGATGCTGTTTTCAGGAGGTGCACATTGGCTTTGGAAAGTTTTATTCGGTCCCAGCCACAGTCCCAGCCATAAGTCCTGCTCTTTGTTCTATACAACTGAATTACCACCAGCCTTAGAAGAGGGTTTTCAGGGAGAACATCCTCAGACTGTGGTCAGCAGGTAAGAAGAATCGTTTGTGTTGGGTTTCTCACCACTACTCCAGGGGGTACTCGCGGGATGGTGCTTCACTGATCAGTGAGGCCACAGCCACTTGAAGCAGTTCGTAGAACATAGAACCGTCCCCTAATATCCTGTCGGGAAGCCCTCCTCCCTCCTCCTTCTCTGGAACATTCTAGAACCGAGCTAGGCGGGCGGGGGGGGGGGGGGGGGGGGGTGTCACGTGGTCACGTAAGCACTTTCCCCGCCCTCCTCCCCCCTCCGGCTTCTAAGCGCTGGTGTGTGGGAACACACATGTAAAGTGGCCTGGGGATCCCCGCCTCAGTCACCAGCCCGGGAACTGTTCCAAGCTGGGAGAGTCTGCATTCGGGGATAACTGCTTCTTTTCCAAAAGAGACCTCAGTTTTACCGTTTATGAGGATTTCCAAGAGACCAGCTTTCAACAGTGGTAAAGAAATGAAAGCATAGTTTGGCACTTGTTCGACATCGGCTGAACTGTGGTTGGTAATCCTATTAGTTTCTAACGCACCCTCTATTAATGCCACTCCCAAGTCACCCACAGTCACCCTTAATTTGCAACTAATGGAAACAACTTCCTCAAAATGCAGGGCCACAAAGGGAATGGCTGCTTTTTAATGCTAAGCTGCAAATCCTCAATGGCACTGGGACAACCAGGAAATAAAAGGGGATAAAATGGTTGCCGAGTGTGTGGGGCTGGTGATGCTACACCTGCTGTGGGGGACACTATTGTCTCCAGGATCGCCTTCCCAGGGAAGGGAACATGGGTCTCCACTGTCGGTGCACATTCATAGTCCTCTCCAGATCGTGTCTACAAAATTCCACATCTCAACCACCACAATACAAAGCTCTGTGTAAGTGACAAACACTGTCCGAAACAATGCAAGATGTAAAGCAAGTGTTCCCATTTGTGATACATGGTTCTATGGACCATGATACTCCATCCTGATGCACACATACTGCTACGGGCTTTCCAAGCCCCTAATCTAATTAGAGGCTGATGCCTGCATCCCGCACTGGGAGTGTTCTAGCTACCCTGACTCCTGAGCCATGAAAAGGGAAGGCAAATCACATTCTCATCTTTGCAAGCTGCTGCCCAAACCCCGTGCTCTGGTGTTGGAGACCAAGACACACATCCAGTTCTCGGGGCAACTGTGGAAACATAACCTAGAGAGTTAGGTATCTGTTTGGACTGCCTGCCCTCAGACAGCGTCCCTAAAGGCCCTGCCCTAGAAGCAGGGCAGTGGGCTCCGTGCACTCTGCCTCTGCCCAGCAGCCCAGGGAGTAGAGAGACCTCCTGAGCCCATTTCCAGCATCACTGATCACAGCTGGGTGACCTCAAAGAAGTGGCTCGGCCTCTGTGAACCTCCCTTTTCTCTCTGTAAACCTGGCTAGTTAGATCAACTGACTGGGTTGTTGTGTGATTTAAACAAATTAGCATAATGAGCCTCGTTCAGTAATGAGCGCAGACACCACTCTTACCTGCTGGGGAGATATGGCCAGAACCTGCCTAGGGATGCTTCTGTTAACAGCCCTGCACCGGTCCAACCCTTACCCTGCACTCCCACCTGCACTCCCACAGTCTCCAAAAGGGGAAACCACAGTTCTGGTACTTATTTCTGTTCAAAAATGATGTTTCAGTGATTCTTTGTCAATAAAGATGCAGCTAACTCTTAAGCTTCAGAAGAAGAACATAAGGCCCCAAACATGCACAGATGTGCTCTCTGTGACCCTTGGCAGCAGCCCAAGACCGCTCTGCTTTAATCTGGGAGCACCCAGTGTCGTAGGGTGCCACTTCATGTCATCTGCTGTTCTTCCTAAGTAGACACTGGCTGTCAGCCACAGACCTCCCTTTTGTCACTGGCCGTCTCTCTGCACTGCTATCAACCTTTTGATTCTACTTTGCCCCACCTTTTGGGGAACAAAATTTCCATTTTTCTTTTTTTTTTTTTTAAGAAAGGAAAGAGAAGTTAGTCAACTTAAGAGAATGGTTTTGGGGTTTTTCCCAAAATCTGATCAATATAGACACAAAATATATAAGGTTGTTAGAGTTTTCTACCAGAAGAGGGGGAAAAAAAAATCTAAGGACGCAACTCACATGATTCTTAAAGGAGTGTTTCAAGCCCCTCTCCTGCCTTGGGTCTTCAATTGATGAAGAAGTTTACAAGTATAACTGAAGACAAAATTTCTTTAAAAAAAAAAAAAAGAAGAAGAAGAAGACGACACTGAGCTTTCCCCCTTTCTATTACTGCTTACCTACAGTGCCATGGATAAATCCCTCTCCCCAGAGTTGCTCTGGGACTTTATTATTAGGTTTTTAAGCTGCTACCAACTGCCACAGTGTGTGCTGCTAGGGTTACCACTGCACCAGCACTGGGCTCAAGCCCTCCTCAGTGCAGAGACATTAGGGCCTGCCACCTCCAGGAAGGCACTCAGATTTCCACATGGTGTCAGCCGGCTTTGGCCCAGATCTTCACAGACAGCCCGCAAGGACAACCATTTCTGGCTGGATTCGTGTTTAATGTTGGCAAGCAGGTGGATAATGTCAGGGGACAGGGTCGGGATACCATGTTGGGAAAACATGAGATGGGGAAATAAGCCACTCAAGAGGCAAAATTAGGAAAGACAATATCTTATTTTTGCAACCATCTGTGCATTTAGCCTGCCTTCCAGTCGAAGTGACACAATATTGCCATCTACTAAACAGGCAAGGAAACATAAGCGTATGTGTGAGTGCCTGCTTCTTGCCTGCCACCTTGGTCTCCACAACAAAGGACAACACATACAAGCAGTTTGCCCTCTGTTTTCTGAGTAAGGGTTAATAAAAGTAATGACTAAAAATTCCTCTGCCAAATCTGCAAAATGCAATCTCAGCCCCGAGACCAAATGGTTTCAATTCCCTGCTCCTTCTCCTCCCTCCTGCCTTCAAGATAATTCTGGCAGCCAAGCCATGCAGAGAGCAGGTTAGCAATCTTTAGTGCTCGGTCCTCCCACAGCCAACAGACAAACCTGCTCTGTTTTTCTCAGGATAACCTTGCAGTGGTTCTCACTTCTGTTCTGTGTCACCTTCTCTGAATGTTTCTTTATTTTATTATCAGCTCAGGGCAAATGTCTAAATGGTTTCTTCTCGAAGAGCTGTCACTATGGCTCCCAAGTTACTATGGGACCACCCCTTATTCCTGGGCAGACAATGACCAGGACACCCAAGGCCAGCCTTGAGCCAGGCATGGGAGGCAGTGTGCCTCTTATCCTAAAGACTGGGGGTCTCTCTCTCACGCTCCCTCTTTTTTTTTTTTTTTAAAGCTTTCCTTATGTCTTATACCATATCAAGCCTGGTCTTTCCGTTGGGGCATCCCTACTTGAGCCTTCAGTTGTTAATGGAGCTGACTCCCCTCTAACTCTTCCTTAGCTTGCTCTCTCTTGTTCAGTGGACTCGGACACAACTGGATTCCAACCCAGCTCCCCAGTGACCAGAAAAGAGACCCTGGAAAAGTTTCTCAGTCTCTGAGGCTCACTTTCCTCATCTGGAAAACAAGGATAATAAAGGTGTTAATGCTTTTGAGTTGTTGCCAGGGAGAAATGAGACTGGGTGTGAAAAGTGCTGACACGGGCCTGGCATGTAGTAAATGCTCATGAAACAGTGTCACTGGCTGGGGGGGGGGGGGATCATCCATTTAATAGAGGAGAAAACCAGAAAACAAAAGAATAAATGCCATCTGGTTGAACCATCTTAGCTTACAATGAGGAATCAGAGCCCAGAAATCGAACATTTGTTTCCCAAGGGTATTGGGTATGCCCAGGTGTGGCGGGGGTTGGGGCCGCATCTCCCTACATCCCTACCCCCTCCCTGTTGACCAGGCTGTGTGAAGGTTCCTTTGCCAAAAGTCTCAGCAGTGACACTGCCAGGGTAAGGATGAAGTGAGAGAAAACCTGGTGTGACCTGACACATACTTTCTGTCCAAGAGATGCTTCTCATCACAACTACAATTCAACTTCCTAAGAACGAAATGTGGCAAAGTATTTTCAGAGCTCATGTCTCTTACTGAGAAACAGTAAGTGTAATCAGACAATTATAATAACTTAAGAAAGGCCATCAAGGTCAAGCCCAAAGGCTATCGAGACAAGGGTACATCACTCACAGTGCTGGACATGAGATGTTTACAGAAGGACCAAAGCCATGGAAACGGGTCCTTAAGTGCCCTTGCTCCCTAATCGCCAGTGAGGGCTATCTTAGTGCTGGTGATCATCTTCATCGACCTCAAATGATTTAGATTTTTAACCAAGACCCTCTCTCAAGACAACAAATTCCAAATATTGACCAAGTAATTTGTCCTAACTATACTTTTTTAGACCTTTCAGGACTATGGTGGAGAAACATCAACAAGCTGGTGCTGGCGTCGTCTGTACCCCAGGCCTCACCGCCACCACCTGAATCCTAGCATTTCCGGAGCTCCTGCAGTGCCGGGCAATACATAAAGCCCTCATCGGTCTTCTCTATCAAATATGGATAACAACCTTCACAAGCAGGTCCTGTTACCATCCTCACCTTACCAATAAAGACTGCCAGGTCCTGGGGGCACCTAGATGGCTCAGGTGGTTAAGCGTCTGCCTTAAGCTCAGGTCATCAACCCAGGGTCCTGGGATCGAGCCCCTTGTCAGGGCTCCCTGCTCAGCAGGGACCCTGGTTTTCCCTCCTCCCTTGCCACTCCCCCTGCTTGTGCTCTCTCACTCTCCCTCACTCTCCCTCTGTCTATCAAATAAATATACAAAATGTTTTTAAAATGAAAAGACAAGACAAGACAGCCAGATTCAGAAAGCCCAGTGCCTTGCCTGGCACATCATTAGAGCTAGAACTCTTGGCCCCATCTGCCGTCCCCAGGGAGGGGCTGGAGATTGAGTCCAGTCTCATGCCAATGATTTAATCAGATGTGCCTACATAACGAAATTCTAGACCGAACCTGATACGACAATGGGTCTCAAGGAGCTTCCTGGTTGGTGAGCACATGGACGCCATGGGAGGATGGTGCACTCTGATTCCCCTGGGACAGACACTTCTACCCCTGCCTTCTACCTCCCCACACCCACCACCCCCTCCCCGACCTTGCTGCCCTATGCATCTCATCATCTGGCTGATCACTTGTATCCTTTACAATAAATTGGTGATTGTAAGTATAGCACTTTGCTGAGCAATGCAATGTGAGTCATTCTAGCAAATTATGGAACCATGGAAACCCCCAAACCGTATCCAAGCTGGACAGAACTGTGAACAGCCTGGTGAGCTAGGACCAACACTGGTGTATGAAATGGTGGGCAGTCCCGTGGAACTGAGCCCTTGAACTTGTAGGGTCTGCAATAATTCTGACCCCTGGATAAAGTGCCCCCATCCTGTGCCTGAGCATCTACTTCAAGAGCTTCTCTGATCATACACCTGTCTTTTCATGCAATAATCACCACCACACACCTTCACACCGTCTCCAGCTCAGATACTTACTGGCTGTGTTTGACTCAGTAGCACATGGTTAAGAGAGAGGGGTGTTAACTGGCTAAGGTCTGTGCTGAGGGGCAGACTAACACAACTTTAAAAGACTCATCATCAATAATGTGATGGGCAGAACACACGAGAATCCCTGTTCAGCAGTATGTGCGCTGACCATCACTGCTAGCATCATTATTCACAAACGTTTACTGGACTAGCTTCAGTGAGCACACACTGGTAATGGATTAGAGACACAGGAAGCCTCCTCCCATTCTGAAAACTTAGTGTGCCCTGGACACTTCCCTTCCGCTCTCACTGGTGTTACCCACACATTGCTGATGCAGCCAGCAGGCCCTTTAAATCAAGTTCCCTTTCTCTCCTAAAACCAGAGGCCAGTGATGGGGGATTTCATGTTCTTTCCACAAATCTGTTAGGAAAACATACAGCTTTATTTAAGACTTTTTTTTTTTTTCTTTTGAAACCCAGCATGAGATTCTCTATCTTGTTCTCACCAACTCAAGACAAAAAATTCCCCGTGTCCCTTATGCTCCCTCCATCTCCCCAACAAACTGAACTGAAGGTTCCTCCAACAAAAATACAGCACTGCAAGTTTACATTTCCAAATGACTTTCACACATGTAGTTCTTTCTGTTTTCCTTCCAGAGCAGAAAAGCTATTGTGATCTCTCTTTTTAAATGTGAGAACACTGAAACCTCAGAAGTTACAGCAAGCCCTTACTCTGCTTGGGCCGCGGTCATTTCCATGCATTTCCCCACTTGCTTTTTTCGACAGCCTAGGAAACCAGTGCTATCAGTGACCCAATTTACAGATGAGGAAACTGAGGTTCAAAGGGGCCAAAGAGATTCCTTGGGACCACACAATGAGTGAGCAGCTGAGCCAGGCTTCTTACCCCCAAGAGCACAAAGCCACCTCCATGCATTCTTGGGCATCCATCTAGGGTGTAAGTTCAGAGGGCAAGCCCCACCCTGCCTGGTTCCCTTGAGATAACACAACAGATCTTGACCCAGTGATGTGAGGACACCTACACATCTGTAGCAGCTTCTTCTTTCCCCTGGGACCTTCCTACTAATATTCCTCCTTATGAGGCCGACAGAGTCAAGGTCAATGGGCAGCAAGCCCATTATTCTACTCACTCCTCAGACTCCTGAACTTCTCCTTCTGTATCTCAAATCTCTCTCCGCCTTCTTGCTCTATTCCTGTTCCTGACTCTCTGGAGGTGAGGATCACTCCTTCCTTGGCACCTCCCCATCCCTAAGGTCCAGCTCCTTCTTGCCCCTCTCCACTCAAGCTACACCACTGCCATCTCTTCAACCACCATCTCCAGGTGGAAACTGCAAGTCTCCAGGGGTCAGGCTAAGGCCTTCGATTTGTCATGTGTTTGGCCAAATCACCGGATTCATAACATGAACCCAATAAATATTTGTTTGAGTCAGAAACCCATAAACAGGAGTAACCAGTGGTTTAACTGAGTAAGGCACTAAAACCACTAATAGCCAAATAAGAACTGTCACTATTCCAAGCAGGTGTTAAGCATTGAACATGATTTTATCTATTCAATCCTCACCAAAATACTCAAGTAGATGCCATGATTATTCCCATTTTGCGATTAAGAGAAGCAAGTTTT
The DNA here is from genome assembly GCA_004024625.1 of Mellivora capensis. NCBI lineage: Eukaryota > Metazoa > Chordata > Mammalia > Carnivora > Mustelidae > Mellivora > Mellivora capensis. The sequence goes on along the minus strand of PISX010000358.1, from coordinate 41,805 downwards.
AGAGAGGTCAGGTGGTTTTCCCGAGACGACATAACTAGTAAATAGTACAGCCATGACTCCAGCTAGGGTCTGACTCCAACCCCATGGCTCCTCTTTCCAGTAACTCAGTGTGACCTTGGTCAGTGCCTCTGCACTACCAGTCCTCAAGGTCCCCTCTACGAAAGACGGGATTGAAAGAGGTAAGCTCCAAACTCTTTGCAACTCAAAAATGCTGAGGGTCCCAGTGGGGACATGCATTCTACCAAAGAAAATCAAAGAGCAGGAGATGGTGCTCATTTGGTGGAAGGGCAGGGTGGCTGAAGGAATGGGAGAGGAAAGAACAAACTTCTTTCCTTGGGGATAATCATTTCTAAGGCTCGCTTTGCTTCGACTGTGAAAACCCGTATGTGGTTTTGGCAAGAGAAAACATCTGAGAGCAAGAGACCAGCTTTGAACCACAGACACAGCAGCTGGAAGGTACCCATAGTTTCCCAACTAGGCCCCAACTCCAGGCCTGGCTGAGGCCTTGAACCACGAACCCTGCTGGCCTCTGGCATCCTTTCTGGAGCTCCTCCTGCCCTGCCTAAAGCTTCTTCTTTCCCTGACTTCCCAGCCAGCCTGTGGTTCCCAGGAGGCATGGGGAGCACCCCGGGCCCTCTCACTTAGCACCTGCTTCTCTTTCCCGGAGGTTTTGGTGCTAGAGAAGCCACATCTGCCTCCTGCAGCTCTGAGAGTGATGCGTCCCAGAGAGCCCATGGAAGGGAAAAGGTGGACCTAGGTTTGCATTTCTCTCCAGCAGAATGGAGACCAGGGTGTCCTGAGCCCATTGAAGCTGCTATAACAGAATACCACAGACTGGGTGGTTTAAGCAACAAAAAATGCATTTCTCACAGTTTGGGAGCAGATCTGGTATCTGGTGAGAATATTCTCCCTGGTTTGCAGATGGCTGTATCCTTGCTATAACCTCACATGCTAGAAAGCGAGCAAAATCGTGTTTCGGTGTCTCTTCTTAAAAGGGCACTAACCCCATTCGTGAGGGCCCCACCCTCATGACCTAATCATCTTCCACAGGACCCACGCCTTCATACCACGACATCCTGAGTTTAGGCTTCACCGCAAGCATTTGGAGAGCACACAAACATCCAGTCCACAGCGAGGGGCAATCAGGTAACCGTTAGTGTTTACAGCCCTGACACTCAGCTTCTGAGTCAACCCAAAATCTGCCAGAGAAGGTGGAACGGACAAGACAAACCAGGAACCTCTTCGGGCCTCAGGCCTGATGGGAGCGAACCACAGACCCTCCCTGGACTGGCGACGAGGCCAGGGAGGCGTCAGAGAACTGCGTGCCCGCAGCAACTCCAGAAGGTCACCCCTGCCACATCTCAGGTCTGGATTCATTCGCTAAAAAGCAAGGATTCTGTAGGCGGCACTAAGGACAAGGACACCAAGGGGACACTTCTACAAATACTACTCACCGGTAGGGTAAGCAGGAACTGGCTTTCAGGAGCATCAGTGGCTTTGAGCACAGCCCGGGCAACAGGCAGGGCTGGAGACTCCAATCTCCTCCACCCGCCTCTAAGGCTGCGTCATCTTAGGGAGTGGGCGGAGAGGGGCGGGGTGTCCCCAAAACACTTGCTCCAAGAGTCATTATGAAGATTCGGTGAAGGAATCCACCTATAGCGTGGCACATAGCAGCTCCCATCCTCACTATTACAACAGTACAGAGGACGAAGAGAGCAGAGCACAGTTGCCATTTGTAACGCCGCATGTGCGCATGCTCGTGAATCACAAGAAGGGTGCGTGCGCACACTGAGCGCACTCCCAGCGCTGTCTCCCTCCGCGGGGCCGCGCAAAGTACGTCCTCACGCTTCCCATCAACGTCTGTGGTCGCTGCCTCCGTGAAAGCCAAGTGCTCAGCCGGAGGGACCAGACGGAACACAAGCGTCACTCCCCAGGCCCCGATTTGCAGGCAGGACATAATCCATCTCGTTCTTTGCATCAACGTCCTAAGGACTGAACTTGCGATCTTCCCTAAGGAACGATGGCCAAACAGTACCCGGACCCATGTGCGCCCTTCAAGACCCTGCCTCCCATTCTCGCCTATTTCCTTAGGCTGTATGTCTCTGCTTACAGGAAGTGGGAACTCACCCAGAAATATATAATTTACCTTTGGAGTTGATTTGCCTTGAGGTCTGGATTTTCCACTTTGATTTTTAAGTGAGAACCCGCTATCGCCAAGTCCTCTTTTTTTAAAGGCATCTGCCCAAATTTGTGTCCCCAAAAGCTTGGCTCTTGGAAGAGCACGAGAAAAAATAGAGTGAAGATTTTGGAAGAGACAGGCCAGAGGTTGACAAGCCTGTCCATGGCTCTTGGCAGGGGAAGGCAGTTTGAGGCTGCAGACCTTCCCGGTTCCTCCCCAGTCCCAACTGCAGAAGCTTTCCAATCATCTGCTTCATTCTCTGGCCTTTGAGGTTTTGTGTGTTTTTTGTTTGTTTGTTTGTTTAATATTTTATTTACTTATTTGACAGAGAGAAAGAGATCACAAGTAGGCAGAGAGGCAGGCAGAGAGAGAGGGAAGCAGGCTCCCTGCTGAGCAAAGAGCCCTATGTGGGGGCTCCATCCCAGGACCCTGAGATCATGACCTGAGCTGAAGGCAGAGGCTTAACCCACGGAGCCACCCAGGTGCCCCTGGCCTTTGAGTTTTGAGTATGAGTATTAAACACACACGGATACACACAAATGCTGAAATACCCATCCAACCCATTTCTCTAATTTTACATGTAGTAAACAGGTGACTGGGGCAGGGACAATTGGCATTGGTGACGTTTAAAATACAGGTGCTCCCAGCTCACGGCCAGTGGTCTGAACACAAATTGCCTTCTGCCCTTGGGAAAAGGGCCTTGAACATCCACCCTTCAAAAACCTTCTCAGACCAGGATTCCTCCTCAACAGATTCTTAAATGTTTGCTGGTTGGAAAAACAGATCTCCACCAACCAAATCCTCTCTAGACAGAGGTTATCTAACATGTTTTCTGTACCTTCACTTGGAGATGAGAAATCCTTCATTGGATACAACTAGGAGGCCAGATACTATTCCCAAATGTGCTCATTTGACCTGCACAATACTATATATTTTTTTAAGCTGTAGGTGGTCAACATCTTAAAATCAGGCATTTTTGTACTTTATAAATTCTGATTCTAACTTTTGCAGAGAATCTGGCAACAATAGACTCTCATTTTCCTGTGGCAAAGACTAGCTGGAGCTAAGTCTTGTCCTCTTCCTACCATCATCCAATGTGACCCTGCTCTCTAATGATAAATCTGCTGTGTTTCTGTGTGCCATCATTTAAATTTGTTTTTGAAGTCCAGGATTCTTCAGGTGGGATTTTGTGAGGAACCCTAATTTGCAAAGCAAATAATGAGGGTGCCTGAAATGGACACACGAGTGGAAGAGGATGGGCCCACAGCCCCATGTGCTTAGTGCCCTTCATATCCCCATTTATGCTCCACCCTTAGGCGTTCATCAGAGTCTGAGGGCTTTGCAGGTGCAATCTGAAAACCTTGGCTATGAAGTCTTATCCAAGTGGGGGGTGAGGGTGGTAACAGATTGTTAGTGATGGTGGTGCCATTGATGGTGGTGGTGATGGCAGTTGTGATGGAGGTGATGGTGGTAACGATGATGGCAGTAGTGGCAGCTATGACAAATGGTGGTGGTGGTGGAGGTGGTGATGGTGATGGTGGCTGGAGTGGGGGTAATAATGCTGATGATGGTGGTGGAGATGATGGTGGTGATGGTGGAGATGATGGTGGTGATGGTGGTGGTGGAGATATTGGTAGTGATGGTGGTAGTGGTAGTGACGGAGATGCTGGTGGTGATAGTGGTAACAGTGATGATGGTGATGGTGGTGATGGTGGTGGTGGTGATGGTGGTGATGATGGTGATGGTGGTGGTGGTGATGGTGGTGATGATGGTGATGGTGGTGGTGGTGATGGTGGTGATGGTGGAGATGATGGTGGTGATGATGGTGGTGGAGATATTGGTAGTGATGGTGGTAGTGGTAGTGACGGAGATGATGGTGGTGATAGTGGTAACAGTGATGATGGTGATAATGGTGATGGTGGTGGTGGTGATGGTGGTGATGATGTGATGGTGGTGGTGGTGATGGTGGTGATAGTGGTAGTGATGGAGATGCTGGTGGTGGTGGTCATGGTGGTAATGGTAGCAATAGTTAAAGACAAGGTTGTACTGAAACAAAGGATTTTTTTAAATGATATTAATTTCAGGCCCTATGGTAGGGAAAATAAGAAGGTAATTTCCTTTTTGAAAAGCATCGTCTTCCAATTCTTTTGGATTTCTCAGTATACATGTAGACAAAGGCACATAGTAAGTAAGTATTTAATAAATGTAACTTAGCTTGAGATTTTCATCTCTTAAAGGAATTAGCTGATCCAGAAAATTCTGTTTGGCTATCCCTAAGCCCAAAAAGACACATATTGGGAGAAAGGAATAATTTTTACCAAAAAAAAAAAAAAAATGGATAAAGTCTTTCAATATGAAAGAGAGCAAGGGAGTAAAGTATGCAAAAACCCCTTAAAATTAGATATCAGCTCTATCCAGGAATAAAAAGGAAATAAGAAAGCCAACTCTTAGCAACCTTGCACGGCATGGTGACTGGCCTCGCCACAAAGAACCGAGGCCCCCACACCAAGGTTCTGGAGCTGGGGATACTGCAACCCATAGGCCTGAGGCAGACTCCAACCAGTCTGGCTCTCGCCACGAGGTTTGAAATTAGCCAAAGGAGTCAAAGAATTCCATTTCATGGTCTTTTCTGGGCCATATTACACACAGAGGCCAGTCTGAGGTGTGGCCCTGTTGCTGCCTTGCATGAATATGGCTGACAAGGGTTGTTTTTCCTCAGTGTTTTGAGACTTCATACCCCAGCTTGAGTTCTGCCTTACGTTTTCAGTCTGAATGGATCACGGCTAAGACGCCCAACCTGTAGTTAGTCATGTCACCCTGACAACCTGGTACCGCATGATAAAGAACCAAACTTGCAGGACCTGTGTGTGCAGAGCACGTGACCAGGCTGTGCAGGGTGAGTCACCCGGGCCTGTTTTCAATGGTGCCAAAATTCAAATATCTTGAATCTTTCCCTACACCACCTCCAACCACCAAGTCGCGTGTGTGTGCACTCTGGGCACACACAATTATATTAAAGAACGGGACTCCCGACCCATGAGGGTCCAGCTCTCCTCCGCTATTTGATTTTTGTGACTATTTTATACAGAAAAGAAAATGTCCAATATTCGTTTTTCTGTTTACTTTAAGTTGATTTATCATGTGATAAAGGCAATACATACTCTGATATTTTGGAAAAATATTAAAAATTATTTTTTAAAAAATGTTTAAATCATGCCCAGACGTACTGACCATCAGAAGACAAGCACAGGGAACATTCTGGTGTTCCAGCTACTGTAGGAATGTGTGTGCAAACACACATGTGTGCAGGGGGAACAATTTTTGCCTTTTAACAGAATCCATTTTGTATCATTTTTTAAATTTAATTTTATTTTTATAAAGATTTTATTTATTCATTTGAGAGAGAGTGAGAGCACGAGCAGAGGGGAGCAGCAGAGGGAGAGGAAGAAGCAGACTCCTTACTGAGCAGGGAGCCCAACATAGGGCCTGATCCCAGGACCTGGAAATCATGACCTGAGCTAAAGGCAGGTGCTCAACCATCTGAGCCACCCAGGCGCCCCTCTTTTTTTTAATTTAAAATTAAGTCACAAGCATTTTCTCAAACCATCAGATATAAAATAGCATTCATTCCTGTATTCTTTTTACCACTTTTTATTAGACACCTACTGGATGTCAGGCACAGGCTGGGACCCTATAGGGACAAACAGGTGGAAAGTCCTAACCTTACACATCCAGGGGTAAAATTGGATGGACTCTCACAGCAGTGGGGAGGGTTAAGTCAGGAAACCTAGAACATAGAGAATTGAACTCTAAGGTGAGACTGTCCTTTCCCATCATACTGTGCGTCCTAGGCCTGGGTGGCTTTCGGATATTCCTCTTTAGCAACATTTCCTACAATACCAATAATTATTGGTGATATTTAACAGCAACATACATTCAGCCATTACATGACTATTAGGCCCTCACCATTTGCCACTCACTCAGGTACCATACAAGAGTTGGCTGATACCAGGACACACAAGCCAGGCATCATTCTGGCCAGTCATGGCCTATAACAGGAGGTCCTGCTGGGTGCTCAGCCATCTTCACACCCTCCCCCCATGGTTCCGCAATGGGGCAATTACAGCACCTGCCAGGCGATCCTGTTCATTCTCATCCAGCACTCAGACCAGGGCTTGCCTCCAGCAGACCCCAGCTGTTATTATGGGTGTGTCCTCCCAGGTCCTTGTCCCTGCCTTCAGTTCTTCCATCCTTGGGAGCTGCCCTGAATGTCCTTTTTTAATAAGGGCTGCCTTCCCTGGGAGTCTGGGAAGGGTTCCACATAGCCTTAGCTTAAAGCTGCCCTCTGCAGGAAAAGCCCTGGCGTCACACAAGAACGTCAACAGCAGGAACATCCTAAGACAGATGAACCACACACTCAGGAGACTTCCAAGACTTCCAAGACTTCTTTAGAATTTGCATTCTAAAGAGATAGAGGGAAAGATGAAGTGGCTTAAGAAAGCCCCAAATAAAACTGGTGAGAATTCAAATCCTGCATCAGATTATAGGAGATTTTTACCTTTTTCTTGGTGCTTTGCTGATTTTCAGAGTTTGAAAAGTGGGTATATAGGCTTGTATCATCAGAACCTGAAACCTAAAAAAAATTATAATAAAGACCTATCAATTCAAAGTGAGTAATTTTTTTGGCAGCAAGATTTCACCTGTTTTTCATTCCTGACAATTTGATCTAAAATAGGAACTGGAACCCTCGTTAACTACATAGAACCAGGTGCTTGCAAAATTGCATTGGTGTAGCAAATTAAGCCACGCTAGTTCAAGTTCACAAAAACATTTTCCATCTACTGGGGGTGCCTAGTGACAGAGCTCTAGCCAAACGGGGGAAAAACGGTTTCGGCTGTGTAATCACAGTGAGAACAACCACATTCTGTTTGTTTGTTTGTTTGTTTGTTTGTTTTAATATTTATACGTCTTTTTCAATTCTAAATCAGCAAATGCATATGTGAGAATGCCAGCCTGTCTGAATGTCAGCCCTTCAAGACTGAGGACAGGCCTCAGGAAAATTCATGGTGGTAGTTCTGCTCTGAAATGGAGACAAACATAAACTTGGCCTTGGGCCTCAGTGGGTGGCTTATCTGCAGCTCCCGCAGTGCCCCTTTCACCCCCAAATCTAGTCCTTTGCTTCCCTTCTCCTAAGTAGTCAGGGCTCATTGGGCAATGCCCCAAATGTGTGTTTTCCTCTTACCTGATGATGCTGGTCAGGGAGTGGACAGAGGAGGGGCAGGAAACAGCAGCCTCCGCCGGGTGGAGGGACCAGGACACTGTTGCCTTGGAAATAGAGCCATCTTGTTTAAGTATCTGATAAGCCAAACACGGTGTGATTAAGTTGCACTAACGCGAGCTGATTTGTGAAATGCAAAAATGCTCATGTGTTATTCATACAAATAAGTAATTCACTGACTGGTTCTCACTGATGAGGCATATAGCACATGCAGATAGGCAGGCATCCACCCCGTGGCAACCAGGGGAAACCCAGGGGCAGAGGGGCAATTCCAGGCCCCGTCTGCCAGGCTCTGAAGCGGTCACCTTCCGAGTGTCAAGTGCAGCTGCAGAATACAAACAGGAGGCAAGAAGAAATACTGTAAACCTAATGGCAACTTAATTACAAAGTAGGAGAGGAGAAAACCACCTTTGGGCTGCCTGTTTTATTTTCTGTTATATCTCCAGGCCTCTCTCAGTTCCTGGTACAAGACATCTGCTCAATAAATACTTGGTGAATAAATGACTCACTGAATAAAATAACCTGCAGAAATAATTGATGCCTTATAAATTATATTAAAGCACCATGCAGTTAAAAGGACAAGTAGCCACAGTTAGGAGGACATCCAGCTAAATGGACATGGGGATCAAAAACCACAGGCCCGCATCTTTATTTTAAAAATCACAGTGATGACGGGGCTTCTGGGTGGCTCAGTTGGTTAAGCATCTGCCTTTGGCTTCGATCATGGTCCCAGGGTCCTGACATCGAGTCCCACATTGGGCTCCCTGCTCAGTGGAGACCTTGTTTCTCCCTCTGTCTGCCCGCTGTTCTGTCTACTTTGCATATCTCTATCTCTCTGTCAAATAAATAAAATCTTGTAAAAAATAAAAATAGAAATAAAAATAAATCATAACAATGTGTTGGAATGAGCCGCCCGCCCACCCCAATCTGGGCGTGCAATAGTGACGCTGGATGCTGACAAGAGGCTTCTTGGTGAGAGCGCCCCCTGGGACGCATCCTGTATCCAGATGAGATGGGGTGGAAAGCCTTGCTCACACACCACGATCTTGCACCTGGGCCTGAATTTTTCAGGTGAGCAGGGGGAAAAACAGGAAGTATTCCTTTTTAAAAAAGAGAGAGAGAGGGAGACCTGGGTGGCTCAGTCGGTGAAGCATCTGCCTCCAGCTCCGGTCAGGATCCCAGCATCCTGGGATGGAGTCCCGCATCATGCTCCTTGCTCAGCGGGGAGCCTGCTTCTCCCTCTGCTTGCTGCTCCTCCTGCTTGTGCGCTCTCGCTCTCTCTCTCTCACAAATAAATAAATAAAATCTTTAAAATAAATAAATAAAATTAAATTTAAAAATAAATTTTGGGGTGCCTGGGTGGCTCAGTGAGTTAAGCCTCTGCCTTCAGCTCAGGTCATGATCCCAGGGTCCTGGGATTGAGCCCTGCATCTTGCTCTCTGCTCAGCGGGGAGTCTGCTTCTCCTTCTCTCTCTGCCTGCCTCTCTGCCTACTTGTGATTTCTCTCTCTCTGTTAAATAAATAAATAAAATATTTTTTAAATTAAAAAAAAAAAGACACTGCAGCACATGCTCTGTCCTCAGAGAAGGGAACTCGTCACATCAGGGGCAAAGGTGATGTGGGCATGTTCTAAGTAACAGGGTGGGACACTGGAAGCTTTAGAGGAGAGCAGGACTGGGTAAGGCAGGGCCTTCTTCAGGCCCTCGAGGCTGCCCTTTCCCCTCCAACCCCGGGTATCCTGAAGCATCCTATCTACCTCGGTTTAACTTTCTCCAGAAGAGGGCTGAGTTGCCCGCATCCCTGCTACCCTCTGAGAAGGGGCCGGCTCCATGGGCATCCCTCTGAGCACCACAGCAGGGCCGGGCTCGCTCCCATTAATCAGGGCAGCTGCCCTGGGGGAGGCATGAGAGAGGAAGAGCAGCTCTGTGGCCAGTGAGCCCCCCAGCCCAGAGGCTTCTCACCAGAGACTGTCGAGCTCACAGGCCGTTCAAGGAAGCCTTCAGCAGGCCACCTTCCACGAGGCCTGTCAGGGATCCAGGATCCTTCTGCCCGCAGCCGACCACTTGGATCAGGAAGGAACCCGTGCCTTGTCCACTCCCATCTCACTGGTGAGAACTGGTCAAGGGGCCCTGTCTGGATGCAAAGGGGACCAGGGACATGACCCCTGGCTGGGCAGCTGCTGGCCGCCACCACAACTCCACTCAGTGGAAGAGGAGCAAGAATCTCCCCAGGGAGGGAAGGAAGTCTTGGAAGTTGAGGGCAGCCACGAGGCCAGGCTGGGCAGGGCTGGGCTGGAGTCAGAAACAGAGACAGGCTGCAGGGCCCAGCGTGGTGGGGCCAGCAGGCGCCCGTGGATCATACCTTCCCCAGAAAATCTTTGGTGGAATTTTGGGAGCGCATAATGTTTTTGTACAACTGGCTTCTTTTAGGGGAGCTGAAAGGCACCGAGTTCTGCATCTGGTCTTAGGTGGAGAGAAAGTACCAGGGCCAACCTACACTACTCTTATATCACATAAATGGGCAATCCTGACTTCAGGATAGCCTGGCATCATGCATGCAAACTTTAATACTATTGTATAGTTTTGCGATCGTGGTCCCAAAATTAGTATCCACATTTTGCTCATGTGGAGTCTGAATTGGAAATTTTAAGGAAGGTATACTGGGTTGAATAGCATCCGCCAATGAATTCATGTCCGCATGAAGGCTCAGAAGGCATCCTTTTGGAAGGAGGGCTCTTGTAGGTGTAATAATTCAGATGAGATCATGCTGGGTTAGGCTCAGCCCCAAATCCAATAGGCCCAGTGTCCTTTCAAGAAGACACACACGGAACACCATGTGAAGAGGGAGGCAGAGATTGGAGTGGTGCGTCTGGGAGCCAAGGAACAGGGAGGACTGTTGGCAACCGCCAGCAGCCCGAGGAGGAAAGGAAGGATACTTCCCTAAAGCCTTCAGAGAGAGGACAGCCCTGTGGCTTCCCCAACTGGGAGAGAATCAACTTCTGGGATTATAAGCCCCCCCCCAACCCCCAGTTTGTGGGAAGTGGTTACAGCCACCCCACCAGGAGGAGATGGTCAGAGAGGAAGGTTAATAAGATGAGTGTTAGAAAGTATATTCATCCGTGGTTCCCCCATAGCCCATCCCCACCTCTCTCCTTAGTTCTGCACATTTTTGCAACAGACTCTAACTCTCTCCAGCTGGTTGTCCCTGAGGCATCAAGTACAGCAGGTCTGGAGCCGAACAGATGCGTCCTCCAGGCATCCTGTTCTACTGGGCTTTCCCTTATCTTCTCCCTCGTCCACGGGCCCTGGCTGCAAGCTCTGCCGTCAGGCCCACCCCTCTGTCCTTCTGTACTCGGGCATCCAATCCACCTCCCAGTCCCTCACTCCTGCCTCCCAGGCTTCCTGCTCTGAAACGGGTCCCCTGCTCTCCTTTCTCCCTGCAATGCTCCTGCGCCTCCCTGCAGATGGAACCTAGTATAACTCAGGTCGGGTCCCATCACTCCCAGCTGAGGCAGGCCTATCTGCTCACTCCTTCCCCAACTTCCCCCCTCCCACCTTCTGCCAAAAAGACGAGTCTAGATAGATCCCTCTGGTACAATCAAGTTCTTGACAAGGATGTCTGAAACTATCCCTTACAACCCCCCTAAATTTAGGCCCGATCGTTAACCTCCTCTGATAGGCAGAAGAACCGGGACTGAGGGAAGATGAACTTGGCAAAGAGGGGGCTGAAGGGTTCCCCCAAAGTGAGCCAGTTCTTCAACTCGGACTTAGAAACGAAACATGGACTCTCCCCAAAATCAGCCATTGGATCCCCCATTAAAATACCATATATCATTGTGGTAATAGTCAAAGAGTAATAATAAAAAATGATACTGGGCTGTTTGGAAACTGGGATCAGCCCGTAGGTTTAGAAGTTGATCCTTGCAAATCCCATCGTTTCGTCTTTGGAGTCTCAAAAGGCTGCTGTCAAGTAGGTCAGAGCTCCCTGCTGACTGCCCTGGGGAGCATAGGGGAATAGGACGTCCCTCTAAGGGGCCTTTTTTGAGAACCGTTGTGCAAAATGCTACCCACAACATGTCTGGGCAACAACACTATTGTACCCCTCTTACCTAATGTGTTCCCTCCGAATTCATATATTGAAGGGCCCAACTCCCAGAGTGATGGCATTTGGCGGGGGGGGGGGGTCTTTGGGAGGTAAACTAATTCATGTGAGGTCATGAGAGTAGAGGAAGAGACAGAGCAAATGAGCAAATTTTACATACACAATCAACTTGAAGGTAGAAAAACGATGCCTTTCAGATTTTAAGCACCTGATTTGTGACCTTCTGACCCACAAAGTTAGTGCCAAGAGGTGAACACTGCTAGCCCGTGTGCTTAAGGTCCTAAACATCTCCTCTGGTGACTGTGTTAGTTTTCTAGTTCCATATATCGAGTTATCCCAAACGTAAGACTTAAAGCAACACTGACTGGTCAGCTTACAGTTTAGCAGGTGAGAAGTCCGTGGCTTTCATGGCTCAATCCTCTGCCCAGAGTGTGCGTTACAAGACTGAAATCAAAGTATCCATTGGCAGCATCTCTCTCCGGAGGCTCTAGGAAAGATTCTGTCAGCAAGCTCATTCAGGTTGTTGATCAGGATGTTGGATGAATGAGTTATGGGACCAATGTCCAAGTTTCTTTGCTGGCTGTCAGTCAAGAATTACTTTCACCTCCCACATGCCACCTGCCTTCCCTGCCACACAGTCCCCTCCACCTTCAAAACCAGCAAAGGAGAATCTCCCTCCCACTGAGTCCCTCCTGCACTTCGAATCTCTCCCTGATTAGTCCAGGCTCACCCACAATAATCTCTTCTCCTTAAAGTCAACTGCTGGGGACCTTAATTGCATCTGTAAAATCCTTTCACAGCAGCACCTAGATTAGTGTTGGATTGAATGAGTGGGACAGGGTGTGTGCATGGATCAGGGATCTTGGGAGCCATCTTGGAATTCCACCTACCGCAATGGCTTGGCCTTGGCCCATTGGCTTCATTCTCTTCTTTATCCAGAAAGAGCAGAAAAAGGTCCCTTATTCTAATTATTTCAATATGCCAGAAAATGAAACTCATTTTGGAGCTGACAATCTATTCTGTGGCCAAGTTGGAGAAATTTCAGAGACCAAAATAAAATCCAGCCTATTCTGAAACTGTTTGTGCAGGGTCCAGCCCGAAAGCCTCTTACCAGCTATTACTATAACCAGGACAAGGGAACAGCTCAGGCACTGCAAGCCACCATAGGGCTCTCCAGGGACAAGTGGGGGCATGCACGGGGGGACCCAGCTGTCCACTCACCAGCACCCATTGCTCTTAGAAAGAGCTCTGGTGGGGCGCCTGGGCACCTCCAAAGTGTGACCCTGACCCCAGCATCAGCACCACCCAAGAGCTTGGAGGAAATGCAGAATCTCAGGCCCCAACCCAGGCTTCTGAACCAGATTCTGCCTTTCAGCAGGATTCTAGATAATTCATGTGCATGTCAGAGCTGAGAAGCGTGGTGGAAGCCGCTCACCCAAAGCCACTCATTCTGCTCCAACGAAAGCACGGAACAGGCCACCCGTCCCCCACACAGCCGCATGGGCTCCCTGCCCAGGCTGAGCCCTGATAATGGATTAGATCCATGTCACAGCTCGCCATGGGGGAGGAATCTCCTAACTCGGGCAAGGAGCCTGAAGTCGCTCCCATTTCCTGGGGTGTGGGGCTGAAGCTGGTGAGTGAGGGGAGGCGATGTGGGTTGGCCCAGTCTGAGCTGCTCTCCGACCTGCAGCCCTTCTCTGGGGCACAGGGTAGCGAGTGCTGCCTGCACGGGGTCAAGGCAAAATGTGATATCAGTGATGGGTGGTGGGTAGTGAGAGAGCAAGACAGGCCAGCCTACTACTACGTTACTGAAAGTCAGTACAGACCCACTATGTGTCCAGAGAGCCAGGCACTCCCGAAAGCAGACCTCTGCCACCCACCCCTGGGCCCTTTCCTAATCATGACTTCACAGCTGCCCACCTAGGGGGCCACAGGTCAGCAGCTGGGAGACAGGAACCCTGTAGTCTGGTAACACCGGGGCTCCAAGCCTGACTCCCCACCCTCTTGCCATGTCACAGTTTGGGCAGGGTGCTTCATCTCTCTGGGGTTTCCTGCAGCAGCCAATCCTCCTGGTTTGGCTTTCTCTGTCAGATGCCCCACACTTATCCATGGCCGGAGAGTCTGGGGATGGTCTACATCCCCTCCCCCCAAGTGCCCTTTGGGCCGCCTCTGTCTTCCACGCATTCTGAGAGGACAGCACACAATTCAGGAGCTCCAGAGCCCCTTCTCCACTGGCAGGTTTTCTGACAGACAGTGCGGGTGGAGGGCTACACAGCCTCAGCCCTCAGCCTGAGTATTGAGCGGTTCTCCCTGCTTGCTGGGCTTGGCGCCCCACGGCCGGCTTCATGGAGGGGCTTGCGTTGGCCCTCGGGTTTCCAGCGGGAAGATGAGGCTTCCCTGACAGAATGCAGCTCTGCAGTGTGAGGGAAGCCCTGTGGCTGGGTGAGGGCCTCCCCCTGGGACAAGAGGTTCCAGAACCTGGGCCTTCAGGGGTATCTTCTTCAGGACAACGCCAGCTTCCACAGTTTCCAGAAAGTGCAGGTCTCCTGCAGCCTTCATAGCTGGTGGCCTGCATTTCTGTCCTTGGTGCTTTTACTTTGACCAGCAAGGTGACTTCCATCCAGCAAGGACCTTCAGACTATCTCCCTTATAGGACTATAGTGAGGGATGAGGGAGAGAGGGGAAAAGAGACAGCGGATGAAGAGTTTAGGGTCTAAAGGTGTGACGCCCGCTACCCAAACACTCCTCCCACAGACTCTTGCTGTCGGTCTGGTTTTGACATACAGCTGGCATCCCTCTCTCTCCAAACCTCATGACCTGCCCTATGTAATCAGGAACCGAATGGCCCTGCTTCAGGGGCAGCCTGGGCACACGAAGGGCCCAGAACTCTCGACCCCCCCAAGCCATCACGATTGGGTATGCTTTCAAGCCCAATGGACACTCAGGGAGCATTTGGTCCCTTTGAGTTCTTTTCCTGTGAGGAGCCAAATTTCCACTGTCACTTGGTCTCCTCTCCAGGTATCACCAGGCCCAGCCCTTAAGCACGAGCTCTTAACTTCTATTATGTAAACTAATTTCCTGGTAGGAAAGGGTCAGCTTCCTGAGGGGGCTGGTGTCTAGACCTGGATGGAAAGGAGTTTGGGAAGCCACATGCTGAATGTCCCCCAGCTTTGCCCCCAGTCCCTGCTGGGGACACTAGGGATGGGTGGATATTCCAGCCTGGCCAAGGATGGGGTCGCCCAAGCCCCTCGCACTCAGATCCCACCTATGGCTCTCAAGGTGTCTCAAGATTCCCAGAACTGCTGGCCTGTGAAGGAGATGGAGCCCTTTCTCACGCCACGCCGCCTGCAGGCCTGGATGCCTTACCAGGAGCTTGCTGACAACACAGACTGAGGCAAAGGTGCCCAAGACAGAAATTTGCCTTTATCCACGTGGTGACTGGGGCACGTAAAGTATATGATATTTCACACCCCTGTGCTTAAAAATTGCCAGCATTTATGTAGGTGCTGGGGCTCAGAGCAGCTGGCCTTCGAAAGCACCAATTTTTTCAAAGGGTATTTTCGTGAGTTGTTTTGGAATACAACAGTCATTTTCTTATTTTGAGCAGTGTAAGAAGAAAAACATCACCTGTCCAGGAAAACCATTGTAAGATGTTGTGTTTCAAAGGAGCTAATTTTGGATGGGCCTCAGACGTTTCTAGAGTTCTAGAACGGCCGTGTGTTCTCAGAGGGAAAGAGAGAAGCGTCCCTTCACCCAACAGAGGCTGTGGCATCTCGAGCCCACTTTGTCATGCTTTCCAAAATGTCTCATTCATGCAAGTGGGTTTTATCGAGGGGAGCAAGTCCTCCTTGGGGACACTCAGGAAGTCAGTAGGGCCTTTTCTGTTGTCACCATGATGGGGGTGGACACTGACAGCATTCCTCAGATACAAATCAGGAATTCCAAGAGACTCCCTCCTAACAAGAGACTCACACCCCATCCCACATGATTTTCAAACGTCTTCCTTGACATCCGTGTAGGTGAAAATCTGTTCATTGTTCCCTGAGCGTGAATCGAACAACATTGCATACTTTTTTTACACAGTTTCCAATAACACTGAATCTCCCAGGAATCAGCCACTGCATGCATCAAGAGAAGGGAGTACTTTGATTTGTTTTGAAGCTTTTCCAAGGTCCAGTCTCCAGCCTGGACTCTCAGGGTACAGACACCATCGTTTTCAGATGGCCAGATGGACTGACAGACCTGACAGCAAACAGCTCAGGTGGGAAGCCCATGCACAGGACCATGCAAGGGCCTCCTTCCACTCCCCGGGAGAGAAAGGGGCTTTCCCCTCCTGCCTGGGGCCTCCCTCTCCTGGGCTCTCCACGGCAGCTCTGATGGGAGACAGGAGAAGCTGCTGGTAATTTGGGTTCATCACAACATCTCAAATCATTTTTCAGTCTCTTGGTCCAGCCCCTTAGACCCTCTGCCAAGTACTTTTCTGCTCGGTTTTTCAGACCCCAGGGAAATGTTATCTGAATGTTTCCAATTTATTTATGCTCAGTTCATCAAAATGCCATTTTATAAGAGCTGTTTAACCTCTGAAAAGTCTGGGAAACTTGCCCCTGGTTTATTTATATGTGAGAAGCAAGCTGGGTCTTTCTGTTAAGCTGGCATACCCTGCTGTGCTGCTCCCAACTGCCCCCCCACCCCCTCCTGGGGCTGCCTGGGCAGGCTTATTAGATGCAGAGCAACCCCAGGCCATTTCAGGGCGGGAGGTGAGGCTGGGTTCCATCCCAGCCAGCTCACCTTCACAAACAGGAGAGAACTGCTGGACACCAGCAGGAGATTTGAGTTCCCAAATGCAAACATTTTCGTGATGTTTCCTCCCCAGAGAGCACTCCTTAAATGCGAATGAAAAGTCTCCCGGAGTTCTCCAGATTGAAGCTGGGAGAGGGAGGGATGCATTCTGAGCCTTCAAAGCTAAGAGTCTCATCTTCCTCTGCCATTTCTTCCTGACTGGCTGGGGTTTAAATGGGATAGTTTCCTCATTGTCCGGAGCCCTGCTAGATCCAGGATCCCTTTCAAGAGAGGCCAAGGGGATGGCTGGGTGGCTCAGTGGGTTAAAGCCTCTGCCTTCGGCTCAGGTCATGATCAGAGTCCTGGGATCGAGCCCCGCATCGGGCTCTCTGCTTGGCAGGGAGCCTGCTTCCTCCTCTCTATCTGCCTGCCTCTCTGCCTACTTGTGATCTCTCTCTTTCTGTCAAATAATAAATAAAATCTTTTAAAAAAATGGTTCTTGGGGGGGGGAATCAATAAAATTCACAAGCCTCTAGCAAGACTGACAAAGGAATAAAAAAGAGACAGAAAACATAAGTTAGTTACCAGTATCACCCATGAAATAGGACAAAACTACAGATATAGTGAATTACTTGAGTAATATGGAAATACTATGAAAAACATTAAGTCCATAAATTTGACAACTTAGGTGAAATAAACCAGTTCCTTGAAAATTACCAACTACCACAAGTCACGTAAGATGAAACAGATACTATGAATAGCCCTATAACCGATAAATTTAACTTTTTTTTAAGACTTTATTTATTTATTTGACAGAGATCACAAGTAGACAGAGAGGCAGGCAGAGAGAGAGGAAGAGAAGCAGGCTCCCCGCTGAGCAGAGAGCCCGATGCCCCAATGCTGGGCTCGATCCCAGGACTCTGGAATCATGACCTGAGCCAAAGGCAGAGGTTTTAACCCACTGAGCCACCCAGGCACCCCTAAATAAATTTAACTCTTGATTTAAAACTCCCTAAAAAGAAACATCCAGGCCCAGATGATGTCATTGAAGGGAATTTTAACAAATGTTTTAAAAAATGTTACACAAATTTTACACAATTTCTTTCAGAAAACAGAAAAGAACTCTCCCTGATTTATTTTATGAACCTAATATTACCTGATACCAAATCAGACAAAAACAGTACAAAAAAAGAAAATCCCAGACCAATATAACTCATGGATATAGATGCTAAAATTCTTAACAAATATTAATAAATAAGATAGCAGTCTAGGAAAGGAATACCACATGACCAAGGAGGGTTTATTTCAGAGATATGAAGCTGGTTCAATACTTATAAATCAATCAGTGTAGTCCACCATCAACAAGTGTAAGAAGACAAATCACAAGAATATATGTTCACATGAAAATTTACACACGTTTTTATTTTTGCTTTTTTACATGTAATACCCCAAAACAAAGTGATCAGGTACAACCATAGTATGGATGGATCAGCCAGGGCTCTACAGATTCAGATATATGGAGAGAGAGAGAAAGGGTTTAAGAAAGTGGCTCAAGAAAATATCAAGCCAACCAGCCCTACATCTGCAGAGCAGGCTGGCAGACTGGAAACCCAGGGAAGAGTAGATGTTGTAGCTCCAACCCGAAGGGAATCTGCAGACAGAATTCCCTCTTTCTTGGGAGAAGTCAGTCTTTTTTCTCTTAAGATCTTCAACTGATTGGACCTCGCCCATGGACATGATGGAAGATAATCTGCTTTACTCAAAGTCTGCTGATTTAAATGTTAATCTCAACAAAACAAAATAAAAATAAAAAAACAACAACAAAAAGAAACTAAGGAAAACAAAAGCCCTTCACAGAAGCATTTAGAATACAATTTGACCAGCTATCTTGGTCAATATCTTGACCTAGCCAAGTTAACACATAAAATGAACCATCCCAATGGAGTACTATTTGACAATAAAAAGGAATGGCTATGGGCACACACAACAACTGGAAGAGGTCTAAGGGCAATTCTGCTGAGTAAAATGTTGCAGTCTCCAATAGTCACATCCTCTGTGATTCCATTTACATAACTTTTCAAAATAACAAACATACAGACATGGAAAACAGATAAGTGGTTGTTGGGGATTAGGGACGGTGGGGAGGGAGAGTAGCATGACTTTAAGGGGAAGAACAAGGGGGACTTTTTGGTGATGGAGCAGGTCTGGGTCTCGGCTGGGTTGGCACTTTCAGGAATCTATACGTGTAATAAAATGGCATAAAACCACACACACACATAGTACCCAGGCCAGTTTCCTGATTTTAGTAGTGGACTATAATTATGCAAGATGTAACCAGTGGGGTGACTAGAGGAAGATTACACAGGAAGCTTCAGTGCTGTCTTTGTAACTTTTTGTGATCTATAAAGATTCCAGAATAAAAAAAAATTTTTTTAAGAGTTTATTTATTTATTTGTCAGAGAGAGACAGCAAGAGAGCAAGCACAGGCAGACAGAGTGGCAGGCAGAGGCGGAGGGAGAAGCAGGCTCCCTGCTGAGCAAGGAGCCCAATGTGGGACTCGATCCCAGGACGCTGGAATCATGACCTGAGCCGAAGGCAGCCGCTTAACCAACTGAGCCACCCAGGTGTCCCCAGAATAAAAATTTAAAGAAATAAAAGAACAACAAGGATTTTTAGCAAAGAGTCAATAAGGGAATCTTCAACAATGAACATGTTTTTCTCCTAAAATAATGCACACTTTTCTTCTTCTTCTTTTTTTTTTTACAAGAATGTCCAAAACTTTTCCCTCAGAAGGAATTAGACCAATATCAATGCACTGATGTATGTATGTTAATAACCATTAGAGGAAGAAGCTGAGGGAACTTGCCTGAGAAGCAAGCATGAGGAGGCCCTCTGCCTGGATGCCACTGAGGTGGTCAAACCCCTGGGTTGTCAGACTTGTCAGACCCCCGACAGAAAACTTGAACCCTGCACCTGCCTTCTCATTCTCTCCTGGGTAATCCAGGAATTGCAGGGGTGGCAGTGGTGGGCCCATGGCACAAGGAAACAACCACTTGGACACCAGAATCTGTTCCTTTCCACCTCCTCACCTTCTTAAGAAAAACTAATTTCCTTGTATCTATCCAAACCAACAGCTGAAAAGAAATAAACACCACTGTCTACAAAGGCCATACAAATCTGTTAATAGATTCCATTCATATGAATATATTAAGCCCATGAAAATGACAAGCCCTTCCTAAAGCAAGTTATTTATAGCTATCAGAGTGGAAAATTGAAAATTAGGGATGCAACTTACTTTTGGAGCTTGTAGATTTGTTTAAACGGACCCTTCCATCATGGGACTAGACTGTTTTCAAGCTGCCTTTCAAGGAATAGTCTAAAATAAATATAAGAATCATGTAGGGGCACCTGGGTGGCTCTGTCATGCAAACATCTGACTCTTGATTTCAGCTTAGGTCATGATCTCAGGTCAGGGTCGTGAGATCAACCCCCCAGTTTGGGCTCTGTGCTATGCATGGAGCCTTCTTAAGATTCTCTCTCTTGCTCTCCCTCTGCCCCTCCCCCCCACTCATGTGTGTGCACTCTCTCTCTAAAAGAAAGAAAAAAGGCAGGAAGGAAGGAAGGAAGGAAGGAAAGAAGACCATGCAGAGAGGACTTTAGGAGCACCTAAAGGAACTGCCAAAAAAGAGGGTAGCAACTGATGGCCTCAGTCAAAGGGGTAGGACAGATATGAGATAACACAACAGGGCAGGCTCATGGAGAGACAGCCCACAGTCGTGAAGCTTGTCTACAGTGATGAACTGTGTCTATCTATAGTCATGAACTTTGTCTACAGTGATGAACTTGGTCCACAGTTGTCTACAGTAATGAACATTGTCTACAGTGATGAACCTTGGTAAGCTTTGTCTACAGTGATGAATTTTTTCCTACTGTGTTCCCCTAATCTCTTTCCCATCAGCCTTGCCTCCTTCTTGCCCATCAAGACCCTCCCAACACTCTGACCCTATCAGGCTTTAACTGACCTTCTAGGGCTCTGTCCCTACTGTTGGGGCTTCTTCCCCACCCCCCCACCCCCCATCCTGGGAGATGAATAAGCAGGGTTTGGCTGGCTATGCCTCCTGCCCATGTTATTTCAGCTGATTCACCAGATACAGTTGGTACACAGCTTGGAGTACTGATGCAATTCACTTCACATTGGATCATATTTCCCTGTGTCATTAAATATTCTTGAAAAACATGATTTTTAATGGCTGCTAACATTGCCAGCACCATCTGCTTGCTTGATGTTGGCATCGAAGCTGGCAGACCTCAGCGAGCATCCCCCTGGTCTTGGATCCATCCAGCAGAGAACATACACCCACGTGTGGCCATTTCCAGGTTTTCCATATTGCACACTACCCCACACACACACACACAAAACTACTGTTTTGAATCTAGGCATTTAAATATCAAAACATGATAGCCACAAAAAAAAATTTTTTAAAGCCCTATAAATAAGCCATCTTGCCTTTCACCTAAATTTCCTTGTCCCTGAGATATTTCCATTCACTTCAGTTCAGCTGATGGAAGAATGAACTTTCTTTCCTACATGACCAGGGATAGACAGCTAGCATGCAGGCCCAAGAAGATGGTAGTAAAGGATCCTTGGATCATAGATTTTTTAAAAAATAATTACGTTTACCACACATAAGATGTGTCTATGTCCAGAGGCCCAAAACAACATAATAAAATAAGTCATTAAAATATAAAGTATTGGGGTCCCTGGGTGGCTCAGTGGGTTAAAGCCTCTGCCTTCAGCTCAGGTCATGATCCCAGGGTTCTGGGATCGAGCCCCAAGTCAGGCTCACTGCTCAGTGAGGACTGCTTCTCCCTCTCCCTCTGGCTCATTCTCAATCTCCCTCTCTCTCTCTCTCTGACAAATAAATAAATAAAATCTTAAAAAGAAAATTTAAGAAAGAAAGAAAGAAAGGAAGGAAGAAAGAAACCTTCATGGATTCCATCTTCCCTCTAAAGAAGAGAAAGGACGTATCACTCCTGATGGGCCCCTTATTAATGATTATGAGATTAGGATTAGGATCTAATTCCTTTCTTCTTGATCTGGGCAGGCTTAGGACTTGTTTTCAACCAAAACTATGGGGCAAAAGGGTCACATCTTGTTTCCAAAGATAGGACATAAAATGTGATGCAGTTTCCACCCAGCAGCCAGAAGCCTGAGGCCCATGTAAGAAGTCTGGTCCCTCTGAGGCCACCATGCTGTAAGGTCAGGCCATACCTAGGTATTCCAGGTAACAGTGCCAGAGATAAGGTCCCCGCTGGTAGCTGGCATCAACCACCAAAATTACAAACAAGTCTTCAGATGATTCCAGGCTTCAGCCCCCATCACCACCAGATTTTGTGTCTCCCCAGCTGAGGCCCCAGACACCAGGGAGCAGAGACTGGCCCATGAGGCCAATGGAGATTGTAAGGTGTTACTACAACATGGATATGGAGGCAAACTTGTCTCTCCTAATCGTGACTAATCAATGCTCAAGAAAACTAGAATTTCCCTAAAATCTGGCAGCCTGTGAATGAAAAAAAAAAAAAAAAACTTGATGAAAATAAGGACGACATGCCCTAAAATTTGTAAAATTCAGAGCTCTGTGAAAAGGCTGGATTGGAGAACTTGGTTGGTCAGATGGCAAGCTGGGAGCTCCTAGCATCACATTCAAGTCTAGGCCTTGGAACTTCCAGGAGAAGTCTGGGTTGGCTAAGTACTGTTTGGAAGATTATGCCAAGCCCATAGGTTCAACAGATGGTAGAACAGAAACGGGCAGTCAAAAAGACTAGTTCTACCCCAGATGTGCTTCCCATCTGGACAGAAACCAGAGAAGAGCCTTGGTCCTTCCTCCCATTGGGTGAGAGTCATGGTGATGGGATGCAAAAAAAAGAGAACATTAATGAAACAACATGGTGGCCATATTCCCTTGTAAGTGTGCTCCAGCGTGTTCAGGTTCTCACCAGTAACCCCCCCACCCCCAGTCAGACGTGACGCAGCTCCTCCCTGGAGGCAGGTCAGCAGACTGGGTGGAGATAAACAAAATGTTTATCCCAATGCTGCAGGAGTGTGGGGGTCAGTCCACCATTTTCTCCAAGACACCATGCTGGAATGGGAGCTCAGAGAGTGAGCTGGCCCGGCCTCGGAAAGGAAGGCCCAAGTGACAACACCTCCCACGTGTTTGCAGCTCTCAGCTGCTCGGAGATTGGATGCCCAGCCTGTGCTGGGAGGGTCTGCACTGGGCTCACTGTGTCCTTTCTCTCTCCTGATGGAACTGTTCTCTGGGAACAGGCCCAGCCTGGCTGTGTCTCCCCTGGCCGCAAGCTGCTTGGCACAAAATGAGAAGCTGTTCTGGGGGAGTGTTGCCTCTAGAGGGGGTAGAGATTGTGGCCATTTGGTGCGCTGGGAGAGGAAAGGCCACACACTGCCCAGCACAGGGAGGAGAAGGGGGAGGGAACACATAGAGCAAAGCTCACCCCAGACATGCCTTAGATTTTTGGAAGCCAGTAAGACAGAGTAGGAGGGCTTGGGGAAGGGGGTCTCCCTCTTCCTGGTCCCTCTTCTGGGCACGAACCCTCCATGCTTTGTGTCCACACCTGATCTTAGATGGGAAGATAAGACCAGGGAGGTAAGCAGGAAGCAGGTATTTGGCGTGATTCTGTTCCTAGAGCTACTGCCAGATAGATAAAAACTAGGGATCTGTTCTTTATAGTAAAAGTATTAACACTTCTCTTCTGTGGGCAGTTTTCGAGGACCACTGCCCCCCCCAACCACCCCATTTCGCTAAGAACTCCTTCAGTCTCCAGGGAGCAGGACAACAACTCCTGTTTGGATATCTTGGCTCACCTGTTACCAGCAACGGCTACCTCCTTTTGATTCTGATACAATTCCCCTTATATAGAAGGTGCCCAATCAGTGCTGGTCAAATCAAGGGAAACCTTAGAAATGGCTCGTATGGATTATAAGACCCTTGCCCACCTCTGACACTGAGTCGCTAGCTCTCAGGGTTTTCTGGTGCCCGCCAGCATGACAGGTGTCTCCTGGGAGGACACCAGCCTGAGCAGGGCCGCCTCTGCCCCTGATGAATGCAGGCAGCTGGCTGGTACCTGACCAGCCAGCTGCACCCACACCCTCAGGAGTGGGGGGCGGGGGGTGTTTCTGTGCCAGCAGACCTGAGCCCTTTGTGCAGTGGCTGGTTACGGCCTCATTAGCTGGGTGAGAAGCCACCCTTCACTGCTTGACCATAGGCCTGCTGGCGGGGAGGGGGTGCAGCACGGACACAGTTGCTCCCCAAACATGGGGATTGTAGAGACTGGAGGAAATTTATCTGCTGCAACGGCAGCTCCCAATGCATGCTGGGCCTCGTCCTGATGAAGTTCCCCATTCCTGACAAGGATGTGCCAGAGAGAACATTCTTCTATCCACAAACCACTTGCCCCCTCATTTGCATTGGCTGGCTGCCCTCTCACTGATCAGGGTTCAGGTCAGTCGGGCTCCAGCTCTGTTTCCCACAGGCAGCCCACCCCTCAGCAAGGATAGCCAAGGGCCTTGGAGCCCCCATCCAATGAGTTCATTCATTCACAGCAGCCCGGTATCTACTTGCCATCCTGCTGACTTGTCCCTCCAAGAACTACAAATGGGAAGAGGAAGATAAAAGATGGCCCTGAAAGCGACCCATGATGCACTGACAGCTGTCCCACCTTGCACCAGTTCTCACATTCCAAAGAGAAGAGAATAATCCCTCCAACTGATGAGTGCACAGTAGAGGACTGGGGACATGGCCGGCCACAATCGCCATCTCCCTCCCTCGAAAGCAACTCCTGCAACCTTTATTTCTAATGACCCCAATGTCTGACTCACCCCAGCATGCTGATTTTTCCTGCCTGCTGCAGTGATGGGGTGCAAATCTCTGGAGCTCCCCGCTATAGAAGGGAAAGTCCAGGCACCCCAGATTTCCAGGGGCTGGCAGCCTTGGGGTCTGACTCCATGGCAGAGGACTGGGAAGGCATGACTTTAGTGGTCCCTATTTGGTCTCCAGCCCAGCTGCCTGTGCTCCAAGCTGTGAATGAAAAGCGTGACCCTGAAGAACTCCATGTCTAAAAGTCATGGACAAGGTATGATGCAGGTCCAGTGGAAATGGGTTAAAGGAGGACATTTGGGGCCCCCTTTAAGTCCTGGTTTAAAAAAAAAAAAAAAAAAAGTTTCCTGCTCTGTGTTTGTCTGGCAGATTCTAGCAACTTCCAGTCCCAAGGCTGAGGGCCCAGCACTTCCATCACTTTCACTCCTGTGAGTGGAGCAGATTTGATTGGAAACAAAGAGTCCCATTTCTGAAGGTCTCTGCAGTGAAGGCTGAAACTCATCCTTTTAGGCCTGAGGACCGGAGGGAAGCAGCGAGCGCCCGCAGTCGGGGAGACAGCCGTTCTCTCCAGTACTGGGAATTCGGAGTATGTGCACTGATGTTAGCAGGAATGGAAAAGCTGCAGAGTCTGGCTGCATGGCCAGGTGGAAAGAAAACCCAGCACCATGTTTGGGCAAATGTGCTGCTTTTATTTCCATCCAAAAAGCACCACTTCCAAAGGAGGACTGAGCTCCAGAAGGGTCTGTGAGGGCCCCAAGGGCTGTCTCACTGAGCAGGCAATTCAAACTCATCAAAGGAGAGATGGCTCCAAGCTCACTTTCTTTCCCTCCTTATGAAGATCTGAGTGTCCCGGGAAGCCCTGTCTAAAGGGTTTGCTGGTTCTCCCCCGTGTCTGGTTATCTGTTTAGTGTGGACCAAACTGGGGCAGCCATATGACTACAGTAAGCTGCTAGGAGAGGGCAGCCCTAGTTCAAACAGACCCCCAAACACCTGTTTTTCTTGTTAAGTAAAAACAAGTTAATAGTCACAGCAAAACCATGAAAGAAAACCGCAAGTGACCTAAGGATTTCTGACTCACCCCGTAGCCTGAGTACTTTGTGACATTCCACCAAAAGCCATCAGCCACCTGCAGCAGCCCTGAGAGCTGCTGATCAGCAATCCTTTTGTCTCCCTAACTCGGGGTAATTACCCATGTGTGCCTACTCCCAGATGGCTCTTGCCTTCAGATTTAAAAAAAAAAAAAAAAAGGCGAACAACAACAACAAAAACCCACCTTCCCCCTAAGCCCAAATGACTAAGAAAAGCTGGCAGGGACCCTCCCTCAGACCATAATTGTGGGAAACCTCTTGCAAAACAGTTTCCTCTGCAAGATAAACTGTGTCTGTTCCCAGCAGCCAAGTGCCACGCCCAAGAGAACGGTGAGAGATTTCCTTTAAGAAACCTCGAGAAAACACCAAGAACATTCACTCTTCTCTGCACTGGGATTAGCTGCGAAGAGTTACTTACACCCTGAGTAACATATTCTTCTTCTTCTTTTTTTTAAATCTTAAAAAAACAAACAAACAAACAAAAATACTGCCTCCAGGATAGGCACAACATAAGCCCAGTTCTGGAAACTAGGGTTAGTAAGCTCCAAATCAGTCCTGGGCCCGGTAACCTCCTCTTAGGAGACCGGCTGCCACACAGCAGGTACTGGTCAAGGCCCTTTTCCTTGTCTTTAGGGCTAACTGCCAGAAGCCCAGCTGTCCAAGATTGCACCGGGGTCAGCCAGGGCCCAAGGGCATCCTGCAAGAGGCAGGCGGCAAGACAGCCACCACGCTGTGTCCTGTAGCTCAGGAGGTATGGTCACACCTGGTGGGAACTGGGCCCAAGCCACAAGCCAAAGGCTGTCTGCCGGGGGCTGGACTATGGGTGGCTGTGAGCTATGAAGTTGCCTGTTTCCGAGCACAGCCCTGGGGGCGACTGGGGCCTTCTCTCCGCATGAGAGTCTCCTGCTTTTGGTCTGATGATCATATGGAGGTCATAGCAGGAGAGGGGACAGCCTCACCTCCGTCTGCCTGTGGCCTGGCTCTACCCATGGGCGTCCCGATGCTCCATGCACCTGCCGTCCCGAACCCTGCACCAGGCTGGTGCAATTCCCTGCACAGCTTCGGCTCCCAGGGAGCACCTCTGCCTGAGAGCTGCCCGATGAGCACAGGGGTTGGGGGCCTCTCAGCCAAGGCAGCCTATGGGGACTCAGGAAGACACAGAGGACAGGAATCCAAAGGGACTCCCTGGGGCACCAGAATGAGGAGAAGTAGGGGACTCCAAGCCCCATGGGGTGGAAGCGCCCTGAATCGAGCCTGTGGTATGGGCACCATCTGAGGACACAACAATATCTCTGTGCTGGGGAGGGGGTGAATATCTCCCTCCCAGGTCTCTGTGCATTCTGGAAGCCCGCCATTAGAAGCACCCCCAGGTGCTCCTAGGTTGTTGCCTCCGCTCCTCTGTTGATCGTTCTGTGGGATGAGACACAAGACCGGTAATATCCACCCAGCACCTTCTAAGCTTTTACGGTATATTTCCAATCTATGATCTTTCAATACAGGATCACAACCAACTTAGGAGGGAGGCGGTTCTATGAGCCCATTTTACAGATGAGGAAGCTGAAGCTGAGTGAGATTGCATGATGTTTACAGGCCCACACGAGCCACAGTTGGAGCCCCTGATCAATCCCGTGAACATCAGATGCTACCGTGTTCTTTTGGGGTGTCCCATACTGGCTTGCAGCACAACGGGCCGTTTCTCACTTTCCTGCTGACACCAGGCAGAGGCTAGCACCCCGGAGCGAAAGGAACTTGGAGGGTCTAATGCTAGACCCTCTGCCCCAGGGTGATCCCTGGCCCCCCAGTGTCTGAGGAAGAAGACAGTGGCAGGTGGTCTAACCCTTAGACCATGGGATTGTCTCCTGGAGAATATTCTTTGGGTCATGTCCCCAGGCAACATCTGTCACGTCACTTCAGCACCTCGAACGCCGGCTGAGTGTACCTCTGGCTGCAAGTGTCATGGTTTTAGCAAAGAGATTTCTACACATTTTTTTCTGGGTATTTAAAAGAAATAAACCTGAATTTGAGAATCATAGCGTTCCACTTCTCCGGTTTCTCAGAATCTACTTCACCCCTTGAGAATCTGAACTTAGCATTTAGCAGGGAAAGGAAAAAATCTGAACCTGAAGGAAAGAGAAAAATTATCTCAGAAAGCCAACTCCCCTTCTCTAGACACCCGCCCAGCACGGCCTTCTTCGGTGTCTACGTACTTAGAATGACGTGTCAAGTGACAATTTTGACATTGCTCAGAGGCAGCGCCCAGCCTGGGTCTAAGTGCGCCCAGGACTGACTGGCTGTTGACCAGGAACAGAGAAACCAGAAGTAAGAAGGGCCAGTGTCCAGGCGTCCATACGCCCTCTGGACATTACTGCTTACCACAATTCAGATGATTTATATGACTTCACCTCATATACAAAGTCTTTAAAACCTGGATACCCTTAAAGTGAAAACAATAAAGATGTTAGTAAAAACTTCATGAAGCCACGAAAATGTGTGGAATGTTCCAGAAAAGAACTCCTTCCCAAGCATCACATTATTATTCTCATTTCCACAGGGTGCCACACGAGGTAAGTTCTCAATAAGCATTCATTTTCTTACTCTTTTTTGGCCTGGGCCTCTTAAAGTAACGAGTCAAATCTTGACCTCTCATGTCACCTCAGGAGTGACAGGAAAAAAGCGAAAATCAAGATGGACAATTCTGACACCTCCACCATCCCCAGCTAAGGCTGCTGACTTGCCCCACAAGCCTCACCCGTCCATGTTTGGAATCGCCCTTCTGGAAAGCAATGTCGCCATCCGAGTTCCACCCCTTACGGACCTTCTGGTGAGCCACTGCTAGGAACAAGTCAGAAACCTGGATTTATTTGCAAAGATGTTCACTGAAGCATCGTATATAGTTGGGAAAAGTTGGCACCGGCATATTTGCCTCATAGTGCGGGAATGGTTAAATAAATTATGGTACATCCATACGATGGAAGAAACAGCCGCGATTTCAAGATGGGGATTTCAAGAGCATTTAATGAGAGAACCAGCAATGTGCTGTAATGTTAAGTGGAAAGCTATAGCTACACAAATTATATACACAACAATTCCAAGACTGCAATAAACTGGAAAGAAATACTCTAAAATGTCAAACGACATCTCTTAATGGTAAGATTATGGTTCATTTTTTATTTTGTCCTTTTTCCCTTTATTTTTTCTATCTATTGTCTTTGTCATTTGAAGGGCGCGTGGGTGGCTCAGTCAGTTAAGCAGCTGCTTTCGGCTCAGGTCATGATCTTAGGGTCCTGGGATTGAGTCCCACATCGGGCTCCCTGCTTATCAGGGAACCTGCTTCTTCCTCTCCCTCTGCCCCTCCCCCCTGCTCATAATCTCTCTCTCTCTCTCAAATAGATAAAATCTTACTTAAAAATTAAACAAATTAATTAAAAGGCTATTGAAGAGCAATTTCCAGCAAAAATAACAAGAAAACTTTCAGTGCAAGTATGGACTAATAGCAAAATTTTGTCTGTGGAATTCAGTGGAATCCAGTCCTGCTCTAGCTTTGCCCTTGCAGAGCTGGGCCTGGCGTGCAGTTTGCAACCGGAAGTAGGGCCGGAGCTAAGGCCAGGCAGGGAAGGATCACAGTCATGTTTGAAACTCACAACAAAATGTCTCCAGACAGCTGACTTAGAGCATCCAGTTGCTTTTCGTGTTTTTTTTTTTTAGGATTTTTTCAATGCTGTATTGGGTTACAAGACAAGGTTCCATAATTACTCTGTACTTTGGGAGGTTTTTTTGGTTTTTTGTTTTTGAAAGAAAGATGTCAGGTGTAAGCCATGAGGTATGTGAAGGTGCTGAAGGTGCTCATGGACCCCCGTGTGGAAAATGACAATATCCACAGCGTCCCTGTCCCACAACTCTGATCAGTGGGCACATCCACCCGGAGCGCCGCTGGAGGGTTCTGGAGCTGCGCTGGTTGCAAAAGAGAGGAGTCTGGACAGATGGACAGACGAGCCGGTGTCCCACAGAGACAGCCCGAAGGAGGGGCGGGTGTGTCTCCCCAGGTCAGGATCCACACAGCACTGAAGACCCATGGCAGCGCTGCAGGAGACTCTGCATAACCACCCCCCTTCCCCCCAGGGCTCTCCATGCTGGCTTCCTCCACTCCCTCTTCAAATGTTTACATAATAAAACCTGCTTCTCCAATAGAGGCCAAAAAATCTGGCTTCAGACTCCTGCACACCCCAAACCATCCTGGCAAACACCAGTGCAAGGAAGCCCGGCTCCTGATGCAGAAGCCAAACCTCCTGGGGAAGGACGCTCTGCACCCCACTCCCAAGCCTCTGGAAGCAGAAGAACATGGCTTTGTGTGGCCCTCCTGGGAGCCGGCCCAGACACTCCGTGTCCACGAGAAGGGGCAGTGTTCCAGCTGGCTGGGATGCTCCCATCTACCCCGTTGGCCAGGCCACCAAGGTGCAGGGGTTCCTGAAGGAAGGCCACATGGGATTCCTGCCATTGCCAGGACAAGGTGACAACCACCCCGGCTTCTTCTGTTCTGTGGGCTGTGGGACCTATAAGACCTCTATGATCACCGCCCTTCCTCACTCGGGGATCGGGCTCGGAGACCATGATGTGAGATCATGAATGAGGGCTTTAAAGAGTATAAAAAGCCACACACATGCAAATTATCTGGATTTAACAAACAAACAAAGAATTTTCAAGCCATACAAAGTAATAAGCTACGGACACAGTCACTCATGATGGCAGGTAACAGGTAGATGGTTTCCGCTTCAAGCAGAGGAATCGTGGGGGGGGCGGGAGGAAGGAGCCCCAGGAATCAGCTGAGCCCTGCTCTCTCCTCAGGGCAGACCCAGGGTGGCAGGGGCCGGGGCAGAGCTGAGGGAGGGGAGAGGCTGGGTCAGCTAATGACAGTGGTCCAGGGGAGGGCTGAGGAAGGCCGGGACCCGCAAGGGTGACTCTGGAGAGCCTGGCAGAGAGAGGATACGGGGTGTGCAGGGTAGGAAGCAGAACGGAGAGGCCCCAGGGTTGCAGCCACATGCGAGGCTCAGCAACAGAGGAGATGGTGGTAGGTGCTCTCCTACCCTCCTGTAAAGAGCCGTGAGAATTTCTGGCGCTGAATTCGGGGCTGGGGCTTCAGTGGATGCCGTGCTCCGGGAAGCTGGTAGAGAGGCCAAGCTTCGAACAGAGCCACACTCAGGCCCCCGTCACCAGTGTGCCCTGTGCAGGCAATGATCTGCACATCACAGGTTCGAGAACAGGAAGGACACCTAGACCCATATGCTTCCCAAACTGTACCCCCACCACCACCACCAGCACCACAAAAGAGGGGTTTTGTGGTCAAAAAGTGAGCCCTTGCTTGCTAAACATCCTGCCAGTTTTCTTCCTGCAGGTATTTGCAGATCTGTAAGGCGCTAATGAGTCTTACAACGGAAGGGATGTGGAGGGGGTGTTTTTTTCAGACATGCTTGACCAAGGAACCTTCCCAGTGAGACCCCTACACGCATCTGGACATTGGTTTACTGTTCTCTTTTGAAAGAAGAAGAAACAGGAATGAGAAGGGTGAAGGACTTGCCCAAGGTCACGTGAACGACTCACCATGAAGTCAGAAGCAGCCCCAGACCCCCTGTCTGCTCCCCACAGGGGCACCTGGCCTGGGACTCGGGCCCATCCAGGAGACCTCCCAACATACCCCATGTTCTCCTTGTGCGACCCCCTTTCCCATTACCCCAAAATGCAATGCTGTGAAGTAAATTTGGTGATCAAACCTTAAACCACATGTCCCAATGCCGCATACACATGTGGGTCATATATTGTTTGGAATTACACTGCTGCTCATTTCAGCTTTGACATACGTAGATTTCCATCCATTAGGAGCCAACAGAACAAGAGAATCTAATCAAAACAGCAGAGTTTTAAAACCATCATGGAATCCCTGCTCACTGCCCCCTCGGGAAACTGTGTCACTTACCCTCAAGGGCTCATGGGAAGGGTAGGGCAGA
Organism: Mellivora capensis; assembly: GCA_004024625.1. NCBI lineage: Eukaryota > Metazoa > Chordata > Mammalia > Carnivora > Mustelidae > Mellivora > Mellivora capensis. Next base: position 10,489 of record PISX010000358.1, on the reverse strand, counting down.
GAAGCGTCCCCCACTATGGCTCGGGACCAAGGGTGAGCCCTGGAAAAGAGTGTTTTCTTATCATCCTCACAGAAGGCTAGTGGCTGAGAACACTTTTTTTTTTTTTTTAAGATTATTTATTCATTTATTTGACAGACAGAGATCACAAGTAGGCAGAGAGGCAGGCGGTGGGGGGGGGGGGGGCGGTGCAGGGGAAGGAGTCTCGCCGTGGAGCAGAGAGCCCGATGCGGGGCTTGATCCCAGGACCCTGAGATCATGACCTGAGCTGAAGGCAAAGGCTTTAACCCACTGAGCCACCAAGGTACCCCTGAGAACACTTTTTAAAAATTTATCTGGGTATATAATTAAAATAGCATGGAGCCTGCCCTTTCCCCCATCTCCCCTTTCTTTAATCTGGACCAGAAAACAAAAGGAATTATGCTCTTTTCTTGTTGGGCAGAAAGAAACTACTGAGCTCCTTGTTGCCTCCACGGTGACCCTCGGAGTCAGGATCACCAACCCCTGAGATGGAGAGCACAACGAGGAGAAAGGAAAGGGCTCATAGGATTGCTGCACTGAAGGCAAGAAGGGACCAGAGGAAAGCCAAGGCCAAGGGGAGCTCCACTACCCAAGGGGCTCAGGTAGGACAGATGCCACCAGCGCCCCTCACCCAGCGTGCCCACCCCATACCACCCCAATGAAGGCAGTGAAGGGTGAGACTAGGATGTCTGGAGGAGACCATCCAGCTGGCCACCTGCAGCCATGAATTGTCTCTCCCATAAATGCCCCAGGCTGTGAGACAAACGTTATTCTCTCTGTGGACAAGGAGTGCTGAAGTTTGATGCACGCTTGCAGGGGCAACGCTCTCCGTCCCCTCCCATACTGGGTTAAGTGCCCTTCCTTGGGATCACCATGGGTAGAAATCTTGAGCTGACTTCTATCCGACAGCCCTTCCTGTGCTGCTGTGTACGTACGCATGAGTAAGAGCTGCCGTAGCCTTGACTCTCCGTGCTCCCCGGGCTTACGCCTTAAGAGACAGTCAATATGACTCTGGCTCAGTGTTGGCCACATGCCAGGCCCTGCTGAAAACACAGCTGTGGTGGCAGCTCAAGATGGCAGCATAACAATATCCTGAACTCAGCTCCTCCCACAGACCCATCAAATCTAAAAAAGACCTAAAAGACAGAGGAACAGCCCCCCCCACACACACACATACAACAAAGGAGAAAACGGTCACTAGAGACAGGTACAAGAGAAAGAGAGGTGGTCTCCCCCAGAGCCCCACCATTGGCTCTGCGACCCACGATTGGAAGCGATCTCACAACAGCAGTGTCTCCCCCAGGAGTGAGGAGTTTGCGTACCACATCAGGCACCCCCGCCTCAGGACCTGCACTAGGGAGACAGTCCCCCAAACATCTGGCTTTGAAAACAGCAGGGCTGACTTCCAGGAGATGCGAAGCGCCGCAGGGAACTGAGACTCTGCTCTTAAAGGGCTTATGAACAGGCTCACTCACGCAGCACGAAGGCCGCAGTTTAGGAAAAGCTAGACCTCACGCGAAGGAGGGATTCACCGTCTAATCCCTCAGCGTCTGCCAGAGGGACAGGGCCTTTGGGACTCTGTCAGGGATGGAGGCACAGCAGGTACCCTTCCCCTACCTTGCTAGTGCCAGTGGGCACCACACAGCCCCCAGGCTCCCCTCCCACCCACTAATGCAAATGGGTGCGCCCCTCCCCCCCATGCTCTCCCACAGCTCCATCAAAGCCAGCAGGCACACAGTTCACGGAGGGGACATCCTTGAACACCGGGCTCTGGTGGCTGGGGTAACTGCATTTCTGAGTCCCTCAGGAGTAAAACCATTGGAGAGATGATTCTTGGCAGGCTACCTCCCAGGGCACAGCGCAAACAGCAGATTGAAACACAGCCACTCTTCCGGTGAAGATAAGGTCTGTTTCCATGTTTGGATCTTTAGTCTAAGGGGCACAAGTCAGGTTCACCACACATCCAGAGTCTGCAGAGCCTCTCAAGGAAGGCAGGCTGGTATCTTTGCACTCCTGCTGGCCTCACGACAGCTCACTGGTACCTTCCAGAAAGGGCTTATTCATTCATCTGGAGCTTTGATTTTTGCAACTGTTACCCAGAGGATACCTCCATAGCACCTGGTTGGAGCCCAGCAGGGTTGACACCTGTGGTCCCAGAAGACCCCATATGTTTGCAGACTTTAAAAACTGTTGCTTTAGAGCGCCTGTGTAGTTCAAGTGGTTAAGTGCCCGACTCTTGATTTTGGCTCAGATCATGATCTCGACGTGGTGAGATCGAGCCCCACACTGGGCTCCGTGCTGGGCTGGGCATGGAGCCTGAGCAAGATTCTCTTTTTCATTCTCCCTCTGCCCCTACCCTTACCCCCCACTGGTACGTGTGCTCTCTCGCTATTTCTCTCAAAAATGAATAAATGAATGAATGAATGAAGTGAATTTTTTTTAAAAAAGCTGTTGCCCGAAGGTCTAGCTTTCAATCAGCCTGAAACTAGGAGCTGACGGAGATCCCTCCCTTTGGAACACCGGCACGTCTTGACACTGCCCCCCCAACAACTGGGACCCCTCAAGGATAAATCAGCCTGCTTAGACAACCACAAAGGATCAGAGACAGCCAAGAGCTAGGGCAATGTCATACAATAAGGTTCAACTCCTACACAAAGCCGGTCCTTTAAGACTGGGAGAGGTAGCTCAGTCACAGAATACATATACAAATGCAGAGAGCCAAGCAAAATGGAGAAGCAGAGGAATATAATCGAAATGAAAGAATAAGATAAAACCCCAGGAAAAAAAAAAAACCTTGATGAAACAAAGGTAAGTAAAACTCCTAGGAGAAAACATAGGGAGTAAGCTTCTTGACATCAGCCTTGGCAATAATTTTTTTTGGATCCAATTCTAAAGTCACGGGCAACAAAAGTAAAAATAAACAACTAGGATTACATCAAAGCAAAAAGCTTCTGCACAGTAAAGGAAACTATCAATAAAGTGAAAAGGCAGCCTACTGAGTGACGGAAGATATTTGCAAATCATATATGATTAGGAGTTAGTATCCAAAATATATAAAGAACTCAAACAACTCAATAACAAAACAATGACAAAACAAAAACAATTTGATCAAAATATGGGCAAAGGACCCGAATACACATTTTTCCAAAGAAGACATCCAGATGGCCAAAAAGCACATGAAAAGATGTTCAGCATCACTAATCATCAGGGAAATGCAAATCAAAACCACGAGGAGATATCACCTCACACCTGCTGGAATGGTTGTTATCAAAAAGACAAGAAACAACAAATGTGGGCAAGGATATGGAGAAAAGGAAACTCTTCTACACTATTGGTGGGCATGCAAATTGGTGCAGCCGCTGCAGAAGACAGTATGGAGTTTTCTCCAAAAAATTAAAAATGGAAATACCACATGATCCAATAATTCCCTACTGGGTATTTGCCCAAAGAAAACAAAAACGCTAATTCATAAAAAGGTATGCACCCCTATGTTATTGTAACATTATTTACAAGAGCCAAGAACCAAGATATGGAAACATCCTTATGGATAAATGGGTCAAGAACATGTGATAGATAGAGAGATAGACAGATAGATAGATAGATATAATACTACTCAACCATAAAAAAGAATAAGAGAATGAGATCTTGCCATTTGGGACAGTATGAATAGACCTTGAGGGTCTATGCTATTTTACTTAGCATAAGTAAAATAAGTCAGAGAAAGATAAATATCACCTGATTTTATTCATATGTGGAATTTAAGAAAACAAAGAAAAAATAAGAGACGAACAAAAAAACAGACTCTCAAATACAGAGGACAAACAAGTGGTTACCAGAGGGGCGGTGGGGGGCGGGATGGGTGAAACAGATGAGGGGATGAAGAGTGCACTTATGGTGATGAGCACTGAGAAACGTATAGAATTGTTGAATCGCTATGCAGTACACCTGAAAATAATATAACACTGCACGTTAATTACACTGGAATTTTTTTTTTAAAGGCACAAAACTAATACACACAGAGAACAGATTGGTGATTCCCAGAAGGGGAAGTTGGGGGGGAGGGCGGGCAAAATGGGTGAAGGGGGTCAAGAGATACAAACTTCTAGTTATAAAATAAATGTGCCCTGAGTATATAATGTACAGCATGGTGACTACGGTCCGTAATGCTGTAGTGCATATTTGAAGGTTGCTAAGAGAGTAAATCTTGAATATTCTCATTACAAGGAAAAATGTATAACTTTCTATGATGAAAAATGATAACTAGACTTATGGCAATGATCATTTCACAGTATACACAAATATCAAATCATATACTCCTGGAACTCATGTAATGTCCTATGTCAGTTATACCTCAATTAAAATTATAATACTAATAATAAACACTAATCAAGCCCCAGCACAAATGTGTGGGGTAGGCACTATTATTCATCCCCATTGTGGAGACGAGGAAACCGAGGCACAGAGAGTTTATGTGACCTGTCCTGGGTCAGACAGGTGCCCTCAAGGCTCCAAACCTGGCAGTTTAGCTGTGGAGTCTGTTCCTAATCACTCGTCATTCTGCCCCTCAAGAAAAGTGTGTTGGGGGCATCTGGGTGGCTCAGTCGGTTAAGCTTTAGGTTCAGGTCATGATCCCAGGGTCCTGGGATCAAGTTCCGCACTGGTCTCTCTGTTCAGAGGGGACCCTACTTCTCCTTCTCCCTCTCCCTGCTGTTCCCCTTGCTGGTGCTCTCTCTCTCTGTGTCAAATAAATAAATAAAATCTTTAAAAAGTGTGTTGAAGGGGCGCCTGGGTGGCTCAGAGGGTTAAGCCTCTGCCTTCGGCTCGGGTCATGATCTCAGGGTCCTGGGATCGAGCCCCACATCCGGCTCTCTGCTCAGCGGGGAGCCTGCTTCCCTTCCTCTCTCTCTGCCTGCCTCTCTGCCTACTTGTGATCTCTGTCAAATAAATAAATAAAATCTTTTTTAAAAATTAAATGAATAAAAATAAAAAGTGTGTTGAATAATCAGCCAAGGCCATCGGTGAAGACCCTTTCGAAACCAACATCTTACAAAATATTATAGTAGATTCCAGGCCAGGAAGGGGAAGAAGTAGAAAAGAAATGACAAGGCAGTACCGCACTGGCTGGTTCCCACCACAGCGATGGCGGGATAGCGTCTGGGTACGACCCCACGAACCTCACCTGGTGCCCCACCCAGAGAACTCAGCGGGCAGACATCCCAGCGAACGAGGCCAGCGCTTGCTTGGGTGTGGGACGTTGGATCTCAACTGAAACTCACTTTCTTCCCTGAGCTTTGCCATGTTTGAACTGTTTTCATTTACAGTGACTCTGATTTGCTTTTCCAGGAATGTTCCCACCGCTCTGGGGTTCACCATCAAGTTGGGGCCATCTGCTGTAAACCCATAAAGAGGGACCGGTGCTGAGCAGTGGGAAAGGAAGCCCTGCGGCGGGGCAGGCTGGGGAGAACGCAGGGAGAAGGCCAGACCTGGCTGAGAACGGAGCACCAGCAGGGGCTAGAGCCGGGACCACGACCGCTGGGTTAGAGGCCATGTGGTGTTTCTAAAAGGTGACTTCAGTGCAAGGCTGGTTTGGGTGGGTTGTTTTTGCCAAACTAAAAATGTGCAAAATGAGGCAAACAGGCATGTTACTCTCTGTTTCTCCTCTCAACCACTAGAAAGCTGCTCACCGCACGCCCAGAAGCTTTCCCTGGAAGGTCGGGGTGTGGGAAGGGGTGAGGCCAGGCGCGGCTCAGTTGTGGGAGAAGCAAAACACACACACACACACACGGCTCCCCCCTAAACCCAAATGCAGCAGAATGGGTTCTGGGAACAAAAACCACAGGTGACTCAGCTAAGAGGGAAAACATGTCAACAAAGTCCTCATTCCCCTTCTAAGACTTGAACTTTCCAGGGAAGGGAAAATCTCACCCCCGCCCCCAGCAAGTGTGACGGCAGGAGGTTCAGATCCCAGGAGTCTGAACACAGTTCTCAGGGGCCAACCTCCCACCCCACCCCCCAATCCCCACCCCTGCCCAGGGCGAACTCTCAGAAGTTCGCCTAGAAGGAGGCGATGGAAGGAGCATCGGCCTCAGGCCTGCTGCATGGACAACTCTTCGGAAGGCCTGGGCCGCCTCCAACCACATGGGAAACGGAGGGCCAGCCAGCAGCGGGCAGTCGCCAGAGAAGTGACCGGTGAGTGGGTGGACAGCCAGCATGCGTAACTCTCATCACTATGCTGAGTAACGAAGCTGTTGATTCGTCAGACTGAATTCCCAGCCGTACAAAACACGCTGCAAAGTCTTAAAGGAAAATGCAAGGAAGGGAGTGAATCGAGCTGGAATGGCAGCTCCCCAAAGGGTTTTGTCACTCCCAAATGCCAGGGACAGGGCTGGGAATGGAGGTCGGGCCGCGCAAGGTGCAGTACAGGCCCTTTCTGCCAAAGCATCAACAGAACCTTCAGGGACTTTGTTAAGTGCAAACCCCATGGTTCCAACAGCCCCCTGCGAGGCCAGAGCAGCCCAGATGGGAGGGGGGAAAGGGAGAAGAGGAGGGAGAGTGGACATGCTGGGGCAGACCATTCCCCAGAGTCCCGTCCCAGCCGTCCTGTGTTCTCCACAGTCTCGCTAGTTGCCATCGGCAGGATTGGGAGGTTTGGCAGAAGTGACTAGTGTATGGTTAAGAAATGCCTTGGGTCGGTCATCCGTCTCCACTGGGCATGTGAGGGAGCCCCCCCCCCCAGGACCCTGCAGTCTCCTCGAGCCCTGCCAGCAGCCACCCCACTGCAGCCCAAGCCTCTCCTGGGGCCCATGACCACCCCGCCTGCACCCGGAGCATCTCCACTCCCCCCTCTCTGGCTGGCGGTTCACAGCTCTGGGTCCCTACACGAAGGAGGGCAGAGGGCAGACCCCGCAGCTCAAGGAGCAGGCCCTTCCCTAGGACACCAGCTCTTAACCCAGGCTGCAGGTCCTAAGATGCCACCCAAGCTGTGTGTTGTCACTGATGGCAGGTCCCGCCTTCTCTGGGATTCTCAGAGGGGGTCATCCCCATTAGGCTGAGGGAGAGTGCCTTAAGGAGCAGCCCTCCTCTGGCTCCTCAGCCAGGCTCTGAGAAATCCGAGACAGCAGCCGGCCCAGCAGAAAGTGAGCAAGGGTCTCAGCAGCTGAGAGCCCAGTGTCTCCAGCAGGGAGGAAGGCAGAGTGGCCTCCCTGGAGGTGAGGCCAGGCTGGGGAAGGGGACTCGACCAGGGCCACACAACCCTCCAGTGGCACTGCCACAGGCAAGCTCTCTCTTTATTCTTGTGCGATCATTGTTTTTATATTTGTTTGATAACTACTGGAGTCGTACCAAGTCCTTCCTCACGCACACCCTCCCCAAGTCTGAAGGGTTGTGCTAAGGCACATGCACACCTCCATTCACACCGCCCTCTAACTCCCATGAATCTGGGACAGGTTGAGCACACCCCAAGGTCCACGCCGCCTGCAGACTGTGATAGCCAGCAGGCACAGGGAGGTGCAGGGAGGCGGGAGCCTGCACAGGGCATTCTGAGGAGGCCCTCGGCGGAGACAGGGAAGGCCGGATGGCCAGAGGAAGAGGGTGTCCCTGAACCACCCAGGCCTGGCTGCCTGAGGATCCCAGCCTCCATCACCCACTTAGCGTCTCAGGAATTAATTACCCGATTGCTCCAGGCAGAAGCCGGCAGCTTGAAGGTGGCCACAGGCGATCTATGGAGCCTGCAGAGTGGGGGGCGTGGGGAGGGGGATATGCCACATTTGATGCTGAATATCCATGGAATCCTCGGAGGACAGAGGGTGATATTTTCACATTTCCTAGAGCTCCGATTGCATCTTACCAACCCTCTGGTCAAAGAAAATGTGGTGGTGATAAGTTTATCAACAGAGCATAGTTAAGAGAGGAAACTACTTCAAGGCAAACTCAGCATTCGGGACAGCCTTCCATCAACCTAGTAGTTTGATTTCTTTTTTTTTTCTTTTTTTTTTTAAAGATTTTATTTATTTATTTGTCAGAGAGAGAGAGAGAGCAGAGGCAAAGGGAGAGAAGCAGGCTCCCGGCCGAGCAAGGAGCCCGATGTGGGACTCGACCCCAGGACTCTGGGATCATGACCTGAGCCGAAGGCAGCTGCTCAACCAACTGAGCCACCCAGGCGTCCCTAGTAGTTTGATTTCTTAAAGAAATCAAAGTAGACGGGTGCCTGGGTGACTCAGTCATTAAGCCTCTGCTTTCAGCCCAGGTCATGATCCCGGGGTCCTGGGATCAAGCTCCAAATCAGGCTCTCTGCTCAGCGGGAAGCCTGCTTCTCCCTCTCCCATTCCCCCTCCTGTGTTCCCTCTCTCGCTGTGTCTCTCTCTGTCAAATAAATAAATAAAATCTTTAAAAAAATAAAAAAGAAATCAAAGTAGAGGGGAATAAGGCAAGGCACAACAGAAAACAAAGGAAGCTTATCATGCAAAAGCATCAGAGAAGAAAGGAAAGAAGAAATCGAAAGCATTGTGTGGCTCTTCGATCCATATCTGAGTTTGTATTAATCCAGATTCTTCCCCTCTCCCTTCCACTCTATGAAAAATATCTCCCCAAATTGCCTCCCTATAAGGCAAAGGATGGTTTTGTGAACTTGAATCTTGATGAGGAAAAATTGTCAGTGATCACGAAGGAAATCAGCAGATGACGGTAGCAGCTAGGCCTCGGAGCTGAGCGATCAGACCCGGGGTCCCTGGGACTGGAAGCGTGTGGAGAGAACTGGAAGGTGCAGATGTGTGCAGAGTCCATGGAAGTTTTGAGGCTACAACTGGTTTTGTGTTTTCTGAGGTTGTCAGGTGGCAGGGAAAGTACAGAGTATAGGTATTATATGATAAGCCATGCTTTCAAGACTATCTGAAATTTCTGGAGAAAAAAAAGTCCATAATGTACAAAGATAAAGTTCTCCTTTTCTCTCAGTCTTTGCCAGTGGTTTAGTGCACAACCTTCCAGACCTTTATATATTTACACTCATATGTAATAAAAATTTGCTACATGCATCATCACACAACTTGCATACTTGGATAGTTTGTCAAAAGGCCTTTGCATCTCCTTTTTCAGGAGGGTACCATAAACCCAGCCATGTTAGTGGCGTCATTTAAATGCCAGCTAGCTGCACTGTACTACTTACCCAGAACCGTGGGAGGAAATCACCATTTGCAGGTGTCTGGGATCGGGGTGGGGGAGGGTGTCACGCCTGAGGGCTGGGGCCAGATTTTAGTTCAGAAATGACCAGGGGCAGTTGAGAGGAAGCCAGATCACCCAGTGACCCCCTTTCCTGCCAGATTCTCTGTAACTCCCTTCAGGGCCCAGTTACAGGCAGATGCTTCCAGTAACAGCCCCAGCAGGTCTCCACTTTGGGTCTCCCATGGGGACACCAGAATGGGCTAGCCTGAGTGCATTGCTGGAGGCCAGAGCTCTTCCAGAACCCAAATGCCTTGCCCTTTGCCTCTCACCCTGCTCTGAATACTGCACGAGGCTTTGTAAGGAGTTTACCTCAGAAGTGTTTTGCTGGAAGACTATAAGAGGGTCATTCACAAAATCCAAGAGTCAGCTGAGGCGAGAGAGGCAGGGCTGGCTTTCTAAGACACAGAGACAAATAACACATCTCAAAACAAAAAGTAGCTCACCCACGGAATTCAAAACCCACTCCATTGCACGAGAGTCTGTGTTCCCCTCCTGCCCCCTCTTGATATTCCCAGCCATGCTGGGGAATTGTGTCTACCTCAGGCCACTCTACCAGTCATCACCTGTCACGGAGTTCCTGCTCAGTCTGGGGTAGGTAACCAATCTGGAACAAGGAGGCAGAACTCCCAGAGAGCCCCAGGTGCAGCGGGGGGCCCCAGGCCCACAGTCTTCCTGCTTTAGCCAGTTGGGGGGCTCACTCCCACTATGTGTAGAAGTCAGGATTGGGAACATTCTTTTCTCCATGAAGGCTGCATCTAGGTCCTCCTCCACGGGTGTGCTGTGCCATCTCAGCCTACCTGCGATAGCGTATTCCCCAATACAAGGACAACAGTGACCCTCAGTTACTAGCCCTCCTGTCCCAGCAGCCACACACAGGGCTCAGTGCTCTCCACATGATCCTTGCAAGGGTCTTGTGGAGCAGACACAATCATTTCCATTTTCCATAGGAAGCAACTGAGGGCCACACGCACGGCCACTGGTTCTAGCCCATGCTCGTCTGAGGTACATGTGGGCGCTCAGCTACATGGGGGTAAGGCCTCCCTAAAATCTACCACTTTGGGACGCCTGGGTGGCTCAGTTGGTTGGACGACTGCCTTCGGCTCAGGTCATGATCCCGGAGACCCGGGATCGAGTCCCGCATCGGGCTCCCAGCTCCACAGGGAGTCTGCTTCTCCCTCTGACCTTCTCCTCGCTCATGCTCTCTCACTGCCTCTCTCTCAAATAAATAAATAAAATCTTTAAAAAAAAAAAAAAA